>CM065779.1:139291362-139680232 GCA_033296515.1 Macrochelys suwanniensis | reverse complement strand
CTAACCCTAACCCTAACCCTAACCCTAACCCTAACCCTAACCCTAACCCTAACCCTAACCCTAACCCTAACCCTAACCCTAACCCTAACCCTAACCCTAACCCTAACCCTAACCCTAACCCTAACCCTAACCCTAACCCTAACCCTAACCCTAACCCTAACCCTAACCCTAACCCTAACCCTAACCCTAACCCTAACCCTAACCCTAACCCTAACCCTAACCCTAACCCTAACCCTAACCCTAACCCTAACCCTAACCCTAACCCTAACCCTAACCCTAACCCTAACCCTAACCCTAACCCTAACCCTAACCCTAACCCTAACCCTAACCCTAACCCTAACCCTAACCCTAACCCTAACCCTAACCCTAACCCTAACCCTAACCCTAACCCTAACCCTAACCCTAACCCTAACCCTAACCCTAACCCTAACCCTAACCCTAACCCTAACCCTAACCCTAACCCTAACCCTAACCCTAACCCTAACCCTAACCCTAACCCTAACCCTAACCCTAACCCTAACCCTAACCCTAACCCTAACCCTAACCCTAACCCTAACCCTAACCCTAACCCTAACCCTAACCCTAACCCTAACCCTAACCCTAACCCTAACCCTAACCCTAACCCTAACCCTAACCCTAACCCTAACCCTAACCCTAACCCTAACCCTAACCCTAACCCTAACCCTAACCCTAACCCTAACCCTAACCCTAACCCTAACCCTAACCCTAACCCTAACCCTAACCCTAACCCTAACCCTAACCCTAACCCTAACCCTAACCCTAACCCTAACCCTAACCCTAACCCTAACCCTAACCCTAACCCTAACCCTAACCCTAACCCTAACCCTAACCCTAACCCTAACCCTAACCCTAACCCTAACCCTAACCCTAACCCTAACCCTAACCCTAACCCTAACCCTAACCCTAACCCTAACCCTAACCCTAACCCTAACCCTAACCCTAACCCTAACCCTAACCCTAACCCTAACCCTAACCCTAACCCTAACCCTAACCCTAACCCTAACCCTAACCCTAACCCTAACCCTAACCCTAACCCTAACCCTAACCCTAACCCTAACCCTAACCCTAACCCTAACCCTAACCCTAACCCTAACCCTAACCCTAACCCTAACCCTAACCCTAACCCTAACCCTAACCCTAACCCTAACCCTAACCCTAACCCTAACCCTAACCCTAACCCTAACCCTAACCCTAACCCTAACCCTAACCCTAACCCTAACCCTAACCCTAACCCTAACCCTAACCCTAACCCTAACCCTAACCCTAACCCTAACCCTAACCCTAACCCTAACCCTAACCCTAACCCTAACCCTAACCCTAACCCTAACCCTAACCCTAACCCTAACCCTAACCCTAACCCTAACCCTAACCCTAACCCTAACCCTAACCCTAACCCTAACCCTAACCCTAACCCTAACCCTAACCCTAACCCTAACCCTAACCCTAACCCTAACCCTAACCCTAACCCTAACCCTAACCCTAACCCTAACCCTAACCCTAACCCTAACCCTAACCCTAACCCTAACCCTAACCCTAACCCTAACCCTAACCCTAACCCTAACCCTAACCCTAACCCTAACCCTAACCCTAACCCTAACCCTAACCCTAACCCTAACCCTAACCCTAACCCTAACCCTAACCCTAACCCTAACCCTAACCCTAACCCTAACCCTAACCCTAACCCTAACCCTAACCCTAACCCTAACCCTAACCCTAACCCTAACCCTAACCCTAACCCTAACCCTAACCCTAACCCTAACCCTAACCCTAACCCTAACCCTAACCCTAACCCTAACCCTAACCCTAACCCTAACCCTAACCCTAACCCTAACCCTAACCCTAACCCTAACCCTAACCCTAACCCTAACCCTAACCCTAACCCTAACCCTAACCCTAACCCTAACCCTAACCCTAACCCTAACCCTAACCCTAACCCTAACCCTAACCCTAACCCTAACCCTAACCCTAACCCTAACCCTAACCCTAACCCTAACCCTAACCCTAACCCTAACCCTAACCCTAACCCTAACCCTAACCCTAACCCTAACCCTAACCCTAACCCTAACCCTAACCCTAACCCTAACCCTAACCCTAACCCTAACCCTAACCCTAACCCTAACCCTAACCCTAACCCTAACCCTAACCCTAACCCTAACCCTAACCCTAACCCTAACCCTAACCCTAACCCTAACCCTAACCCTAACCCTAACCCTAACCCTAACCCTAACCCTAACCCTAACCCTAACCCTAACCCTAACCCTAACCCTAACCCTAACCCTAACCCTAACCCTAACCCTAACCCTAACCCTAACCCTAACCCTAACCCTAACCCTAACCCTAACCCTAACCCTAACCCTAACCCTAACCCTAACCCTAACCCTAACCCTAACCCTAACCCTAACCCTAACCCTAACCCTAACCCTAACCCTAACCCTAACCCTAACCCTAACCCTAACCCTAACCCTAACCCTAACCCTAACCCTAACCCTAACCCTAACCCTAACCCTAACCCTAACCCTAACCCTAACCCTAACCCTAACCCTAACCCTAACCCTAACCCTAACCCTAACCCTAACCCTAACCCTAACCCTAACCCTAACCCTAACCCTAACCCTAACCCTAACCCTAACCCTAACCCTAACCCTAACCCTAACCCTAACCCTAACCCTAACCCTAACCCTAACCCTAACCCTAACCCTAACCCTAACCCTAACCCTAACCCTAACCCTAACCCTAACCCTAACCCTAACCCTAACCCTAACCCTAACCCTAACCCTAACCCTAACCCTAACCCTAACCCTAACCCTAACCCTAACCCTAACCCTAACCCTAACCCTAACCCTAACCCTAACCCTAACCCTAACCCTAACCCTAACCCTAACCCTAACCCTAACCCTAACCCTAACCCTAACCCTAACCCTAACCCTAACCCTAACCCTAACCCTAACCCTAACCCTAACCCTAACCCTAACCCTAACCCTAACCCTAACCCTAACCCTAACCCTAACCCTAACCCTAACCCTAACCCTAACCCTAACCCTAACCCTAACCCTAACCCTAACCCTAACCCTAACCCTAACCCTAACCCTAACCCTAACCCTAACCCTAACCCTAACCCTAACCCTAACCCTAACCCTAACCCTAACCCTAACCCTAACCCTAACCCTAACCCTAACCCTAACCCTAACCCTAACCCTAACCCTAACCCTAACCCTAACCCTAACCCTAACCCTAACCCTAACCCTAACCCTAACCCTAACCCTAACCCTAACCCTAACCCTAACCCTAACCCTAACCCTAACCCTAACCCTAACCTAACCCTAACCCTAACCCTAACCCTAACCCTAACCCTAACCCTAACCCTAACCCTAACCCTAACCCTAACCCTAACCCTAACCCTAACCCTAACCCTAACCCTAACCCTAACCCTAACCCTAACCCTAACCCTAACCCTAACCCTAACCCTAACCCTAACCCTAACCCTAACCCTAACCCTAACCCTAACCCTAACCCTAACCCTAACCCTAACCCTAACCCTAACCCTAACCCTAACCCTAACCCTAACCCTAACCCTAACCCTAACCCTAACCCTAACCCTAACCCTAACCCTAACCCTAACCCTAACCCTAACCCTAACCCTAACCCTAACCCTAACCCTAACCCTAACCCTAACCCTAACCCTAACCCTAACCCTAACCCTAACCCTAACCTAACCCTAACCCTAACCCTAACCCTAACCCTAACCCTAACCCTAACCCTAACCCTAACCCTAACCCTAACCCTAACCCTAACCCTAACCCTAACCCTAACCCTAACCCTAACCCTAACCCTAACCCTAACCCTAACCCTAACCCTAACCCTAACCCTAACCCTAACCCTAACCCTAACCCTAACCCTAACCCTAACCCTAACCCTAACCCTAACCCTAACCCTAACCCTAACCCTAACCCTAACCCTAACCCTAACCCTAACCCTAACCCTAACCCTAACCCTAACCCTAACCCTAACCCTAACCCTAACCCTAACCCTAACCCTAACCCTAACCCTAACCCTAACCCTAACCCTAACCCTAACCCTAACCCTAACCCTAACCCTAACCCTAACCCTAACCCTAACCCTAACCCTAACCCTAACCCTAACCCTAACCCTAACCCTAACCCTAACCCTAACCCTAACCCTAACCCTAACCCTAACCCTAACCCTAACCCTAACCCTAACCCTAACCCTAACCCTAACCCTAACCCTAACCCTAACCCTAACCCTAACCCTAACCCTAACCCTAACCCTAACCCTAACCCTAACCCTAACCCTAACCCTAACCCTAACCCTAACCCTAACCCTAACCCTAACCCTAACCCTAACCCTAACCCTAACCCTAACCCTAACCCTAACCCTAACCCTAACCCTAACCCTAACCCTAACCCTAACCCTAACCCTAACCCTAACCCTAACCCTAACCCTAACCCTAACCCTAACCCTAACCCTAACCCTAACCCTAACCCTAACCCTAACCCTAACCCTAACCCTAACCCTAACCCTAACCCTAACCCTAACCCTAACCCTAACCCTAACCCTAACCCTAACCCTAACCCTAACCCTAACCCTAACCCTAACCCTAACCCTAACCCTAACCCTAACCCTAACCCTAACCCTAACCCTAACCCTAACCCTAACCCTAACCCTAACCCTAACCCTAACCCTAACCCTAACCCTAACCCTAACCCTAAAACCCAACAACCCTAAAACCCAACAACCCTAAAACCCAACAACCCTAAAACCCAACAACCCTAAAACCCAACAACCCTAAAACCCAACAACCCTAAAACCCTAAAACCCTAAAACCCAAAACCCTAAAACCCTAAAACCCTAAAACCCAACAACCCTAAAACCCAACAACCCTAAAACCCTAAAACCCTAAAACCCTAAAACCCTAAAACCCTAAAACCCTAAAACCCTAAAACCCTAAAACCCTAAAACCCTAAAACCCTAAAACCCTAAAACCCAACAACCCTAAAACCCTAAAACCCTAAAACCCTAAAACCCAACAACCCTAAAACCCTAAAACCCAACAACCCTAAAACCCTAAAACCCTAAAACCCTAAAACCCTAAAACCCTAAAACCCAAAACCCTAAAACCCTAAAACCCTAAAACCCTAAAACCCAAAACCCTAAAACCCTAAAACCCTAAAACCCAAAACCCTAAAACCCTAAAACCCTAAAACCCTAAAACCCAACCCTAAAACCCTAAAACCCTAAAACCCTAAAACCCAACAACCCTAAAACCCTAAAACCCAACCCTAAAACCCTAAAACCCTAAAACCCTAAAACCAAACCCTAAAACCCTAAAACCCTAAAACCCTAAAACCCTAAAACCCAACAACCCTAAAACCCTAAAACCCTAAAACCCTAAAACCCTAAAACCCAACCCTAAAACCCTAAAACCCTAAAACCCTAAAACCCAACCCTAAAACCCTAAAACCCTAAAACCCAACCCTAACCAAGATAGATTACTTACCGTTTCAACGCTTCCTCCCACCCCCTGATTACAATCATCAGACCACCCCCCCACTTATAGCTCCACAGTTCTCACAAATTAGTTTGCAACTCTTTTGTGAACAGAGAAATACACCAATACACAAGACGATACATTATTTTTGGGCAATGCAGTGCTTTATTTAGTCAACAAGGCATCCATTACATCAATAATTTGCAGTACTAGACGCTGTCCAATATTTTCATTCAGATTAATTGACAATGTTTTATTTCATACATTCGTATCTGATTACATAACATGAGCAAAAGCAACATTCACATTTCATTTCCACATACTTTCAATCAGCCCTGTACAAAACCTTGCATGTATTGTGACAGGTGGGAATGGTGCTTGACCATACCTCACCTAGCAACTGGCCAGCATGCTCCCTCAACAGCTCCTGCACGTGCAAAATGTTAAGTCAAAGACTGTCCGGGACAGTCCCAACCATGGTGCAGTGCAGCGAAACAGCCGAAAGGCTGACAAATTGGTAACAACGTCAGCCTTCCGGCTGTTTGACTGCACTGCACCATGGTTTCAAAAATCACTGGAGTGATTTAGCACACTACGACATGGATGACTACATGAGTCATCCCACCACAACCCAAGCTATACATTACAGCTCTACAAATACAGCATACACAATGATATGAACACACTTGACAAACATTTCAGAATGCCCATAAAATTATACAACCGCTAACAGTGTTCTCTTGCAACTTTGATGGCTAGAACATTCGCACTGGCAAACAAACTACTCCTTTCACAAGTAAGTTACGTTTTGTGCACGTAATTACAGGACGTACTTCACATAAGTGAGCAACCAAATGAACCCAACCTCTCCGATTGGGATTGCTGAACTGACAATAATGCCATTTCATGATATTGGTAATTCTGGTATCTACCAGAACACAGTGATGCCAGCCACACTGCTTTACTATATTCTAGCCATCAAACAGAGGACACTTCACATCACTACCCAAAACATATACACTCTAACCCCGATTCTTCCACACAAAGCACACCAGAGTCTTCTCCGGTGACGCTGATGCCTTCCGACCGCACGGATGGAAATAGCTTCCTATGAGAATGAGAACAAAAGATTCACACATTCAACAGCAGTAGAAAAAATAAACGTTTCCATTTCTAAAACAAACATGAGACAAACACACATGTGATTCCCATTAACATGCACCCAGTGAAACACAGTTCCCATCTTTGACGTAGAACTGACCAAAATAAAGAAATGATCGATAACCATACTTAACTTGCGAACCTGACATCAATTCCACTTCCATTTTGGGAAACAAGTACTTCATGTCCCCCACACTCATACTTCAACTTCACTGGTTCTTTGCCATATTGGACCCCATCTTCACATGGAACCTATGATGACAAAAAAACTTTAACGACGCATGCAGTGCACGCCAGCCAACACCCTAAAGAGTATCTCGAACCATCTGCAATTATGCACCCGGCACTTATTTCGGCATAACCCTTTTCCATTCCCCCACAAGGAAATGCAACACTGCACACCATAATGGCACCTGCATACACCATGACAACTTCTTTTACAGGATACCGACACAATCGGGTGACGCTCCGCTCCCTCTCCTCCCATCACCAAACAAATACCACAATTTGCTGCTTTCTGTCATGTATGTAGCTATCACCAGTGATATGTGACAAGAGACAGCTTGGATGTACATGTGGTCGGTTCTCTATTTTCCCACGATCCCCACAAACGACAATAAAAGAACCCACGCGTAATAAACCCACCTCACCTAACGCAGCAAAGACCACATTCTCATCAACAGCAGTGCACTAAAAGCTCTAACTTGTCACTTACCTCCCAGATGCAGCCAGCTCCTCTGCTCCCATTGCTGCCAACACCACCAGGAACCATATACACCAAAACAGGGTGCACTTGCCACAGCCCATTCCCTCGGTTCTGGACTCAGATCCCGCTGTGGCAGACAAATAAATGCCACAATATTGCTGAATGCCAGAACAGCACAATACCACACTCCCTTTGCTAAACTGACCTATTCAACACCCCAAAAGAGCCCCAGCACATTTGTACCTACAATAGACAAGCAACCCACTACTTCTATACAGTTAAAATCAACATGCAATATACTCACAATCTACACAATACTCGTGGCCCTTTCCCACCATGACAGGGGCCCATCCCTAACTAGGATGCTCACATCCACCTCAGAAAACCAACACCCAGTAGGGGACAGACAAACAAGGTAGTGGTGACCAGTGATGCAAACCCAGTGCTGTGTAAGAAAGAACTGAGAATGGAGCATCTCTAGTTATAGACGGGTCACTCTCCCACCAATCAATCTTCCTGCAGAGGAAATGCACGCTCCCTCCACACAACTATCTCCCATGCACCCCTCACATGTTAATTGAGAACGGGCAGAGTTTAGAGGACTCCTGTCCATAAATGAGAAGCCTCAACAGCACAAATACTTCTGACCATCAAACACTTCGACACATGCTTATTAGTCAGGATGGGCAGGAATAGCATCCTTAGCCTCTGTTTGCCAGAAGCTGGGTTTGGGTGACAAGGCATGGATCACTTAATGATAACCTGCCTGTTAATTCCCTTTGGGACACCTGCCATTGCCCGCTGTCAGAGGACAGGATACTCGGCTTGATGGACCTTTGCTCTGACCCGGTATGGCCATTCTGATATACTTAACTTTCAAAGCCGCTCCCACTCTCAAGATCTTCTTTTCTTTTGTACAGAGGCCATCGCTCCCACACATTAGCATCCATCCTGCACCGACACACAGCTATGCTCTAACAGATGACGATAGAACTAGTCATAGCCCTCCACGGAACAAGGTGACGCGGCACCACATGTGGATGCATCTGCAAATACAAACAAAGCTTGACTGCAAACCTACTCATAACGCTCCAAGCTACACAATATGAGAGATGACTACACCTGCATACTGCTTACTGAAGAGAAGAAACATTTACTACACACTACACCCCCCTCAGACAAGTCTCCCACCCACCCCAAACACTCTCTTCCACATACTGGTGGCCTCCCCATTTCCATCCACCACACCAGGCCCATCACTAACTAGGATGCTCACATCCTCCACAGAAAACCGCAACCATATAGAAGAGAATACAAGGATGAAGTGGTGACCAGTGATGCAAACCCAGTGCTGTGTAAGAGACAAGGACTGAGAACGGAGCATCTCTAGTTATAGACGGGTCACTCTCCCAGCAATCAACCTTCTTCCAGGGAAAATGCATGCTCCCTCCGTACACCGAGCTCCCGCCCACGTGCCCATTACAAATGGGCAGAGGTTAGAGGACTCCCATCCCCAAGCATGGAGCCCCAACAGCACAAATACTGCTGACTGTCAAACCCTTTGACAGATACTTAACTTTGACAGTCGCTCCCGCTCTCGATATCGTCTTTTCCTTTGTATAGGGGCCTTTGCTCCCGTACGTTGACATCCATACAGCGATGTCATGACAGTCAAAGAGAAGGAGTCACAGCCCTCCATGGAATGAGACTACTCGGTACCGGATCTGGACACATCTTCAAATAAAAACAAAGCTTGACTGTAAACTTCAGTTATAAACTCTACTCACAAAGCTCCAAACACCGCAATATGAAAGATGACCTCTCCTACATACTGCTTCCTTGAGAGGGAACACCTCCTACACATAACACCCCCCTCAGAACTCCACCCCAAACACTCTCAACTACAGGGAACTTGGCTACACTTCTACATACCTATGGCCTTCCCCCTTTCCCTACACCACAGGGGCCCATCACTAACTAGGATGCTCACATCCTCCACAGAAAACCAACACCGAGTAGAGGACAGACAAACAAGGTAGTGGTGACCAGTGGCACAAACCCAGTGCTGTGAAAGAGAAGAACTGAGAACGGAGCATCTCTAGTTATAGACGGGTCACTCTCCCAGCAATCAACCTTCCTGCAGGGGAAACACACGCTCCCTCCGTACAACAATCTCCTGCACAGCTCACATGCTCGTTACAAATGGGCAGAGTTTAGAGGACCCCGTCCATGAAGGAGAAGGCCACAAATACTTCTGACCATCAAACCCTTCAGCACATGCTTCTTTAGTCAGGATGGGCAGGAATGGCATTCCTAGCCTCTGTTTGCCAGAAGCTGGGATTGGGTGACAGGGCATGGATCATTCATTCCCTTTGGGACACCTGCCATTGTCCACTGTCAGAGGACGGGATACTCGGCTTGATGGACCTTTGGTCTGACCCAGTATGGCCATTCTGATGTACTTAACTTTTTCTTTCTTATTTTCGTATTGCTGACACAGACTAACACGGCTACTACACTGAAACTTAACTTTCACAGCCGCTCCCACTCTCGTGATCTTCTTTTCCTTTGTACACGGGCCATCACTCCCATACGTTAACATCCATCCAGCACCGACGCACAGCTATACCGTGACAGACGAAGACAGAACTAGTCATGGCCCTCCGCGGAACGAGGTGACACGGTACCGCATGTGGATGCATCTGCAAATACAAACAAAGCTTGACTGCAAACCTACTCACAAAGCTCCCAACTACACGATATGAAAGATGATCACACCCACATAATGCTTCCTGAAGGGAAGGATCATCTACTGCACCCCCCTCAGAGAAGCCTCCCACCCCAAACACTCTTCCACATACTGGTGGCCCTCCCCCTTTCCCTCCACCACAGTGGGCCCATCACTAACTAGGATGCTCACATCCTCCTCGTACAACCAACACCCAGTAGACAAGAAAAGAAGACTGAAGCTGTGACCCATTGTGCAAACCCAGTGCTGTGTAAGAGAGGACATTTGAGAATGGAGCATCTCTAGTTACAGACAGGTAAATCTGCCAGCAATCAATCTTCTTCCAGGGAAAACACACACTCCCTCCGTACAATGACCTCCCTCATGTGCCCATTAAGAACAGGCACAGTTTAGAGGACTCCCACCCCTAAACAAGAAGCCTCAACAGCACAAATATCTCTGACCGTCAAACCCTTCGGCAGATACTTAACTTTGACAGCTGCACCCACTCTTGATGTCTTCTTTTCTTTTGAACACAAGCCTTCACTCCCATAGGTTGACATCCGTACAGCGATGCCATGCCAGTCAAGGAGAAGCAGTCACGACCCTCCACGGAATGACACAACGCAGTACCAGATCTGGACACATCTGTAAATACAAACAAAGCTTCAGTGCAAACCGATTCACAGAGCGCCCAACTACATGATATGAAAGATGACCTTGCCTGCATACTGAACAGAAGGAACACCTACTACACATTACACGCCCCCTCAGGGAAGCGCCCACACACTCCAAACACTCTCTTCCATGTATTCCTGGTCTGCCGCCCCCCCCCCCCCCCCCCGTGTCCCACCACCACAGGGGCCCATCGCTAACTAAGATGCTCACATCCTCCTTGGAAAACCACAACCATGTAGAAGATGGACAAAGAATAAAGTGGTGACCTGTCATGCAAACCCAGTGCTGTGTAATAGGGGACAACTGAGAATGGAGCATCTCTAGTTACAGACCGGTCACTCTGCCAGCAATCAACCTTCCCTCAGGGGAAATGCACGCTCCCTCCGTACACCGAGCTCCCGCCCACCCCTCAAGTGCCCATTACGAATGGGCAGAGGTTAGAGGACTCCCGTCCCCAAACAAGGACCCCCAACAGCAGAAATACTTCTGACTATCAAATCCTTCGGCAGATACTTATCGAGAGCGGGAGCGGCTGTCCAAGTTATCTTCTTTTCCTTTGTACACGGGCCTTGGCTCCCGTATGTTGACATCCGTACAGCGATGTCATGACAGTCAAAGACAAAGAGTCACAGCCCTCCACGGAATGACACTACTCGGTACTGGATCTGGACGCATCTGCAAATAAAAACAAAGCTTGACTGTAAACTTCAGTTATAAACCCTACTCACAAAGCTCCCAACACCACAATATGAAAGATGACCTCTCCTACATACTGCTTCCTTGAGAGGGAACACCTCCTACACATAACACCCCCCTCAAAACCCCACTTCAAATACTCTCAACCACATGGAAAATGGATACGCTTCTACATATCGATGGCCCTTCCCCTTTCCCTACACCACAGGGGCCCATCGCTAACTAGGATGCTCACATCCTCCTCAGGAAAGCACAACCCCATAGAGGAGAACACAAGGATGAAGTGGTGACGGGTGATGCAAACCCAGTGCTGTGTGAGAGAGAAGAACGGAGAACGGAGCATCTCTAGTTACAGACAGGTCACTCTCCCAGCAATCAACCTTCCTCTAGAGGAAACGCATGCTCCCTCCACACAATGAGCTCCTGCCCGCCCCTCATGGGCCCATTGACAATGAGCAGAATTTAGAGAACTCCCATAAGTAAAGAGACAGCCTCAATATCACAAACAATTCTGACCATCAAACGCTTTGGCATATACTTATCTTTGGAAATTGGAGAGGAGCTCCCCCCTCTCAGGATCCCCTTCGCCTCGGTAGACAGGCCTTCGCTCCCATACATAGAAATCACTCGCAAACATACAGCATTGGCGTGACGGACAAAGAGAAAAATATTCACAATCCTTCACGTCACAATGCGACTCGGTACTGAAGCCGGACACAGCTGCAAATACAAAGAAAACTCAACTGCAAACATGGTTTATAAACTCTACTCACAGGGCTCCAGACAACTGAGTATGAGAAAATACAGAAGGGGCATGCAGCTGAGGATAACAAAATAAACTCTTACTAAATATTATAATCTTCTCAGACCATTCCCCACCTAACCCAAAGAGAAAACTGCTCTGCTTCTACAACAGTCCAACACCATGGACACGCTACCAGTACTAGATGTGTGTTTAATAGAAGCTCTATCAGAAACAACCCCCAATGTCTTCCCTCCCAATGAAAATACAAATGTTAACACATAAATTTAACACACTATGAACGACCCAAAATGAAAGAAAAGCACATTACACAGAAATAAAAACAGGAAAACAGCACATTAACCAGAAATACATGTCATCATTACCACATATCAATACTCACCATGACTGCAATCACCCAAACAAGTGCTTATGTGCATCTCCTTGAACCAACACAAAGCTGAATGACTTTCTGTGACAAGATCCCAGCTTATATACTGCCTAAGCTCCACCCCTCCATTTCCCAGCATGCCTTAGAAGCCAAAGGCTGCTTAAATACAGACTCAGGTGACCCAAAAACCCTTTAGTTCATTCCTAGCTTAACAGCAATAAGGACTGTTCGTCTTGATGTATTAATCAGACTTCCTTTCTACAATACAAATTTGCAGACGACTCAAACTCTATCACCAGGTAACAGTATAATTACCATATTTCAGTTTCCTAAAAAGAAAACACTACCTAGAGGGAAGAGGGGACTCCACAGTGGGTGCAGCTCAAAGAGGGACCTCAACACTGCTGGAGGGGTGTGTTTGTACTGTGAGAGGGTATTTGGGGGCTAATTGAAAGATTACTTGGCTGGTGCTCAAGGGCATACCTACAGCCTCATGATCACAATGGATAGCGGTGTCACTCATAGAATCTCAGGGTTGGAAGGGACCTTAGGAGGTCATCTAGTCCAACCCCCTGCTCAAAGCAGGACCAATCCCCAATTTTTGCCCCAGATCCCTAAATGGCCCCCTCAAGGATTGAACTCACAACCCTGGGTTTAGCAGGCCAATGCTCAAACCACTGACCTATCCCTCCTCCCCCAGAAAAAATAAAGAACAGGAAGGACCTTGCAAAGTAATCGAGTCCAGTCCCCTGCCTTCACTAGCAGAACAAACTACTGTCCCCTGACAGATTTTTTTTTGGCCCCAGATCCCTAAATGGCCCCCTCAAGGATTGAACTCACAACCCTGGGTTTAGCAGGCCAATGCTCAAACCACTGACCTATCCCTCCTCCCCCAGAAAAAATAAAGAACAGGAAGGACCTTGCAAAGTAATCGAGTCCAGTCCCCTGCCTTCACTAGCAGAACAAAGTACTGTCCCCTGACAGATTTTTTTTGGCCCCAGATCCCTAAATGGCCCCCTCAAGGATTGAACTCACAACCCTGGGTTTAGCAGGCCAATGCTCAAACCACTGACCTATCCCTCCTCCCCCAGAAAAAATAAAGAACAGGAAGGACCTTGCAAAGTAATCGAGTCCAGTCCCCTGCCTTCACTAGCAGAACAAAGTACTGTCCCCTGACAGATTTTTTTTTGGCCCCAGATCCCTAAATGGCCCCCTCAAGGATTGAACTCACAACCCTGGGTTTAGCAGGCCAATGCTCAAACCACTGACCTATCCCTCCTCCCCCAGAAAAAATAAAGAACAGGAAGGACCTTGCAAAGTAATCGAGTCCAGTCCCCTGCCTTCACTAGCAGAACAAAGTACTGTCCCCTGACAGATTTTTTTTTTGGCCCCAGATCCCTAAATGGCCCCCTCAAGGATTGAACTCACAACCCTAGGTTTAGCAGGCCAATGCTCAAACCACTGAGCTATCCCTCCCCGCAACTTCCTGTCACACTACCCAGGCAGCTGCCACAGGCTAAAGACTGGAAGTATGCCACAAGCACTTGCCAGCTAGAAAATGTAGGAAACCTAGGAAACCCCTGGAAAACAACGGCAACTACTATTCGGCCCTGCCGCACGGCACCGCCCTGGGCCCCAGGCGCGGTAGCCAGGGCTGCGCGCTGCAAGCCGGGCCCCACAGCCCCCGATGCAGAGTGGCCGCCGCCGGGGCCATGCAGCTACCACCGCAGCCCTACGAGTTCTTCAGCGAGGAGAACGGCCCCAAATGGCGGGGGCTCTTCGGGGACTTTTCAGCTGGGCTAAAAAAACCTGCGGCTTTTCAGCGGGAGGCGCCTCCCGGAAGGTGAGCTGGGTGCGGGTGGTGAGGCCAGTGGGGAGCTGCCGGTGGGTGCTCAGCACCCACCAATTTTTCCCCGGGGGGAGAAGGCAGGGGCGGAGATTTGGGGAAGGGGCGGAGCCGGGGGTGCAGTTGGGGCAGGGCCAGGGCACGAGCACCCACTGGCACCGATGAAAGTCGGCACCTAGGCCCACTACCCCAGCTCAGCAGACACCAGGTACAAAGGCAGGGGGATTGTGACACCTCAACATCAGCCCCTGCCCTCTGTACAGCAGACGAGAGCTTCCCAGGACCAGCTTGGCCAGTGGCAGCTCCAAGTGTGGGGAGGGGCAAGAGCAGGGGCACTGGAACAGAGGGCACCAGGAATCCATGCCCCCATCGCTTTTAATATTACTTTCTACAAGTCATCAGGACGAGAAACACCCTTGTTTCTCAACAAAACAGTATTCGGCACAAACCCCTTGTTCCCAGGGGGAGCACTATTGATTACACACCTCTTGTTTCCAGAGGGGACAGTATTCAGGACACACATCTTGTTCCCAGGGGGAGTACTATGGATGTCACACCTCTTGTTCTCAGACGGGACACTATTGAACACACACCCCTTGTTCCCAAGGGGAGTTCTATTCAGGGCACACATCTTGTTCCCAGGGGGAGTACTATTGATATTACACCTCTTATTCCCAGACGGGACAGTATACAGGAGACAGCACTTGTTTCTGGGGGACTACAATTCATTACACACCTCTTGTTTCCAGAGGGGAAACTATTCTGCACACACCCTTGTTTCCAATGGGAACAGTATTCAGGACACACCTCTTGTTCCTAGCGGGAGTACTACTGATGTCACACTGCTTGTTTCCAGACGGGACATTATTCAGCACACACCCATTGGTCCCAGGGGGAGCACTATCGATGTCACACCTCTTGTTCCCAGACGAGACAGTATACAGGAGACACCTCTTGTTTCCGGAGGGGACACTATTCAGGACACACATCTTGTTCCCAGGAGGAATACTGTCGATGTCTCACCTCTTGTTCCCAGAGGGGACACTATACAGAACACACCTTGTTCCCAGGGGGAACCACAATTCATTACACCTCTCGTTTCCGGAGGGGAGACTATGCAGGACATACCCCTTGTTCCCTGGGGCAGTACTTCTGATGTCACACTCCTTGTTCCCAGACGGGACACTATTCAAAGCACACCTCTTGGTCCCAGAGATAGTACTATTCAGGACACACATCTTGCTCCCAGAGGGAGTACTATTGATGTCACACCTCTTGTTCCCAGACGGGACAGTATACAGGAGACACCACTTGTTTCTAGGGGGAACCACAATTCATTACACACCACTTCGTTTCCGGAGGGGACACTATTCAGGTCACACCTCTTGTTCCTAGCGGGAATACTTCTGATGTCAGACCGCTTGTTCCCAGACGGGACATTATTCAGCACACACCCCTTGGTCCCAGGAGGAGCACTATCGATGTCACACCTCTTCTCCCAAACGCGACAATATACAGGAGACGCCTCTTGTTTCTGGGGGGACCACAATTCATTACACACCTCTTGTTTCCAGGGGGGACAGTATTCAGGACACACCTGGTTCCCAGACAGGATAGTATTCAGCACACATCCCTTGTTCCCAGGGGAAGTATTATCGATGTCACACCTCTTGTTCCCAGAGGGGACAGTATACATGAGACACCTCCTGTTTTGGGGGAAATCACAATTCATTATACACCTCTCGTTTCCGGAGGGGACCCTATTGAGGACCTACCCCTTGTTCCCAGGGGGAGTACTATTGCTGTCACACCTCTTGTTCCCAGACGGGACACTATTCAAGACACACCTCAGGACTTATTTCTTCTTCTCAGGCGGAGTACTATTGATGACACACTTCTTGCTTCGGGGGTCGGGGGACAGTATTCACAACACACCCTTGTTTCCGGAAGACACTGTACTCGTAACACATCTCTTGTTGCCTGAAGGGACGGTATTCAGCACACACCTCTTGTTCTCAGGAGGAGTACTATTAATGACACATCCCTTCTTTCTGGAGGGGACGCTATTCGAGACACACGCCTTCTTCCCAGCAGGGGCAGTCTTCATGTCACACACCCCTTTTTTTTCCAGGTGGAATGCATATCCCTTGGGTCCCCAAGCATGTTGTCAGCCCTGCATGGGACATGGCTTTGCTGAGGGCATGTGACCAAGATGACATTGAACACATCTTGTTGCGGGAAAGAAGTATATTGGTACAAAACAAATCACACCATCCGCAAAGCAGACTACTACAGCAGGGAATTAAACTACTTCCTGTTTCTAAAGAAGACTAACAAAACACATCACATATTTTATTCTACATAAAATGTTACTGACTAACCGTAGACCATTATGGGTTTCTGAGATGACAGCAGGATACTATTTGAGTGTTGCTATTAACATTTACTTCAGAAACAAGATGGCTGGAGCTGCACCGCAATGCACAAAGTGTCTAATAGCTGCAGCCCTCACACACATTTGAACCCTGCATCTCTTATTGAATGCCTTCCACACATGCCCCTCTTGGAATAGGGCAACCTCTCAAATCTACTGTAGCACTAGCTCTCTCACTTACCCTAACCCAAACTCATTCCAAAGGGGCAGGATCTCACTTTCCCCAAGACCCAAAGCCTTTGAAGGAGAAGTTACAGAAATCCCCACCCCCTCCTCCCCAGCATGAGCTTGTGTGAAAAACTCATGTTCCCAAAAACTGCCTCCTTGGACTAGGAAATATTCCTCATTCCATCACTAGTGTTCCCTATCCCCACTCCCCCATAAAAGTTGTTTCTCTTCCACATAAACAGGAATTAGTCCTCCTCCCATAACCACATTTATCCCCAGCCTTTAAGTGCCCTACATTCCATCAGTAGTAATCTGTCTGAACATAAAATGCCCCAAGTCCCGTCAAGGGTGTACCCCATGAAAAACAAGCAACACCCCAAATACACTGTATACTGTCCCCCACAAAAACAAGATATAGCCCACATATCAATCAAAGTGACCCCGGCGATGGTCCCCAGGGTAGTGTCACAGTACAAACTACCCCCCTGGGTAGTTTCGGGGGTCCCCTGGGTAAGCACTGGCAGCATACATTGCTATTACTTTTATATACATAGTGGATTGGCAGTGCGGAAACATTAAAGGTGTGAATGGGGAATGGAAGGTTCCTTTGCAGGTTACAGAGGCCAAGGGGGGAAAGGAACAGGTTAATTTGAAAAGTCAGCTTGGCCTAGAGATAAAGAGAGAGCTGCTCTGCATTCAAGGTCAAGAAGCAACACACACATACTCTCTGCATGCCATGCACCAAAAAACTGCTTTTCAGCCCCAGCTGGCCGTGAGAAATGAAGAACGAGGCAACACAAAGCAGAACACGTTGTAGGACTGAGATTACACATTTGCAAAGGTTGGTCCAGTGAGACTCAACAATCTACCTCATGACCCTAAAGCCAGTGTATTATGGAAAGTTGAGGAAGCAGCAGAGCACTGGTTCAGACTGGTGCAAAGAGCAGACAGCATGGAGGACAAGGGGGGGGCCCTGAACAAAACGCCCCCCCAGGAACACCCAGGACTTAAAACCCTCCCGCGAGTGGAAGCAAGTTGAAGATCTACAGCAGACCCTGGATGACCTGCGCACAGGGCAGAACGCCCATCCACCCTTCCCCCTCTTCTTCTTACATTACACCCATAGAATCATAGAATCATAGAATCTCACGGTTGGAAGGGACCTCAGGAGGTCATCTAGTCCAACCCCCTGCTCAAAGCAGGACCAAACCCAACTAAATCATCCCAGCCAGGGCTTTGTCAAGCCTCACCTTAAAAACCTCTAAGGAAGGAGAGTCCACCACCTCCCTAGATAACCCATTCCAGTTCTTCACCACCCTTCTAGTGAAAAAGTTTTTCCTAATGTCCAACCTAAACCGCCCCCTCTGCAACTTGAGACCATTACTCCTTGTTCTGTCATCTTCTACCACTGAGAACAGTCTAGATCCATCCTCTTTGGAACCCCCTTTCAGGTAGTTGAAAGCAGCTATCAAATCCCCCCTCATTCTTCTCTTCTGCAGGCTAAACAATCCCAGTTCCCTCAGGCTCTCCTCATAAGTCATGTGCTCCAGCCCCCAAATCATTTTTGTTGCCCTCCGCTGGACTCTTTCCAATTTATCCACATCCTTCTTGTAGTGTGGGGCCCAAAACTGGACACAGTACTCCAAATGAGGCCTCACCAGTGCCGAATAGAGGGGAATGATCACGTCCCTCGATCTGCTTGAAATGCCCCTACTTATACAGCCCAAAATGCCGTTAGCCTTCTTGGCAACAAGGACACAGTGTTGACTCATATTCAGCTTTTCGTCCACCGTAACCCCTAGGTCCTTTTCTGCAGAACTGCTGCCCAGCCATTCGGTCCCTAGTCTGTAGCAGTGCATGGGATTCTTGCGTCCTAAGTGCAGGACTCTGCGCTTGTCCTTGTTGAACCTCATCAGATTTCTTTTGGCCCAATCCTCTAATTTGTCTAGGTCCCTCTGTATCCTATCCCTACCCTCCAGCGTATCAACCACTCCTCCCAGGTTAGTGTCATCTGCAAACTTGCTAAGGGAGCAGTCCACACCATCCTCCAGATCGTTAATGAAGATATTGAACAAAACCGGCCCCAGCACCGACCCTTGGGGCACTCCACTTGATACCGGCTGCCAACTAGACACGGAACCATTGATCACTACCCGTTGAGCCCGACCATCTAGCCAGTTTTCTATCCACCTTACCGTCCATTCATCCAGCCCATACTTCGTTAACTTGCTGGCAAGAACACTGTGGGAGACTGTATCAAAAGCTTTGCTGAAGTCAAGAAAGCACATCCACTGCTTTCCCCTCATCCACAGAGCCAGTTATCTCATCATAGAAGGCAATTAGGTTAGTGAGGCATGACTTGCCCTTGGTGAATCCATGCTGACTGTTCCTGATCACTTTCCTCTCCTTTAAGTGGTTCAGAATTGATTCCTTGAGGACCTGCTCCATGGTTTTTCCAGGGACTGAGGTGAGACTGACTGGCCTGTAGTTCCCCGGATCTTCCAGGCTTTGCCAGCCTTGGCTTGTGCATGTGTAAATATAAAAGTGGGTTAGGGCTCGGGCACTAACGCTTTTTTCCTTCCTCTGAGTGACATGGGAAACACCCAGCACACTCCGCTGTTATTTTATTATTTTGTTAATAAAGCTTTAAAATTTAGTCACTTGGTGTGCTCCGTCAGCGCCCTCCCTAACGATCCTGCGGCCTTAGCCTGACCAACTAAGGACTTGGCTACATACCTCTCATACGTGTGAGAGAGCAAAAGCGACACGTGGGGGGGCCACGGGGGGAAATGCGCACAGCATCTCTCAGACAGCAACGGTGACACTGGGTGGCCATGTGGGGTAATACACACAGCATCTCTCTCAGAGCAACACTGACCGCGGTGGCCACATGGGGTAATGCACACAGCATACCTCTGAGCAACAGCGACACTGGGTGGCCATGTGGGGTAATGCACACAGCATCTCTCTCAGAGAGCAACAGCGACATTGAGTGTCCCCGGGGTAATCACAGAGCATTTCCTTAATGAGGAACCCTGACACTGGGCAGCCACCCGGAGAAAGCACAGAGCATTTCCCTCATGGAGCATCAGTGACACAGGACAGGAGGAAGTGGGACTGGGGAAGAATGGGGCTGGGGGGCGGGTTGAGAGTTTTGGGAGGGGGGCCTGGAGGGATGGGGGTGTGGGGAGAGTGGAGGCAGGTTGGGGAGGGAGGGGGAAGGGGGTGAGCAGGATGCTGGGGGCACTGGCGTGGGAGGTGAGGGGTGTCGGTAAGGATGGGGATGGGGGCAGGTGGTGGTGGGTGGGAGGGGGACTGGGAGTGTTGGTGAGGGAGGGGTGGGGGCGGGGCACTGGCGTAGCGGGGAGGGGGGATGGAGATGTTGAGCCGGGAGGGGGATGGGGTGGCGGGAGGGAGGGGGTGGGGACGTGGGGGGGATGGAGATGTTGAGGAGGGCGGGGGGGTCCGGGGGGGAAGGGGGGCGGGGCACTGGCTGACACGCGCCTGGACCGAACATCCCCGAGGCAGCAGCACTTTGAAAACTACAACTCCCAGGGTGCATCCCCTGACATACGGCGATTGGCGCCCTGACCGCTGACGTCCCTTCATCTTCCAATCACTTCCGTTTCCTGCCCCGCTCCGCTCACAGAAGCTTTCATGGTAAAACCGCCAGGCCCCGCCCCCTCGCCGTTCTCACGGTGCCGCTGGCCCCGCGCTGGCTGATGGGAGATGTAGGCCGGGGCGCACCATATTTCCCACAAGCCCCTGCGGCGCAACTCCTTCCCTCCCCGCTCCAGCGGGACTCCGTTCGTCACGTGGCAAAGGGGGGGCGGTGGGAGCAGAGGGATCGGGGCTCCCGGCAGTGCTGGTGGGGGGGGACGGAGGAGAATGAGGAGCAATGGGGGGGATAGGGGCTCCCGGCACTGCTGGGGCAGGGTGGGGCAGAGGGGACTGGGGGGAGCAGAAGGATCGGGGCTCCCGGCAGTGCTGGGGAGGGGACTGGGGGGCAATGGGGGGAGTAGAGGGACCGGGGCTCCCGGCAGTGCTGGGGGGGCAGAGGGGACTATGGGGCGGATGGGGGGAGTAGAGGGACTGGGGCTCCTGGCAATTCTGTGGGGGGGTCGCTGCGAGGCCCAGATGGGGTGAAGGGGGGGCTGGTGGGTTTAGGAGTCGCTCAGGGAGCATGGGGAGGGGCAATCAGGGGATGTTGGAGGATGGGGGGGGCAGGTGCCCCAGGGGGAGGGACTGAGAGGTTACGGGGCCTTATCTAATTGAGGGGGGGAGGGGGCGAGTGTCTGCGGGGTGGGGTGGTAGGAGCAGGAGCTGAAGTGGTTTCAAAGGAGAAAACTGAGGCATGTAAGCCAAGGAGGGAAAACGAAGTTGATGGGGGATAGCGAAGGCTGCCCCCCTATAACCTACTGTCCCCACTCATGGGGGTCACTCATACCCCGCACTGAGCCGTTGGCAGCTCCCACGGGCCACCCAGCTCCGAGATACTCCCTCTGTGACTCTGTTACACACACAGAGGTCACTTAGAGCAGCTTCTGCTTCCCCCCACCCCCCGGCAGCTCGAAGTTTCTGGCTCCTCACTCCATGGTGGGAGAAAGCTCCCTTCTCCCGTACTCCCTCCCACGTCCAGTAAGGGAGGTAGGCAAAGACACTCTACCTCTCTCATAGTGTACCCCTCTACCCTTTTCCCCCCGCTTCATGCCTTGCCCCTGCTGTGACATCTCAATACAGAGCTGGGGCAAAAGGGAAGCTGCAGCAATCCTGGGACATCTCCCCTCCAGCACGGTACATGTGGTTCAGAGGGAAGGAAAAGGGGAGTAACCTGCCCCCTCTTCCCACATGTTTATTAGTTTGTGATGTAAAAAAACCTGCTGTGGTAGTACAAGTAGAGAAACAGATCTTTCTATACGTGATTACAGCGATTCAGTGGAGGGGCGTCGGAATTAGAAGGCACAGTCCTCCACCGGTTAGGGTTAAGTGACAGGCAACTTACGCTCCAGGAAGTTACCGTACTCCAAGAAGACTCCGTAGCACTGGACAACACCTTGAGAGGGCACAAAAGGCTCCCCCCCACTTATCACCCCCCAGAGTATTGTAAGCCCTCTCTCACTACTTAAGCAAATTTCCATTTGCTCTTGCGCCTCAGCTGTTTGTGTTCAATCATCTGGGATGGGCTCATTGTGCTGCTCCTTTTCTTTGTCTCTGCTACAGGTTGGCCAATCTCTCATCTCCCCCGTGTTATTAGGAACTGAAAAAAGGACTCACCCCATCATGGTCACAGTTGGGATGCTGGGAAGCAGAAACATGTCCCTGTCCAACCCAGGTGCAAGGCCTCTACCACCTCCCCCTGCAAGGGCTCACACACAGGGATCTGCTCCCTGTGAATGCTGTCTCAGGGCTCTGACTACCCAAGCACTTAAAACATAATATGAGGGAAGCAGACATAAGAATGGCCCGTCTTAGGGGTCAGACCAAAGGTCTGTCTAGCCCAGTTTCCTGTCTTCCAACAGTAGCCCATGCCATCCGCAGGGAATGAACAGAACAGGGAATCATCAAGGGATCCGTCCCCTGTCGCTCATTCCCAGCTTCTGGCAAACAGAGGCTACGGCCACCCTCCCTGACCCTGCTGGCTAATATCCTCCATGAATGTATCTAGTTACTTTTTGAACCCTGTTATGGTCTTGGCCTTTACAACATCCTCCACCAAGGAGTTCCACAGGTTGACTGTGCCTTGTCTGAAAACATACTTCCTTTCATTTCTTTTTAACCTGGTGCCCATTGATTTAATTTGATGACCGCTAGTTCTTGTGTTATGCAAAGTAGTAAACAACCCTTCCTTATTTACTTTCTCTACACCACTCATGATTTTATAGGCCTCCATCATAGCTCCCCTTAGCCATCTCTTTTTCAACCTGATTAAAAAAATTAATTAATTAATAAATGGAGATATGGCAATCTCCTAGAACTGGAACGACCTTGATAGGTCATCGAGTCTAGTCCCCTGCCTTCACTAGCAGGACCAAGTACTGTCCCCTGACAGATTTTTGTCCCAGATCCCTAAGTGGCCCCCTCAAGGACTGAACTCACAATCCTGGGTTTAGCAGGCCAATGCTCAAACCACTGAGCTATCCCTCCCCTCTAAATTAGTCCCAGTTGCAGGGAAAGCACAAAGCATTTCCCTCATAAAACCACCAGGGCCAGCTCCAGGCACCAGCTGACCAAGCACGCTCTTAGGACGGCACCTTCTAAAGGGCAGCCAATCTTGAGGCAGTGGGGCAGCGCTCGTTTGTTTTTTTTCAACCCTTCAGCAGGGTGGTGCGATGGGAGGGTTGTTTTTTTGTGTCATCGGGGCAGCGCTCGGGGGGTTTTTTTTGTTTTCACAGGGCGGCGCTCAGGGGGTGGTGCTCAGGGGAGGGCATTGTTTGTTTAGGCATGGCAGCGCTGGGGGGTTGTTTTTGTTTCAGCAGGGTGGCACTCGGGGGGGCTGTTTCGGGGGGCAGCACGCGGGGGGGGTTGTTTCAGCGTGGAGGCGGTGGGGGGGTTGTTTTCATTTCAGCAGGGTGGCGCTCGGGGGGGTTGTTGCGGGGGGCAGCACTCAGGGGGGTTGTTTCAGCGTGGCGGCGTTGGGGGTTGTTTTTGTTTCAGCGGGGTGACACTTGAGGGGGGTTGTTTCGGTGTGGCGGCGGTGGGGGGTTGTTTTTGTTTCAGCGGGGTGGGGCTGGGGGAGGCTGTTCAGCGTGGCAGCGGTGGGGGGCTGTTTTCGTTTCAGCAGGGTGGCGCTCGGGGGGGTTGTTTTGTTTCAGGAGGGCGGCGCTGGGGGGCTGTTTTTGTTTCAGTGGGGCGGCGTTGGGGGGGGTTTTGTTTCAGCGGGGCGGCACTGGGGGGGTTGTTTCAGTGTGGCGGCGGTGGGGGGGTTGTTTCAGCAGGGTGGCACTCGGGGGGGGTTTCGGGGTGGCGGCGCTGGGGGGTTGTTTCGGTGTGGTGGCGCTGGGGGTGCTTTTGTTTCAGGAGGGTGGCGCTGGGGGGTTCTTTTTGTTTCAGTGGGGCAGCGCTGTGGGGGTTGTTTTGGTTTGTTTCAGCAGGGCGACGCTCGGGGGGGTTGTTTCGGCGGGGCAGCACTCAGGGGGTTGTTTCAGTGGGGCAACGCTCAGGGTTTTTTGTTTTTGCGGGGCGGCATTGGAGGGAGGAGTTGTTTTGGTGGGGTGGTGCTTTTTTTCCCCTGGGTTGGGGGGGCAGTGCTCGGGTTTTTGTTGTTTTTTTGCTTGGGGGCAACAAAAAGGTTAGAGCCGGCCCTGAAAACAGCAGTGACGCTGCATGTTCCCTTCCATTAATGCACAGAGCATTTCCCTCATAAACCAACTCTGACACTCTGTGCTACTCAGGGTAATGCACAAAGCATTTCCCTAATGAAGCAACTGTGACACCGTGCCCTGTCCTGGTAATTGAAGATCATTTCTCTTGTGTAGCAACAGGGACAGCCTGTGGCCACTCGGAATAATACACAAAGCATTTGCCCCATAGAGTAACAGTGACACCGGATGGCCACCTGGGGTAATGCAGACAGCATTTCTGTCACGGAGCAACAGCGACACCAGGTGGCCAGTCGGGGTAATACACAGAACATTTCTCCCATGGAGCAGCGGTGATGCCCACTCGGGTGAATGCACACAACATTTCTCTTATGTAACAAGAATGACATGGGGTGGAATCGTCAGGGTAATGGAAATAGAAATGAGAATCATCTGTGGTGTGAAGGAGCACCTCACGACGCAGGTACTGGATAGAACGAACGAACGCACGCATGCACGCACGCACACACACACACCCACCCACCCTCCCCCCCCCCAGCTCCACTGCCAAGTGAAACGTCTAGGTTGTGCAGGTCCACCTCCTCCAGATGTTCCTCCTCTGTCTGGGGCTCCTGCACCGGCCTACAGCAGGCCTCTGCAACAACAGCAAACAACCGATGGAAGAGCCATCTCTGCCAAAAAGGCTATAGGTGCACGAGACCTTCCAATATGTGCGTCCACTCTCCCATCCACTGCCCTGCAGGATTTTCGTCCCCTCCTACTTCTTCATGGCTCCCGTTACCTTGCCTGTGGGGATGCACACCTAGTACGCCTGCCCGTGTCCTATGAAGGGAGACAGCACAAGGAGAGAGAGAGAGAAAGAGAAAGAGCATGTGTGTTGGCCAACATACTAGAGAAAACATGGGAGGAAGGCAAGCAACTCACCACCTAGAGTCATCCTCCTGGATGTAACCTTCTGCTGCGGAGGACACGCCGGTCCTGGCCAGAGAAATGAGCATCCCCTGAAAATGGGGACCTTGTCGCCCGCAAAACCATAACTAGTCAAGAACTTTTTGTTACAAACCCAGCCCTAGCTACCAGGGTGTCCCTACCAGGAACAAGGTGGGCCGTGAGCAGAGCAATCACCAAACCAGACACTTATCTCAGGGAGAGTGGCGGCTGTTCCGCTCCAGATGGACGGCTTTTGTGTGGCAACATCACGGCTCGCTGTCTCGTCGCTCTCGCTCCCTTTCCATCGCATGAGGGCAGTAGATTCTGACGCGTGACTTCTTCTCCCTTGATACTAAATCCAGCACAACGGGGGGAAAAACAAATCACTTACCCTCTCAGTCGGCAACATCGGGTAGGCTCTTCTTTGCGCCTCTCCCACACAGTGGGGCTCCGCCCTCAACCCTCCTCCCATTACACTTTAGGACCAAAAGTAGAAAGCATCCCTTGCAACGATACCCGAAATAGTCATTCCTGCACAGAAGACTCTGGTTAAACATGCCAAACCCATGGGAAAAAATGCAGAAATTGCACTTGTCTTTGGCTCAATTGGCTTGTGAGTTGCTTGTTGGCTAGTTTTTGGCTTGTAGGTTGTTGCTTGTTGTAGCTTCTTGCGGTTTCTTTTTTTGATCGGCTCCTGGCAATTGGGGACAAGCAGGGGCAAAGCGGGGAGAGAGTCAGGGGTGCACAGCGGGCCCACCACAGTCCCAGACTGCACGCCATGGGAGATCACCTCACAGAGTATTGGGGTTCTTAGGGATTGGCTTGGTTTGGCCTTGTATTGAAATGCGATTAGCTTTATTTTTGGTTTATTGTGCAAATCGGGGGGCTTATTTACCCAGTGATACTTGGCAACTGTGACTCTGGTCCCCTCCCCAGCCTTCATCCCACAGAGCCCCGAACCCAACCAGGAAGCACACGGCCTGTGAAGAAAATTACAGCGAGTACAGATGAGGAATTCCAAGCACTGACCGCTCACTTACAGCCAGTTATGTGGAAGGCAGAAAGCTGACGGCTGCTCATATCTGCTTAGATGGATATTCAGGTTGACCAGGTCCACTTCTGAGAATCTCTCGTCCGGCTAGGGCCCCTGACAATTCCTCTGCCAGCGCAGCTGCAAAAGCCAAGCATGAGCCAGCATTACACAAAGCTCGGAAGGTGAGTGAAATCTTGCCCTCATCCCTGCCTCCCTCTCCCATCCCATCTACATCGGCCCCAAATCGATGACCTGAGACAGAGTCAACACCAAGCGTCACCGCTCCACTCTCGCACCCACTGCCTCGCGTGATTTTCGTCCCCTCCTACTTCTCCATGGCTCCCGATACCGCGCCTGTGGGGATGCACACCTAGCACGCCTGCCCACATGCTATGAAAAGACAGCACAAAGAGAGGCAAGGACAGATTGAGAGAGAGAGCAAGTGTTGGCCAACACACTACAGGAGAGAGAGAGAGAGAGAGAGAGAAATACGGGAGGAAGGCAAGCAACTCGCCATCTGGAATCATCCCCCTAGATCCAACCTTTTCTGCAGAGGAGACACCGTTTGTGGACAGAGAAATGAGCAGACCCTGAAAATGGGGATCTTGTCTCCCTCGTAACCACAGCTAATCAGGAACCTTTTGTTACAAAGCCAGCTCTAGCTAACGGGGCCCCAACTAACCCGGAGCCAAGCAGGCAGTGAGCAGAGCCCTCCCCTAATGAAACAGGCACTTATCTCACTGATTGTGACGGCTGCTCCGCTCCCAGCTGGACGGCTCTTGCCTGCCATCAATGATGCTTGCGGTCTCCCTGCTCTCGCTCGCTTTTCTTCGCATGACGAGCGCCGACTCTGACCCTCCACTTCTGTTCCCTCGGTACTAAACCCAGAACACAGGGGAAAAACAAATCGGTTACCATCTCAGTCGGCAACGTCGCATAGTCTCTTCATTTCACGTCTCCCGTATCCCACGGCTCCGCCCTCAACCCTCCTTCCATTACAGCTTCAGGACCACAACCAGACAACACCCATCGCACCTACATCCAAAATACTCTCTCTGCACAGGAGACTTGTACCTTTCCCTCGTCTTAATCCCACTGAGCACCATGTTCACCGAGGAAGCTGGAGTGAGTACAGATGAGGAATTCCAAGCACTGACCGCTTACTCACAGCCAGTTGTGTCGAAGGCAGAAAGCTGAGGTCTGTTCATCTCTGCTTACGAGGACGTCCAGGCTGCTCAGGTTCACGTCTTCCAGCCTCTCCTCTGCCTGGGCTCCCGGACGATCCCTCTGCAAACACAGCAAATACCCCGAGCAGGAGCCATCACTGCCCAAAGTTCTCTTGGTGTAGATGCCGCCCTCCCTCTCCATCCACTCTAGATCAGCCCCACTTGATGAACAGACTCAGACTCAACTCCCACAGTCACCCCCAACACTACCAATGGAGGATCTAGTACCCATCATGCTTCTCTTCCCCCTCGCAATGCCCCAGTGGGATGCAGACTCCCCAGACCATACCTGTGAGCATGCACCATTGCCCATGTTCTATGCAAGGAGACAGTACAGGCAGAGAGAGGAAGAGCGCACGCATATTGGCCAACATATGAGAGCAAAGAGAGAGGCAGACAGACAGACATAAGAAAAAGGACAAACTCAGCACCTGAACTCACCTTCCTGGTTCCAGCCCACTGCTCAGGCAAACATGCTCCTCCCTGTTCTGGAACATCAGCTGCTCAGAAGATAGGGAAATTCTCCTCCTGCACCCAGAACAAGGAGGAAAACTTTTACTAGAAACTGAGCCCCACCTAAAGGGAAGCAGCCGACTGTGGGTTACAAGATACGGATTAAACACTGATAGTTCAATTGGCCCCCAGCACTATCACACCCATCCCCGGACATCCTGCAGGGTCTCGAGTCCAAGCCTGTGACGATGCACAACCAGCACCCAGGCCCCTTTCCAGTGAAGGGAGACAGTACCAGGAGAGACAAGAAGAGGGAGCATGCGCGTCTGTGTTGGCCAACACATGAGAGAAGACAGAGAGAGAGAGAAACATGGGAGGAAGAAAAGCAAAGCAGCACGTGGAGTGACCCTCCTTATTCTTCCTCGTGCTGCGGAGCACACAACACTCCTGACCAGAGAAATGAGCAGCCCCTAACAATTGGGGACCTCGTCACCCTCCTAACCACAGCGAGTCAGGAACCTTTTCTTACAAACCCAGCCCCAGCTAAGGGGGTGTCTCTACCTGGAGCAATCACCAAACCAGGCTGACAGTGGTGGCTGTTCTGCTCTCAGTTGGACGGCTTTTGCGTGGCATCAACAGTGCTCACGGTCTTGTCGCTCTAGCTCGCTTTCCATCACATGAGGCTGTAGATTCTGATGCGCGACTTCCTTTCCCTTGCAACTAAACCCAGCACAAAGGGGAAAAACAAGTAAGTTACCATCTCAGTCAGCAACGTCACGTTGGCTCTTCTTTTCACCTCTCCCAGACCGAAGGGCTCTGTCCACAATCCTCCTTCCATTACATCATTAGCATTACAACCAAAAAAACACCCCTTCCAACTGCAAACGAAATAGTTGCTCTGCACAGCACAACTCTGGTCCGTTCCACAGCCTTAATCCCACAGAGCCCCGTGCCCAACGAGGAAGCACACGGCCTGTGAAGAATACTACAGCGAGTACAGATGAGGAATTCAAAGCTCTGACCGCTTGCTCACAGCCAGTTAAGCGGGAGGCAGAAAGCTCAGGAATGTTCACGTCTGCTTAGAAGGATGCCCAAGCTGCTCAGGTCCCCTTCTGCCAGTTTCTCCTCCGGCTGCTGCTCCTGGACAATTCCTTTGCAAGAGCAGCTGCAAAACCCAAGCATGAGCCATCACTACACAAAGCTCTATTGGTGCTTGAAATCTTGCCCTCGTCCCGGCCTCACTCTCCCATCCCATCTACATCGGCCTCACTCGATGAACAGAGACCGAGTTAACACCGACAGTCACCGCTCCACTCTTGCACCCACTGCCCTGCATGATTTTTCTCCACTCCTATTTCTCCATGGCTCCCGAGACAGAGCCTGTGGGGATGCACATCTAGCACGCCTGCCCATGTGCTACGAAGGGAGACAGCACAAGGAGAGGAAAGGAGAGATTGAGAGAGTGTTGGCCAACACACAAGAGAAAAGAGAGAGAAGCATGAGAGGAAGGCAAGCAACTCGCCACTGGGGGTCATCCTCCTGGATCTAACGTTCTGCTGCGGAGGACACACCGGTCCTGGCCAGAGAAATGAGCAGCCCCTGAAATTGGGGACCTTGTCTCCCTCGTAACCACGGCTAGTCAGGAAGCTTTTCTTACAAACCCAGCCCCAGCTAATGGGGCGTCCCTACCTGGAGCCGGGTACCTGGAGCAGAGCCCTCACCTAATGAGACACTTATCTCACTGATGGCGACGGCTGATCCGCTCCCAGCTGGACGGCTCTTGCCTGCCATCAACAAAGCTCACGGTCTCCCTGCTCTCGCTCGCTTTCCATCACATGAGGGAGCCGACTCTGACCCTCCACTTCAGTTCCCTTTGTACTAAAATCGGCACAAGGGGGAAAAACAAATCAGTTACCATCTGTCGGCAACGTCGCATAGGTTCTTCTTCCCCCATCTACCGCACCCCAGAGCTCCGCTCTCAACCCTCCTTCCATTACAGCTTCAGGACCACAACCAGACAGCGCCCATCGCACCTACATCCAAAATACTCTCTCTGCACAGGAGACTTGTGCCTCCCACAGACTCAACTCCCACAGTCACCCCCACCACTACCAATGGACGATCTAGTACCCATCATGCTTCTCTTCCCCCTCGCAATGCCCCAGTGGGATGCAGACTCCCCAGACCATACCTGTGAGCATGCACCATTGCCCATGTTCTATGCAAGGAGACAGTACAAAGGGAGAGATAGAGCGCTCGTGTTGGCCAACATGGGAGAAGAGAGAGAGAGAGAGACACACACACACACACACACACAGGAAGAAGGACAAACTCAGCACCTGTACTCACCTTCCTGGCTCTCCACAAAGAGTTACCGGACTTCAGGGAGACTCCATAGCACCTGACAACTCCTTGAGAGGCCACAAAGGAGTCCCCCAATCTTATCGTGCCCCAGTTATGTCAGGAGGCCTTTCCTCAGGGGCCCACCCCATACTAACAAATTCTCTACACTGGCAAGAATTTTGGCAGCCCTCCCTCAATACTTAACTCAAGCAAATTTCCATGTTCACTTACTCTGCAGGTCACTGTCTGGCTTCCATCCCTAGGGATGGGCTCAGGGTGGCTGCTCCTTTTTTGGTCTCTGCCACAGGTTGGCCAGTCTCTCCTCTGACCGATCTCATTCGGAACTGAAAAGAGAGAGAGAACACGTGTAAGTTAGCTCACCACTGGTGCAGGGAAGACAAACACACACACACAGGTGTCACTGGCTGCTGCTCACTGAAGCCCCCTCCTCTATTCTTCTCCAGCCCACCCAGGGCCTAAAAGGCTCATCACTCCTAAGCAACTACAGTCCTCCAGGAAAGGGACAATCCCATACCACGACCTGCCGCAAGGCAGAGCTGGACCTTCCCCAGGAGCCAGCCCACGGAAATGAGAAGCATCTCTCTGCTCTCAAGGAGGCACCTCACTGTGCGGATACTGGACAGAGAGAGATCATTTCACAAACACACAGACCTGCTCCTCCAACATCACAAGAGCTGCTCCGCTCCCCTGCCAAGTGAAACGCCCAGATTGCGCAGGTCCTCTTCCTCCAGATGCTCCTCCTCTGTCTGGGGCTGCTGCACCGGCCGGGAGGGGCCCCTGCAAGAACAGTAAACAACCGATGGAAGAACCATCAATGCCGAAAACGCTATAGGTGCACGAGATCTTCCAATATCTGTCTCCCTCTCCCATCCATTGTACATCACCCCCACGGCAGTACAAGACACGAATTGAACACCGATAGGTCAACTGGCCATAGGATCCTGCCCCCGTCAGCACTATGACACCCATCCCCTGAGGTCTCGAGTCCAAGCCTGTGAGGATGAACAACCAGCACCCAGGCCCCTTTCCAGGGAAGGGAGACAGTACCAGGAGAGGCAAGAAGAGGGAGCATGCGCGTCTGTGTTGGCCAACACATAAGAGAAGACAGAGAGAGAAAGAGAAATACGGGCGGAAGAAAAGCAAATCAGCAAGTGCAGTGACCCTCCTGATTCTTTCTCATGCTGGTGAGCACGCAACACTCCTGATCAGAGAAATGAGCAGCCCCTGAAAATGGGGACCTCGTCTCCCTCGTAACCACAGCGAGTCTGGAACCTTTTCTTACAAACCCAGCCCCAGCTAACGGGGCGTCCCTACCAGGAGCAACGTGGGCCGTGAGCAGAGCAATCACAAAACCAGACACTTATCTCAAGGAGAGTGGCGGCTGTTCCACTCCAGAGGGACGGTTTTTGCGTGGCATCAACAATGGTCATGGTCTCGTCGCTCTCGCTCGCTTTGCATCTCACGAGGGCAGTAGACTCTGACGCGTGACTTCTTTTCCCTTGGTACTAAACCCAGCACAAGGGGAATAAACAAGTCCGTCACCATCTCTGTGGGCAACGTCAAGTAGGCTCTTCTTTTCGCCTCTCCCACACGATGGGGCTCAGCCCTCAACCCTCCTCCCATTACACCTTTAGCACTGCAACCAGAAAGCACCCTTTGTAACAGCACCCGACATAATCACTCTGCACAGCAGACTCTGGTCCCCTCCCCAGCCTTAATCCCACAGGGCCCCGTGCCCAACCAGGAAGCACACGGCCTGTGAAGAATACTACAGCGAGTACAGATGAGGAATTCCAAGCACTGACCGCTCACTCACAGCCACTTGTGCAGGAGGCAGAAAGCTGAGGACTGTTCATGTCGGCTTAGATGGGCTGGGCTGGAGGGGTTGGGGACGGAGAAGTAAGTAGGCGCTGAGGGCCCATGGCTGGGGGGATGGGCTGAGCGGGGTTAGGGAGGGAGGAGAAAGGGGGGCTGAGGGGCCCGTGGGTGGGGAGAGAAAGGGGGGGCTGAGGAACCCGGGGATGGGCTGCGGAGGGGGAACAAAGGCCGCGGGGCGGGGCAGTTTCGGAGCCGTGGGTGCATCAGGGTTGGCCTGCCTGGACGCTGACGTCACTTCCTCTTCCAACCACTTCCGTTTCTTGCAACAGCGACACCGGGTGGCCACGTGGGGTAATTCACTCAGCATAACTCAGAGAGCAACCTCGACTCTGGGTGTCCCCCAGGGTCATCACAGAGCATTTCTTTAATGAGGAACCCTGACACTGGGCAGCCACCCGGAGAAAACACAGAGCATTTCCCTCATGGAGCATCAGTGAGCCCGGACAGGAGGAAGGGGGGCTGGGGGGCGGGTTGAGAGTTTTGGGAGAGGGGCTGGAGGGATGGGGGTGTGGGGAGAGTGGAGGCAGGTTGGGGCGGGAGACGGGGGTGGGAGGGGGATGGGGGTGCTGGGGAAGGGGGTGAGCAGGAGGCTGGAGGCACTGGCGTGGGGGGTGAGGTGTGTCGGGAAGGATGGGGGTGGGGATGGGGGCAGGTGGTGGTGGGTGGGAGGGGAACTGGAAGTGTTGGTGAGGGAGGGGTGGGGGCGGGGCACTGGCGAAAAAGGGAGGGGGGATGGAGATATTGAGGCGGGAGGGGGTGGGGACGGAGATGTTGAGGAGGGAGGGGGGGTTCCGGGAGGGGGGCGGGGCACTGGCTGACACGCGCCTGGACCGAACATCCCCGAGGCAGCAGCACTTTGAAAACTACAACTCCCAGGGTGCGTCCCCTGACCGCTGACGTCACTTCATCTTCCAATCACTTCCGTTTCCTGCCCCGCTCCTCTCGCCGAAGGTTTCAGTGTAAAAGCGCCAAACCCCGCCCCCTCGCCGCTCTCATGGTGCCGCTGGCCCCGCGATGCCTGATGGGAGATGTAGGCCGGGGCGCAGCACACCTCCCATAAGCCTCTGCGGCGTAACTCCTTCCCTCCCCGCTCCAGCGGGACTTGGCTCGTCACGTGGCAAACGGGGGGCGGTGGGAGCAATGAGGGGGACGGGGGAGGGGGCAGCAGAGGGATCGGGGCTCCCGGCAGTGCGGGGGGAGGTCGGTGCGAGGCCCAGATGGGGTGAAGGGGGGGGCTGGTGGGTTTAGGAGTCGCTCAGGGGGTATGCGGGGGGGAGGGGCAATGAGAGGATGATGGGGGTGGGGGGCAGCTGCCCCAGGGGGAGGGACTGAGAGGGGTTACGGGGCCTTATCTAATTGAGTGGGGGAGGGGGCGAGTGTCTGCGGGGGGGGTGGGGTGGTAGGAGCAGGAGCTGAAGTGGTTTCAAAGGAGAAAACTGAGGCACGTAAGCCAAGGAGGGAAAGCGAAGTTGATGGGGGGCAGCTAAGGCTGCCCCCCTGTAACCTACTATCCCCACTCATGGGGGTGGGGGGTCACCCATCCCCCGCACTGAGACGTTGGCAGCTCCCACGGGTCACCCAGCTCCGAGATGCTCCCTCTGTGACTCTCTGTTACACCCACTGAGGTCACTTCTCAAAGCAGCTTCTGCTTCCCCCACCCCCGGGCAGCTCAAAGTTTTGGCTCCTCCCTCCATGGTGGGAGAAAGATCAAAACACTCCCTTCTCCCGTACCCCCTCCGAAATACAGTAAGGGAGGTAGGCAAAGACACCCTACCTCTCTCATAGTGTACCCCTCTACCCTTTTCCCCCCTGCTTCATGCCTTGCCCCTGCTGTGACATCTCAATACAGAGCTGGGGCAAAAGGGAAGCTGCAGCAATCCTGGGACATCTCCCCTCCAGCATGGTACATGTGGTTCAGAGGGAAGGAAAAGGGGAGTAACCTGCCCCCTCTTCCCACATGTTTATTAGTTTGTGATGTAAAAAACCTGCTGTGGTGGTACAAGTAGAGAAACAGATCTTTCTATACGTGATTACAGAGATTCAGTGGAGGGGCATCGGAATTAGAGATGCTAGAAGGCACAGTCCTCCACCGGTTCGGGTTGCGATAGGCAACTTGCGCTCCAGGAAGTTACCGTACTCCAAGAAGACGCCGTAGCACTAGACAACACCTTGAGAGGGCACAAAAGGCTCCCCCCCACTTATCACCCCCCAGAGTATTGTAAGCCCTCTCTTAGTACTTAAGCAAATTTCCATTTGCTCTTACGCCTCGGATGTTTGCTTTCAATCATCTGGGATGGGCTCATTGTGATGCTCCTTTTCTTTGTCTCTGCTACAGGTTGGCCAATCTCTTATCTCCCCCGTGTTATTAGGAACTGAAAAAAGGACTCACCATCATGGTCACAGGTGGGATGCTGGGAAGCAGAAACATGTCCCTGTCCAACCCAGGTGCAAGGCCTCTACCACCTCCCCCTGCAAGGGCCCACACACAGGGATCTGCTCCCTGTGAATGGCGTCTCACTGCTCTCTCAGAGGGCTCTGACTACCCAAGCACTTAAAACATAATATGAGGGAAGCAGACATAAGAATGGCCCTTCTTAGGGGTCAGACCAAAGGTCTGTCTAGCCCAGTTTCCTGTCTTCCAACAGTAGCCCGTGCCATCCAGAGGGAATGAACAGAACAGGGAATCATCAAGGGATCCATCCTGTCGCTCATTCCCAGCTTCTGGCAAACAGAAGCTACGGCCACCCTCCCTGCCCATGCTGGCTAATATCCTCCATGAATGTATCTAGTTACTTTTTGAACCCTGTTATGGTCTTGGCCTTTACAACATCCTCTACCAAGGAGTTCCACAGGTTGACTGTGCGTTGCGTGAAGAAATACTTCCTTTCATTTCTTTTAAACCTGGTGCCCATTAATTTAATTTGATGACCGCTAGTTCTTGTGTTATGCAAAGTAGTAAACAACACTTCCTTATTTACTTTCTCTACACCAGTCATGATTTTATAGGCCTCCATCATAGCTCCCCTTAGCCATCTCTTTTTCAACCTGAATAGTCCCAGTCGGGGGGAAAGCACAAAGCATTTCTCTCATAAAACCACCAGGGTCGGCTCCAGGCACCAGCTGACCAAGCACGCTCTTGGGATGGCACCTTCTAAGGGGCAGCCAATCTTGAGGCAGTGGAGCAACGCTCCTTTTTTTTAAACACTTCAACAAGGTGGTGCTCGCGGGGTGTGTGTGTGTGTTTTTTTGTTTCATTGGGGCAGCGCTCGGGGGGGGTTGTTTTCCTAGGGTGGCGCTTAGGGGGGTTGTTTCAGGGGGTGGTGCTCAGGGGAGGGCGGGGTTTGTTAGGCGGGGCGGCGCTCAGGGGAGGGCGGGGTTTGTTAGGCGGGGCGGCGCTCGGGGGGGTTGTTTCGGAATGGCGGTGCTAGGGGGGTTGTTTTTGTTTCAGCGGGGCGGTGCTCGGGACTTTTTGTTTTGGCAGGGCGGTGCTGGTTGTTTCGGGGACAGCGCTCGGGGGAGTTGTTTTTGTTTGGGGGGGTTGTTTCGGGGGCAGCGCTTGGGGGGCTTGTTTTGGCGTAGTGGCGCTCGGGACTTTTGTTTGTTTGTTTCAGCAGGGCGGCGCTCGGGGGTTTGTTTCAGCCGGGCGGCGCTCGGGGGGGTTGTTTCAGTGGGGCAACGCTCAGGGTTTTTTGTTTTTGTTTTGGCGGGGCGGCATTGGAGGGGGGAGTTGTTTTGGTGGGGTGGCGCTTTTTTCCCCCTGGGTGGGGGGGGGGCAGTGCTCGGGTTTTTGTTGTTTTTTTGCTTGGGGGCAGCAAAAAGGTTAGAGCCGGCCCTGAAAACAGCAGTGACGCTGCATGTTCCCTTCCATTAATGCACAGAGCATTTCCCTCATAAAGCAACACTGACACTCTGTGCTACTCAGGGTAATGCACAAAGCATTTCCCTAATGAAGCAACTGTGACACCGTGCCCAGTCATGGTAATTGAAGATAATTTCTCTCCTGTAGCAACAGAGACAGCGTGTGGCCACTCGGACTAATACTCTATGGGGCAAATGGTATGTGTAACAGTGACACCGGATGGCCACCTAGGGTAATGCACACAGCATTTCTGTCACGGAGCAACAGCGACACCAGGTGGCCAGTCGGGGTAATACACAGAACATTTCCCCCATGGAGCAGCAGTGATGCCCACTGGCCACTCGGGTGAATGCACACAACATTTCTCTTATGGAACAACAATGACATAGGGTGGAATCGTCAGGGTAATGCAAATAGAAATGAAAAGCCTCTCTGCTCTCAAGGAGCACCTTACTACGCAGATACTGGATAGAGAGATATTACACACACACCTGTAACCCCCTCCACGATCACGAGAGGGCTCCTCAGCTCCACTGCCAAGTGAAACGTCTAGATTGTGCAGGTCCACCTCCTCCAGATGTTCCTCCTCTGTCTGGGGCTGCTGCACCGGCCTGGAGCAGGCCTCCGCAATAACAGCAAACAACCGATGGCAGAGCCATCACTGCCAAAAAGGCTTTGGGTGCACGAGATCTTCCAATATGTGGGTGCACTCTCGCGTCCACTGCCCTGCAGGATTTTCGTCCCCTGCTACTTCTTCATGGCTCCCGTTACCGCGCCTGTGGGGATGCACACCTAGCACGCCTGCCCGTGTCCTATGAAGAGAGACAGCACAAGGAGAGAAAGAGCATGTGTGTTGGCCAACACACTAGAGAAAACATGGGAGGAAGGCAAGCAACTCACCACCTAGAGTCATTCTCCTGGATGTAACCTTCTGCTGCGGAGGACACACCGGTCCTGGCCAGAGAAATGAGCATCCCCTGAAAATGGGGACCTTGTCGCCCGCAAAACCATAACTAGTCAAGAACTTTTTGTTACAAACCCAGTCCTAGCTACCAGGGTGTCCCCACCAGGAACAAGGTGGGCCGTGAGCAGAGCAATCACCAAACCAGACACTTATCTCAGGGAGAGTGGCGGCTGTTCCGCTCCAGATGGACGGCTTTTGTGTGGCAACATCACGGCTCGCTGTCTCGTCGCTCTCGCTCCCTTTCCATCGCATGAGGGCAGTAGATTCTGACGCGTGACTTCTTCTCCCTTGATACTAACTCCAGCACAAGGGGGGAAAAACAAATGAGTTACCCTCTCAGTCGGCAACATCGAGTAGGCTCCTCTTTTCGCCTGTCCCACACAGCGGGGCTCCGCCCTCAACCCTCCTCCCATTACACTTTAGTACCAAAAGTAGAAAGCATCCCTTGCAACGATACCCGAAATAGTCATTCCTGCACAGAAGACTCTGGTTAAACATGCCAAACCCATGGGAAAAAATGCAGAAATTGCACTTGTCTTTGGCTTAATTGGCTTGTGAGTTGCTTGTTGGCTAGTTTTTGGCTTGTAGGTTGTTGCTTGTTGTAGCTTCTTGCGGCTTCTTTTTTTGATCGGCTCCTGACAATCGGGGACAAGCAGGGGCAAAGCTGGGAGAGAGTCGGGTGCACAGCGGGCCCACCACCATCCCAACCTGCACGCCATGGGAGATCACCTCACAGAGTATTGGGGTTCTTAGGGATTGGCTTGGTTTGGCCTTGTATTGAAAAGGGATTAGCTTTATTATTGGCTTATTGTGAAAGTCAGGGGGCTTATTTACCCAGTGAAAATTGGCAACTGTGACTCTGGTCCCCTCCCCAGCCTTAATCCCACAGAGCCCCGAACCCAACCAGGAAGCACACGGCCTGTGAAGAAAATTACAGCGAGTACAGATGAGGAATTCCAAGCACTGACCGCTCACTTACAGCCAGTTATGTGGAAGGCAGAAAGCTGAGGACTGTTCATATCTGGTTAGACGGATATTCAGGCGGATCAGGTCCACTTCTGAGAGTCTCTCCTCCAGCTAGGGCCCCTGACAATTCCTCTGCCAGCGCAGCTGCAAAAGCCAAGCATGAGCCAGCATTACACAAAGCTCGGAAGGTGAGTGAAATCTTGCCCTCATCCCTGCCTCCCTCTCCCATCCCATCTACATCGGCCCCAAATCGATGACCTGAGACAGAGTCAACACCAAGCGTCACCGCTCCACTCTCGCACCCACTGCCTCGCATGATTTTCGTCCCCTCCTACTTCTCCATGGCTCCCGATACCGCGCCTGTGGGGATGCACACCTAGCACGCTTGCCCACATGCTATGAAGGGAGACAGCACAAAGAGAGGCAAGGACAGATTGAGAGAGAGAGCGAGTGTTGGCCAACACACTAGAGACGAGAGAGAGAGAGAAATACGGGAGGAAGGCAAGCAACTCGCCATCTGGAATCATCCCCCTAGATCCAATCTTTTCTGCAGAGGAGACACCGTTTGTGGACAGAGAAATGAGCAGACCCTGAAAATGGGGATCTTGTCTCCCTCGTAACCACAGCTAATCAGGAACCTTTTGTTACAAACCCAGCTCTAGCTAACGGGGCCCCAACTAACCCGGAGCCAAGCAGGCAGTGAGCAGAGCCCTCCCCTAATGAAACAGGCACTTATCTCACTGATTGTGAAGGCTGCTCCGCTCCCAGCTGGACAGCTCTTGCCTGCCATTAATGATGCTTGCGGTCTCCCTGCTCTCGCTCGCTTTTCTTCGCATGACGAGCGCCGACTCTGACCCTCCACTTCTGTTCCCTTGGTACTAAACCCAGCACACGGGGGAAAAACAAATCAGTTACCATCTCAGTCGGCAACGTCGCATAGCCTCTTCATTTCACGTCTCCCGTATCCCACGGCTCCGCCCTCAACCCATCTTGCATTACTACCTTACAACTGCAACTAGAAAGCACCCATTGTAACGAGACCCAAAACAGTCACTGTGCTCAGGAGACTCTTGTCCCTTCCCCAGCCTTAATCCCAGAGCCCCGTACCCAACGAGGTACTGGGGCTCTAGTACAAGCACTGATCACTTACTCACAGCCAGTTTATCAGGAGGCAGAAAGCTGTATAGAAGGATGTCCAGTCTCCTCATGTCCACTTCTGCCAGCTTCTCCTCCAGCTGGAGCTCCTGGACAATTCTTCTGAAAGAGCTGCTGCAAAACCCAAGCATGAGCCATCACCACACCAAGCTCTAGTGGTGTAGGAGACGCCGCCCTCCCTCTCCCATCCACTCTAGATCAGCCCCACTTGATGAACAGTCAGACTCAACTCCCACAGTCACCCCCACCACTACCAATGGAGGATCTAGTACCCATCATGCTTCTCTTCCCCCTCCCAATGCCCCAATGGGATGCAGACTCCCCAGACCACGCCTGTGAGCATGCACCACTGCCCATGTTCTATGCATGGAGACAGTACAAAGGGAGAGATAGAGAGAGTGGGGTGGCCAACACGGGAGAAGAGAGACACACACACACAGACACAGGAAGAAGGACAAACTCAGCACCTGTACTCACCTTCCTGGCTCTCCACAAAGAGTTACCGGACTTCAGGGAGACTCCATAGCACCTGACAACTCCTTGAGAGGGCAAAAAGGAGTCCCCCAATCTTATCGTACCCCAGTTATGTCAGGAGGCCTTTCCTCAGGGGCCCACCCCGTACTGACAAATTCTCTACACTGACAAGAGTCTTGGCAGCCCTCCCTCAATACTTAACTCAAGCACATTTCCATGTGCACTTACTCTGTAGGTCACTGTCTGGATTCCATCCCTAGGGATGGGCTCAGGGTGGCTGCTCCTTCTTTGGTCTCTGCCACAGGTTGGCCAATCTCTCCTCTGACCGATCTCATTCGGAACTGAAAAGAGAGAGAGAACACGTGTAAGTTAGCTCACCACTGGTGTAGGGAAGACAAACACACACACACAGGTGTCACTGGCTGCTGCTCACTGGAGCCCCCTTCTCTATTCCTCTGCAGCCCACCCAGGGCCTAAAAGGTTCATCACTCCTAAGCAACTACAGTCCTCCAGGAAAGGGACAATCCCAGACCACAACCAGCCGCAGGGCAGAGCTGGACCTTCCCCAGGAGCCAGCCCACGGACATGAGAAGCATCTCTCTGTTCTCAAGGAGGCACCTCACTGTGCGGATACTGGACAGAGAGAGATCATTTCACAAACACACAGACCTGCTCCTCCAACATCACAAGAGCTGCTCTGCTCCCCTGCCAAGTGAAACGCCCAGATTGCGCAGGCCCACTTCCTCCAGATGCTCCTCTTCTGTCTGGGGCTGCTGCACCGGCCGGGAGGGGCCCCTGCAAAAACAGTAAACAACAGATGGAAGAACCATCAATGCCGAAAACGCTATAGGTGCACGAGATCTTCCAATATCTGTCGCCCTCTCCCATCCATTGTACATCACCCCCACGGCAGTACAAGACACGGATCGAACACTGATAGGTCAATTGGCCATAGGACCCCACCCCCATCAGCACTATGACACCCATCCCGAGGTCTCTCGAGTCCAAGCCTGTGAGGATGAACAACCAGCACCCAGGCCCCTTTCCAGGGAAGGGAGATAGTACCAGGAGAGGCAAGAAGAGGGAGCATGCGCATCTGTGTTGGCCAACACATAGGAGAAGCCAGAGAGAGAGAGAGAAATACGGGAGGAAGAAAAGCAAATCAGCAAGTGCAGTGACCCTCCTGATTCCCCCTCGTGCTGGGGAGCACGCAACACTCCTGATCAGAGAAATGAGCAGCCCCTTAAATTGGGGACCTCGTCTCCCTCGTAACCACAGCGAGTCAGGAACCTTTTCTTACAAACCCAGCCCCAGCTAACGGGGCGTCCCTACCAGGAGCAAGGTGGGCCATGAGCAGAGCCATCACCAAACCAGACACTTATCTCAAGGAGAGTGGCGGCTGTTCCACTCCAGAGGGACGGTTTTTGCATGGCATCAACAATGGTCATGGTCTTGTCACTCTCGCTCGCTTTGCATCTCACGAGGGCAGTAGACTCTGACGCGTGACTTCTTTCCCCTTGGTACTAAACCCAGCACAAGGGGAAAAAACAAGTCCGTCACCATCTCTGTGGGCAACGTCAAGTAGGCTCTTCTTTTCGCCTCTCCCAGACGATGGGGCTCAGCCCTCAACCCTCCTCCCATTACACCTTTAGCATTGCAAGCAGAAAGCACCCTTTGTAACAGCACCCGACATAATCACTCTGCACAGCAGACTCTGGTCCCTTCCCCAGCCTTAATCCCACAGAGCCCTGTGCCCAACGAGGACGCACACGGCCTGTGAAGAATACTACAGCGAGTACAGATGAGGAATTCCAAGCAGTGGCCGCTCACTCACAGCCACTTGTGCAGGAGGCAGAAAGCTGAGGACTGTTCATGTCGGCTTAGATGGGTTGGGCTGGGGGGTGTTGGAGGAAGGAAAAAGTGGGGATGGGCTGGAGGGGTTGGGGACGGAGAAGTAAGTAGGGCTGGGGGGCCCATGCCTGGGGGGATCGGCTGAGCGGGGTTAGGGAGGGAGGAGAAAAGGGGGCTGAGGGGCCCATGGCTGGGGGGATGGGCTGGGGGGGTTAGAAAGGGAGGAAAAAGGGGGGCTGAGGGGCCTGTGGGTGAGGCGATCGGCTGAGTGGGGTTAGGGAGGGAGGAGAAAGGGGTGGGGCTGAGGAGGGGGAGAGGGAACAAAGGCCGCGGGGCGGGGCAGTTTCGGAGCCGCGGGTGCATCAGGGTTGGCCTGCCTGGCCGCTGACGTCACTTCGGTCTGCCAACCACTTCCGTTTCTTGTAACAGCGACACTGGGTGGCCACGTGGCGTAATGCATACAGCATACCTGTGCGAGAGCAACAGCGACACTGCGTGGCCACGTGGGGTAATGCATACAGCATCTCTCTCAGAGAGCAACAGCGACACCGAGTGGCCACGTGGGGTAATGCATACAGGATACCTCAGAGAGCAACAGCGACAGAGGGTGGCCACTTAAGTTAATGCACACAGCCTACCTCTGGGAGAGGAACAGCGACACCGGCTGGCGACTTGGGGTAATACACACAGCCTACCTCTGGGAGAGGAACAGCGACACCGGGTGACCACTTGGGTTAATGCACACAGCATACCTCTGGGAGGGGAATAGAGACACCGGGTGGCCACGTGGGGTAATACACACAGCATACCTGTGCGAGAGCAACAGCGACACAGGGTGGCCACGTGGGGTAATGCATACAGGATACCTCAGAGAGCAACAGCGACAGAGGGTGGCCACTTAAGTTAATGCACACATCATACCTCTGAAAGAGCAACAGTGACACGAAGTGGCCACTTGGGTTAATGCACACAGCATACCTCTGGGAGAGGAACAGCGACACCGGGTGGCCACGTGGGGTAATGCACACAGCAGACCTCACAGAGAGCAACAGCGACACCGAGTGGCCACGTGGGGTAATGGATACAGCATACCTCTGAGAGCGCAACAGCGACACCGAGTGGCCACTTAGGTTAATGCACACAGCATACCTCTGGGAGGGGAACAGCGACACCTGGTGGTCACGTGGGGTAATGCACACAGCATCTCTCTCAGAGAGCAACAGCGACACCGAGTGGCCACTTAGGTTAATGCACGCAGCATACCTCAGAGAGCAACAGCGACATAGGGTGGCCACTTAAGTTAATGCACACAGCCTACCTCTGCGAGGGGAACAGCGACACCTGGTGACGACGTGGGGTAATGCACACAGCATACCTCTTGGACAGCAACAGTGACACTGGGTGGCCTCGTGGGGTAATGCGCACAGCATACCTCTTGGAGCGCAACAGTGACACTAGGTGGCCACGTGGGGTAATGCACACAGTATACCTCTTGGATAGCAACAGCGACACCGAGTGGCCACGTGGGGTAAAGCATACCTCAGAGAGCAACAGCGACACGGGGTGGCCACTTAGGTTAATGCACACAGCATACCTCTGGGTGGGGAACAGCGACTCCTGGTGGCCACGTGGCGTAATACACAAAGCATACCTGTGCGAGAGCAACAGCGACACTGGGTGGCCATGTGGGGTAAAGCACACAGCATACCTCTGAAAGAGCAACACTGACACCGAGTGGCCACTTGAGGTGATGCACACAGCATCCCTCTGAGAGCAGCAGCGACACCGGGTGACCACTTGGGTTAATGCACACAGCATACCTCTGGGAGCGGAATAGCGACACCGGGTGGCCACGTGGGGTAATACACACAGCATACCTGTGCGAGAGCAACAGCGACACAGGATGGCCACGTGGGGTAATGCACACAGCATACCTCTGAAAGAGCAACAGCGACACGAAGTGGGCACTTGGGTTAATGCACACAGCATACCTCTGGGAGAGGAACAGCGACACCGGGTGGCCACTTGGGTTAATGCACACAGCATACCTCTGAAAGAGCAACAGCGACACGGGGTGGCCACTTAGGTTAATGCACTCAGCATACCTCTGGGCGGGGAACAGCGACACCTGGTGGCCACGTGGGGTAATGCACACAGCATACCTCTTGGAGCGCAACAGCGACACCGAGTGGCCACGTGGGGTAAAGCATACCTCAGAGTGCAACAGCGACACGGGGTGGCCACTTAGGTTAATGCACACAGCATACCTCTGGGTGGGGAACAGCGACTCCTGGTGGCCACGTGGCGTAATACACAAAGCATAGCTGTGCGAGAGCAACAGCGACACTGGGTGGCCATGTGGGGTAATGCACACAGCATACCTCTGAAAGAGCAACACTGACACCGAGTGGCCACTTGAGGTGAAAATAAGAAAGAAAAACTTGTAGCACCTTAGAGACTAACAAATTTATTTCAGCATAAGCTTTCGTGGGTTAGTACCCACTTCATCCGATGCATGGAATGAAACATACAGTAGACAGCTATTTATACAGTCAGAGAAACATGATAAGGTGGAGGTGCATAGACCAACCTTAAGAGGCTAATTAATTGAGAGGAACCATAACAGCAGGGGAAGAAAAACCTTTGAAGTGATAAACAAGATGGTCACACAGGTGTGAATGAGGATCGTTAACTTAAGGGAAATAGATTCAATTAACGTAATGGCCGAGCCATTCGAGGTCCTTATTTAATCCTGAGGTAATGCAATCTAGTTTCCATATCAATTCGAGTTCAACAGTTTCTCTTTGAAGTCTGCTTTTCGAGTTAATCTGTCGCAACACTGCACACAGCATACCTCTTGGAGCGCAACAGTGACACTAGGTGGCCACGTGGGGTAATGCACACAGTATACCTCTTGGAGAGCAACAGCGACACCGAGTGGCCACCTGGGGTAAAGCATACCTCAGAGTGCAACAGCGACAGGGGGTGGCCACTTAGGTTAATGCACACAGCATACCTCTGGGAGGGGAACAGCGACACCTGGTGGCCACGTGGGGTAATGCACACAGCATACCTCTTGGAGAGCAACAGTGACACCGGGTGGCCACGAGGGGTAATGCACACAGCATACCTCTTGGAGAGCAACAGCGACACCGAGTGGCCACGTGGGGTAATGCATACAGATTACCTCAGAGAGCGCAACAGCGACACCGAGTGGCCACGTGGGGTAATGCACGCAGCATACCTCTGGGAGGGGAACAGTGACTCCTGGTGGCCACGTGGGGTAATACACAAAGCATACCTCTGAGAGAGCAACAGTGACACCGAGTGGCCACTTGAGGTGATGCACACAGCATCCCTCTGAGAGCAACGGTGACACTGGGTGGCCACTTGATTTAATGCACACAGCATACCTCTGGGAGAGGAACAGCGACACTGAGTGTCCCCCGGGGTAATCACAGAGCATTTCCTTAATGAGGAACCCTGACACTGGGCAGCCACCCGGAGAAAGCACAGAGCATTTCCCTCATGGAGCATCAGTGACACCGGACAGGAGGAAGGGGGGCTGGGGGGCTGGTTGAGAGTTTTGGGAGGGGGACTGGAGGGATGGGGAGTGTGGAGGCAGGTTGGGGAGGGAGACGGGGGGAGGGAGGGGGAAGGGGTGAGCAGGAGGCTGGGGGCACTGGCGTGGGGGGTGAGGGGTGTCGGGAAGAATGGGGGTGGGGATGGGGGCAGGTGGTGGTGGGTGGGAGGGGGACTGGGCGTGTTGGTGGGGGGGCGGGGCACTAGCGTAGCGGGGAGGGGGCTGGAGATGTTGATGAGGGAGATGGGGAGGGGGTGTTGGAAAGGAAGGGGGCTGGGGCGGGAGGGAGGGGGTGGGGACGTTTTGGGGGTTAGAGATGATGAGGAGGGAAGGGGGGGCTGAGGGGGCGGGGCACTGGCTGACGCGCCGGGACAGAACATTTCGAGGTAACAGGACTTTGAAAACTACAACTCCCAGGGGGCATCCCCTGACGTATCGCGGTTGGCGACCTGATCGCTGACGTCACTTCCGTTTTCTGCTCGCTCCGCTCACAGAACCTTTCAGGGCAAAAGCGCCAGGCCCCGCCCCCTCGCCGCTCTAATGGTGTCGCTGGCCCTGCGATGGTTGATGGGAGATGTAGGCCGAGGGATACCACACCTCCCACAAACCCCTGCGGCGTAACTCCTTCCCTCCCTGCTCCAGCGGGACTCGGCTCGTCACATGGCAAAGGGGGGGGCGGTGGGAGCAATGAGGGGGACGGTGGGGTAGCAGCAGGATCGGGGCTCCCGGCAGTGCGGGGGGGGGGGGGGGGTCAGAGGGGACTGAGGGGCAATGCAGGGGATGGGGGGAGCAGAGAGATCGGGGGTCCCGGCCGTGCTGGGGAGCGGGGGCGGAGGGACTATGGGGAGCGATGGGGAGAGTAGAGGGATCGGGGCTCCCGGCAGTGCTGGGGGGGGGTCAGGGCGAGGCCCAGATGGGGTGAAAGAGGGGCTGTTAGGTTTAGGAGTCGCTCAGGGGGCATGCAGGGGGGAGGGGCAATGAGGGGATGTTGGAGGATGGGGGGGGCAGCTGCCCCAGGGGGAGGGACTGAGAGGGGTTACAGGGCCTTATCTAATTGAGTGGGGGAGGGGGCGAGTGTCTGGGGGGTGGGGTGGTAGGAGCAGGAGCTGAAGTGGTTTCAAAGGAGAAAACTGAGGCACGTAAGCCAAGGAGGGAAAGCGAAGTTGATGGGGGGCAGCTAAGGCTGCCCCCCTGTAACCTACTATCCCCACTCATGGGGGTGGGGGGTCACCCATCCCCCGCACTGAGACGTTGGCAGCTCCCACAGGCCACCCAGCTCCGAGATGCTCCCTCTGTGACTCTCTGTTACACACACTGAGGTCACTTAGCCCAGGGCTACACTAGGGGAGGGGGTCAATCTACGATACGCAACTTCAGCTACGTGAATAGCGTAGCTGAAGTCGGCGTATCGTAATCGACTTACCTGGCGATGAGGACGGCGGCGAGTCGATCGCTGCCGCTCCCCCGTCGACTCCGCTTCCGCCTTTCGATGAGGTGGATTGCCGGAGCCGACGGGGAGCGCGATCGGGGATCGATTAATCGCGTCTTAACGAGACGCGAAAAATCGATCCCCGATAGATCGATTGCTACGATCCGGCGGGTAGTGAAGACCTGCCCTTAGAGCAGCTTCTGCTTCCCCCCACCCCCCGGCAGCTCGAAGTTTCTGGCTCCTCACTCCATGGTGGGAGAAAGCTCAAAACGCTCCCTTCTCCCGTACCCCCTCCCAAGTCCAGTAAGGGAGGTAGGCAAAGACACACTACCTCTCTCATAGTGTACCCCTCTACCCTTTTCCCCCCTGCTTCATGCCTTGCCCCTGCTGTGACATCTCAATACAGAGCTGGGCAAAAGGCGAGCTGCAGCAATCCTGGGACATCTCCCCTCCAGCACGGTACATGTGGTTCAGAGGGAAGGGAAAGGGGAGTAACCTGCCCCCTCTTCCCACATGTTTATTAGTTTGTGATGTAAAAAAACCTGCTGTGGTAGTACAAGTAGAGAAACAGATCTTTCTATACATGATTACAGCGATTCAGTGGAGAGGCGTCGGAATTAGAAGGCACAGTCCTCCACCGGTTAGGGTTAAGTGACAGGCAACTTGTGCTCCAGGAAGTTACCGTACTCCAAGAAGACTCCGTAGTACTGGACAACACCTTGAGAGGGCACAAAAGGCTCCCCGCCACTTATCACCCCCCAGAGTATTGTAAGCCCTCTCTCACTACTTAAGCAAATTTCCATTTGCTCTTACGCCTCAGCTGTTTGTGTTCAATCATCTGGGATGGGCTCATTGTGCTGCTCCTTTTCTTTCTCTCTGCTACAGGTTGGCCAATCTCTCATCTCCCCCGTGTTATTAGGAACTGAAAAAAGGACTCACCATCATGGTCACAGGTGGGATGCTGGGAAGCAGAAACATGTCCCTGTCCAACCCAGGTGCAAGGCCTCTACCACCTCCCCCTGCAAGGGCCCACACACAGGGATCTGCTCCCTGTGAATGGCGTCTCACTGCTCTCTGAGGGCTCTGACTACCCAAGCACTTAAAACATAATATGAGGGAAGCAGACATAAGAATGGCCCTTCTTAGGGGTCAGACCAAAGGTCTGTCTAGCCCAGTTTCCTGTCTTCCAACAGTAGCCCATGCCATCCGGAGGGAATGAACAGAACAGGGAATCATCAAGGGATCCATCCCCTGTCGCTCATTCCCAGCTTCTGGCAAACAGAGGCTACGGCCACCCTCCCTGCCCCTGCTGGCTAATATCCTCCATGAATGTATCTAGTTACTTTTTGAACCCTGTTATGGTCTTGGCCTTTACAACATCCTCTACCAAGGAGTTCCACAGGTTGACTGTGCCTTGTCTGAAAACATACTTCCTTTCATTTCTTTTAAACCTGGTGCCCATTGATTTAATTTGATGACCGCTAGTTCTTGTGTTATGCAAAGTAGTAAACAACCCTTCCTTATTTACTTTCTCTACACCACTCATGATTTTATAGGCCTCCATCATAGCTCCCCTTAGCCATCTCTTTTTCAACCTGATTAAAAAAATAAATTAATTAATAAATGGAGATATGGCAATCTCCTAGAACTGGAACGACCTTGATAGGTCATTGAGTCTAGTCCCCTGCCTTCACTAGACTAGCAGGACCAAGTACTGTCCCCTGACAGATTTTTGTCCCAGATCCCTAAGTGGCCCCCTCAAGGACTGAACTCACAACCCTGGGTTTAGCAGGCCAATGCTCAAACCACTGAGCTATCCCTCCCCCATAAATTAGTCCCAGTTGGGGGGAAAGCACAAAGCATTTCCCCCATAAAACCACCAAGGCCGGCTCCAGGCACCAGCTGACCAAGCACGCTCTTGGGACGGCACCTTCTAAAGGGCAGCCAATCTTGAGGCACTGGGGCAGCGCTCGTTTGTTTTTTTTTCAACCCTTCAGCAGGGTGGTGCTATGGGAGGGTTGTTTTTTTGTGTCATCGGGGCAGCGCTCGGGGGGGTTTTTTGTTGTCACAGGGCGGCGCTCAGGGGGTGGTTCTCAGGGGAGGACAGGGTTTGTTTAGGCAGGGCAGCATTCGGGGGGGTTGTTTAGGCATGGCAGCGCTGGGGGGTTGTTTTGTTTCAGCAGGGTGGCACTCGGGGGGGCTGTTTCGGGGGGTGGCATTTGGGGGGGGTTGTTTCAGCGTGGAGGCGCTGGGGGGGTTGTTTTCGTTTCAGCAGGGTGGCGCTCGGGGGGGTTGTTTCGGGGGGCAGCACTCGGGGGGGTTGTTTCGGCGTGGCGGCGCTGGGGGGTTGTTTTTGTTTCAGCAGGGTGGGACTCGGGGAGGTACTCATGGGGGGTTGTTTCGGCGTGGCGGCGCTGGGGGGTTGTTTTTGTTTCAGCAGGGTGGCGCTCGGGGGGGTTGTTTCGGGGGGCAGCACTCGGGGGGGTTGTTTCAGCGTGGCGGCGCTGGGGGGGTGTTTTTGTTTCAGCAGGGTGGCACTCGGGGGGGCTGTTTCGGGGGCGGCACTTGGGGGGGGTTGTTTCGGCGTGGCGGCGCTGGGGTGTTGTTTTTATTTCAGCGGGGCGACACTCAGGGGGGTTGTTTCAGCGTGGTGGCGGTGGGGGGGTTGTTTTCGTTTCAGCAGGGTGGCGCTCAGGGGGGTTGTTTCGGGGGGCAGCACTCGGGGGGGTTGTTTCGGCGTGGCGGCACTGGGGGGTTGTTTTTGTTTCAGCAGGGTGGGACTCGGGGAGGTACTCATGGGGGGCGGCACTCGGGGGTTGTTTTTGTTTCAGCGGGGCGACACTCGGGGGGGGTTGTTTCGGCATGGCGGCGGTGGGGGGTTGTTTTTGTTTCAGCAGGGTGGCGCTCGGGGGGTTGTTTCAGGGGGCAGCACGCGGGGGGGTTGTTTCGGCATGGCGGCGCTGGAGGGTTGTTTTTGTTTCAGCGGGGTGGGGCTCGGGGAGGCTGTTCAGCGTGGCAGCGGTGGGGGGTTGTTTTCGTTTCAGCAGGGAGGCGCTCGGGGGGGTTGTTTCAGCGTGGCGGCGCTGGGGGTGTTTTTGTTTCAGGAGGGCGGCGCTGGGGGGCTGTTTTTGTTTCAGCGGGGCGGCACTGGGGGGGGGTTGTTTCAGCGGGGCGGCGCTGGGGGGGGGTTGTTTCAGCGGGGCGGCGCTGGGGGGGGGTTGTTTCAGCGGGGCGGCGCTGGGGGGGTTGTTTTTGTTTCAGCAGGGTGGCGCTTGGGGGGGTTGTTTCGGGGTGGCGGCGCTGGGGGGTTGTTTCGGCGTGGTGGCGCTGGGGGTGCTTTTGTTTCAGGAGGGTAGCGCTGGGGGGTTCTTTTTGTTTCAGCGGGGCGACGCTCGGGGGGGTTGTTTCGGCGGGGCAGCACTCAGGGGGTTGTTTCAGTGGGGCAACGCTCAGGGTTTTTTGTTTTTGTTTTGGCGGGGCGGCATTGGAGGGGGGAGTTGTTTTGGTGGGGTGGTGCTTTTTTTCCCCTGGGTGGGGGGGGGCAGTGCTCGGGTTTTTGTTGTTTTTTTGCTTGGGGGCAGCAAAAAGGTTAGAGCCGGCCCTGAAAACAGCAGTGACGCTGCATGTTCCCTTCGATTAATGCACAGAGCATTTCCCTCATAAAGCAACTGTGACACCGTGCCCAGTCCTGGTAATTGAAGATCATTTCTCTCGTGTAGCAACAGGGACAGCCTGTGGCCACTCGGAGTAATACACAAAGCATTTGCCCCATAGAGTAACAGTGACACCGGATGGCCACCTGGGGTAATGCAGACAGCATTTCTGTCACGGAGCAACAGCGACACCAGGTGGCCAGTCGGGGTAATACACAGAACATTTCTCCCATGGAGCAGCGGTGATGCCCACTCGGGTGAATCATAGAATCATAGAATCATAGAATCTCAGGGTTGGAAGGGACCTCAGGAGGTCATCTAGTCCAACCCCCTGCTCAAAGCAGGACCAAACCCAATTAGATCATCCCAGCCAGGGCTTTGTCAAGCCTGACCTTAAAAACATCTAAGGAAGGAGATTCCACCACCTCCCTAGGTAACCCATTCCAGTGCTTCACCACCCTACTAGTGAAAAAGTTTTTCCCAATATCCAACCTAAACCTCCCCCTCTGCAACTTGAGACCATTACTCCTTGTTCTGTCATCTTCTACCACTGAGAACAGTCTAGATCCATCCTCTTTGGAACCCCCTTTCAGGTAGTTGAAAGCAGCTATCAAATCCCCCCTCATTCTTCTCTTCTGCAGGCTAAACAATCCCAGTTCCCTCAGCCTCTCCTCATAAGTCATGTGCTCCAGCCCCCTAATCATTTTTGTTGCCCTCCACTGGACTCTTTCCAATTTATCCACATCCTTCTTGTAGCGTGGGGCCCAAAACTGGACACAGTACTCCAAATGAGGCCTCACCAGTGCCGAATAGAGGGGAATAATCACGTCCCTCGATCTGCTGGAAATGCCCCTACTTATACAGCCCAAAATGCCGTTAGCCTTCTTGGCAACAAGGGCACACTGTTGACTCATATTCAGCTTTTCGTCCACCGTAACCCCTAGGTCCTTTTCTGCAGAACTGCTGCCCAGCCATTCGGTCCCTAGTCTGTAGCAGTGCATGGGATTCTTCCGTCCTAAGTGCAGGACTCTGCACTTGTCCTTGTTGAACCTCATCAGATTTCTTTTGGCCCAATCCTCTAATTTGTCTAGGTCCCTCTGTATCCTGTCCCTACCCTCCAGCGTATCAACCACTCCTCCCAGTTTAGTGTCATCTGCAAACTTGCTAAGGGTGCAGTCCACACCATCCTCCAGATCGTTGATGAAGATATTGAACAAAACCGGCCCCAGCACCGACCCTTGGGGCACTCCACTTGATACCGGCTGCCAACTAGACATGGAGCCATTGATCACTACCCGTTGAGCACGACCGTCCAGCCAGTTTTCTATCCACCTTACCGTGCATTCATCCAGCCCATACTTCCTTAACTTGCTGGCAAGAACACTGTGGGAGACTGTATCAAAAGCTTTGCTAAAGTCAAGAAATAGCACATCCACTGCTTTCCCCTCATCCACAGAGCCGGTTATCTCATCATAGAAGGCAATTAGGTTAGTCAGGCATGACTTGCCCTTGGTGAATCCATGCTGACTGTTCCTGATCACTTTCCTCTCCTTTAAGTGGTTCAGAATTGATTCCTTGAGGACCTGCTCCATGGTTTTTCCAGGGACTGAGGTGAGACTGACTGGCCTGTAGTTCCCCGGATCTTCCTTCTTCCCTTTTTTAAAGATGGGCACTACATTAGCTTTTTTCCAGTCATCCGGGACCTCCCCCGATTGCCATGATTTGTCAAATGCACACAACATTTCTCTTATGTAACAACAATGACATGGGGTGGAATCGTCAGGGTAATGCAAATAGAAATGAGAAGCATCTCTGCTCTCAAGGAGCACCTCACTACGCAGATACTGGATAGAAAGATCACCACCCCACACACACACACACACACACACACACACACCCACACACACAAGGCCTCTGCAATAACAGCAAACAACCGATGGAAGAGCCATCACTGCCAAAAAGGCTATAGGTGCACGAGACCTTCCAATATGTGCGTCCACTCTCCCGTCCACTGCCCTGCAGGATTTTCATCCCCTCCTACTTCTTCATGGCTCCCGATACCGTGCCTGTGGGGATGCACACCTAGCACGCCTGCCCGTGTCCTATGAAGGGAGACAGCACAAGGAGAGAGAGAGAAAGAGCATGCGTGTTGGCCAACATACTAGAGAAATCATGGGAGGAAGGCAAGCAACTCACCACCTAGAGTCATCCTCCTGGATGTAACCTTCTGCTGCGGAGGACACGCCGGTCCTGGCCAGAGAAATGAGCAGCCCCTGAAAATGGGGACCTTCTCGCCCTCAAAACCATAACTAGTCAAGAACTTTTTGTTACAAACCCAGCCCTAGCTACCAGGGTGTCCCTACCAGGAACAAGGTGGGCCGTGAGCAGAGCAATCACCAAACCAGACACTTATCTCAGGGAGAGTGGCGGCTGTTCCGCTCCAGATGGATGGCTTTTGTGTGGCAACACCACGGCTCGCTGTCTCGTCGCTCTCGCTCCCTTTCCATCGCATGAGGGCAGTAGATTCTGACGCGTGACTTCTTCTCCCTTGATACTAAATCTAGCACAACGGGGGGGAAAACAAATCACTTACCCTCTCAGTCGGCAACATCGGGTAGGCTCTTCTTTGCGCCTCTCCCACACAGTGGGGCTCCGCCCTCAACCCTCCTCCCATTACACTTTAGGACCAAAAGTAGAAAGCATCCCTTGCAACGATACCCGAAATAGTCATTCCTGCACAGAAGACTCTGGTTAAACATGCCAAACCCATGGGAAAAAATGCAGAAATTGCACTTGTCTTTGGCTCAATTGGCTTGTGAGTTGCTTGTTGGCTAGTTTTTGGCTTGTAGGTTGTTGCTTGTTGTAGCTTCTTGTGGCTTCTTTTTTTATAGACTCATAGACTTTAAGGTCAGAAGGGACCATTATGATCATCTAGTCTGACCTCCTGCACAATGCAGGCCACAGAATCTCACCCACCCACTCCTGGAATAATCCTCTCACCTATGTCTCAGCTATTGAAGTCCTCAAATCATGGTTTAAAGACTTCAAGATGCAGATAATCCTCCGGTAAGTGACCCGTGCCCCATGCTGCAGAGGAAGGCAAAAAACCTCCAGGGCCTCTGCCAATCTACCCTGGAGGAAAATTCCTTCCTGACCCCAAATATGGCGATCAGCTGAACCCCGAGCATGTGGGCAAGACTCACCAGCCAGACACCCAGGAAAAAGTTCTCTGTAGTAACTTCTAACATCCCATCGTTGACCATTGGTCCTATTTACCGCTGATGGCAATTAATTGACCTTTGACTAAGATCATGTTATCCCATCAAACCATCCCCTCCATAAACGTATCTAGCTTAACCTTGAAGCCAGTTAGGTCTTTTGCCCCCACTGCTTCCCTTGGAAGGCTGTTCCAGAACTTCACTCCTCTGATGGTTAGAAACCTTCGTCTAATTTCAAGTCTAAACTTCCTGATGGCCAGTTTATATCCATTTGTTCTTGTGTCCACATTGGTACTGAGCTGAAATAATTCCTCTCCCTCCCTGGTATTTATCCCTCTGATATATTTAAAGAGAGCAATCATATCTCCCCTCAGCCTTCTTTTGGTTAAGGTAAACAAACCAAGCTCCTTGAGTCTCCTTTCATACGACAGGTTTTCCATTCCTCGGATCATCCTAGTGGCCCTTCTTTGTACCTGTTCCAGTTTGAATTCATCCTTCTTAAACATGGCAGACCAGATCGGCTTTTGATCGGCTCCTGGCAATTGGGGACAAGCAGGGGCAAAGCGGAGAGAGAGTCAGGGGTGCACAGCGGGCCCACCACAGTCCCAGACTGCACGCCATGGGAGATCACCTCACAGAGTATTGGGGTTCTTAGGGATTGGCTTGGTTTGGCCTTGTATTGAAATGCGATTAGCTTTATTTTTGGTTTATTGTGCAAGTCGGGGGGTTTATTTACCCAGTGAAAATTGGCAACTGTGACTCTGGTCCCCTCCCCAGCCTTCATCCCACAGAGCCCCGAACCCAACCAGGAAGCACACGGCCTGTGAAGAAAATTACAGCGAGTACAGATGAGGAATTCCAAGCACTGACCGCTCACTTACAGCCAGTTATGTGGAAGGCAGAAAGCTGAGGACTGTTCATATCTGCTTAGATGGATATTCAGGTTGACCAGGTCCACTTCTGAGAATCTCTCGTCCGGCTAGGGCCCCTGACAATTCCTCTGCCAGCGCAGCTGCAAAAGCCAAGCATGAGCCAGCATTACACAAAGCTCGGAAGGTGAGTGAAATCTTGCCCTCATCCCTGCCTCCCTCTCCCATCCCATCTACATCGGCCCCAAATCGATGACCTGAGACAGAGTCAACACCAAGAGTCACCGCTCCACTCTCGCACCCACTGCCTCGCATGATTTTCGTCCCCTCCTACTTCTCCATGGCTCCCGATACCGCGCCTGTGGGGATGCACACCTAGCACGCCTGCCCACATGCTATGAAAAGACAGCACAAAGAGAGGCAAGGACAGATTGAGAGAGAGAGCAAGTGTTGGCCAACACTACAGGAGAGACAGAGAGAGAAATACGGGAGGAAGGCAAGCAACTCGCCATCTGGAATCATCCCCCTGGATCCAACCTTTTCTGCAGAGGAGACACCGTTTGTGGACAGAGAAATGAGCAGACCCTGAAAATGGGGATCTTGTCTCCCTCGTAACCACAGCTAATCAGGAACCTTTTGTTACAAACCCAGCTCTAGCTAACGGGGCCCCAACTAACCCGGAGCCAAGCAGGCAGTGAGCAGAGCCCTCCCCTAATGAAACAGGCACTTATCTCACTGATTGTGACGGCTGCTCCGCTCCCAGCTGGATGGCTCTTGCCTGCCATCAATGATGCTTGCGGTCTCCCTGCTCTCGCTCGCTTTTCTTCGCATGACGAGCGCCGACTCTGACCCTCCACTTCTGTTCCCTTGGTACTAAACCCAGCACACGGGGGAAAAACAAATCAGTTACCATCTCAGTCGGCAACGTCGCATAGTCTCTTCATTTCACGTCTCCCGTATCCCACGGCTCCGCCCTCAACCCTCCTTCCATTACAGCTTCAGGACCACAACCAGACAGCGCCCATCGCACCTACATCCAAAATACTCTCTCCGCACAGGAGACTTGTGCCTTCCCCTCGCCTTAATCCCACAGAGCACCGTGTTCACCGAGGAAGCTGGAGTGAGTACAGATGAGGAATTCCAAGCGCTGACCGCTTACTCACAGCCAGTTGTGTCGAAGGCAGAAAGCTGAGGACTGTTCATCTCTGCTTACGAGGACGTCCAGGCTGCTCAGGTTCACGTCTTCCAGCCTCTCCTCTGCCTGGGCTCCCGGACGATCCCTCTGCAAACACAGCAAATACCCCGAGCAGGAGCCATCACTGCCCAAAGTTCTCTTGGTGTAGGAGATGCCGCCCTCCCTCTCCATCCACTCTGGATCAGCCCCACTTGATGAACAGAGTCAGACTCAACTCCCACAGTCACCCCCAACACTACCAATGGAGGATCTAGTACCCATCATGCTTCTCTTCCCCCTCCCAATGCCCCAGTGGGATGCAGACTCCCCAGACCATACCTGTGAGCATGCACCATTGCCCATGTTCTATGCAAGGGGACAGTACAAAGGGAGAGATAGAGCGCTCGTGTTGGCCAACATGGGAGAAGAGAGACACACACACACACACACAGGAAGAAGGACAAACTCAGCACCTGTACTCACCTTTCTGGCTCTCCACAAAGAGTTACCGGACTTCAGGGAGACTCCATAGCACCTGACAACTCCTTGAGAGGCCACAAAGGAGTCCCCCAATCTTATCGTACCCCAGTTATGTCAGGAGGCCTTTCCTCAGGGGCCCACCCCATACTAACAAATGCTCTACACTGACAAGAGTCTTGGCAGCCCTCCCTCAATACTTAACTCAAGCACATTTCCATGTGCACTTACTCTGCAGGTCACTGTCTGGATTCCATCCCTAGGGATGGGCTCAGGGTGGCTGCTCCTTCTTTGGTCTCTGCCACAGGTTGGCCAGTCCCTCCTCTGACCGATCTCGTTCGGAACTGAAAAGAGAGAGAGAACACGTGTAAGCTAGCTCACCACTGGTGCATGGAAAACAAACACACACACACAGGTGTCACTGGCTGCTGCTCACTGGAGCCCCCTCCTCTAGTCCTCTCCGGCCCACCCAGGGCCTAAAAGGTTCATCACTCCTAAGCAACTACAGTCCTCCAGGAAAGGGACAATCCCAGACCACGACCAGCCGCAAGGCAGAGCTGTACCTTCCCCAGGAGCCAGCCCACGGAAATGAGAAGCATCTCTCTGCTCTCAAGGAGGCACCTCACTGTGCGGATACTGGACAGAGAGAGATCATTTCACAAACACACACACCTGCTCCTCCAACATCACAAGAGCTGCTCCGCTCCCCTGCCAAGTGAAACGCCCAGATTGCGCAGGTCCTCTTCCTCCAGATGCTCCTCCTCTGTCTGGGGCTGCTGCACCGGCCGGGAGGGGCCCCTGCAAGAACAGCAAACAACCGATGGAAGAACCAGCAATGCCGAAAATGCTACAGGTGCACGAGATCTTCCAATATCTGTCTCCCTCTCCCATCCATTGTACATCACCCCCACGGCAGTACAAGACACGAATTGAACACCAATAGGTCAACTGGCCATAGGACCCCGCCCCCATCTGCACTATGACACCCATCCCCCGAGGTCCTGCAGGCTCTCGAGTCCAAGCCAGTGAGCATGCACAACCAGCACCCAGGCCCCTTTCCAGGGAAGGGAGACAGTACCAGGAGAGACAAGAAGAGGGAGCATGCGCGTCTGTGTTGGCCAACACATGAGAGAAGACAGAGAGAGAGAGAGAAATACGGGATAAAGAAAAGCAAATCAGCACGTGGAGTGACCCTCCTGATTCTTCCTCATGCTGGAGAGCACGCAACACTCCTGATCAGAGAAATGAGCAGCCCCTGAAAATGGGGACCGCATCTCCCTCGTAACCACAGCGAGTCAGGAACCTTTTCTTACAAACCCAGCCCCAGCTAACGGGGCATCCCTACCAGGAGCAAGGTGGGCCGTGAGCAGAGCAATCACCAAACCAGACACTTATCTCAAGGAGAGTGGCGGCTGTTCCGCTCCCAGAGGGACGGCTTTTGCGTGGCATCAACAATGCTCATGGTCTCGTCGCTTTCGGTCACTTTCCATCTCACGAGGACAGTAGACTCTGACGCGTGACTTCTTCTCCCTTGGTACTAAACCCAGCACAAGGGGGAAAAACAAGTCAGTTACCCTCTCAGTCGGCAACGTTGCATAGGCTCTTCTTTTCGCCTGTTCCACACAGTGGGGCTCTGCCTTCAACCCTCCTCCCATTACACCTTTATGACCAAAAGTAGAAAGCTCCCCTTGCAATGACACCCGAAACACTCACTCTGCACAGCAGACCATGGTCAGACACACCAAACCCACGGGGAAAAAAATTCCAGAAACTGGGCTTGTTTTCGGCTTAATTGGTTTGTGGGTTGCTTGTTGGCTAGTTTTTGGCTTGTAGCTTCTTGCTTTTTTTTTTTTTTTTTTTTGATCGGCTCCTGGCACTTGGGGACAAGGAGGGGCAAAGTGGGGAGAGAGTCAGGGGTGCACAGCGGGCCCACCACAGTCCAACTGCATGCCAGGGGAGATCACCTCACAGAGTGTTGGGGTTCTTAGGGATTGGCTTGTTTTGGCCTTCTTATGAAATGGGATTAACTTTATGTTTGGCTTATTGAAAAAGTCAGGGGGCTTATTTACCCAGTGATACTTGGCAACTGTGACTCTGGTCCTTCCCCAGCCTTAATCCCACAAAGCCCCAAACCCAACGAGAAAGCACACGGCCTGTGAAGAAAATTACAGCGAGTACAGATGAGGAATTCCAAGTACTGACCGCTTACTCACAGCCAGTTATGTGGAAGGCAGAAAGCTGAGGACTGTTCATGTTCGCTTAGATGGGTTGGGCTGGGAGGTGTTGGAGGAAGGATAAAGTGGTGACGGGCTGGAGGGATTGGGGACGGAGGAGAAAGGGGGGCTGAGAGGCCCATGGGTGGGGGGGTTGGGGAGGGAGGAGAAAGGGGGGCTGAGAGGCCGATGGGTGGGGGGGATGGGCTGGAGGGGTTGGGGAGGGAGGAGAAGGGGGGGCTAAAGGGCCCGTGGGTGGGGGATGGGATGATGGAGGGTTGGGGGGGGAGAGAAAGAGAAGCTGAGGGGCCCATGGGTGGATGGATGGGCTAGGGGGGAGAGAAAGGGGGGCTGAGAGGCCCGTGGGTGGGGGATGGGATGGGCATGGTTGGAGGGAGGAGAAGGGGGGGGGCTGAGGGGCCCGTTGGTGGGGGGGAGAAAGGGGGGGCTGAGGGACCCAGGGATGGGGGCATGGGGGTGTTAAGGAGGGAGAAGGGGGGCTGAGGAACCCATGGGTGGAGAGTTGGGGAGGAGAGAAAGGGGGGGGGCTGAGGGGCCCATGGGTGGGGGGATGGGTTGGGGAGGGAGGAGAAGGGGGGGCTGAGGGGCCCGTGGGGGGGGATGGGGGGTTGTGGAGGGAGGAGAAGGGGGGGCTTAAGGGCCCGTGAGTGGGGGATGGGATGATGGAGGGTTGGGGGGGAGAGAAAGAGAGGCTGAGGGGCCCATTGGTGGGGGGGAGAAAGGGGGGGCTGAGGGACCCAGGGATGGGGGCATGGGGGGTTAAGGAGGGAGAAGGGGGGCTGAGGAACCCATGGGTGGAGGGTTGGGGAGGAGAGAAGGGGGGGGCTGAGGGGCCCGTGGGGGGATGGGGGGGCCCATGGGTGGGGAGGATGGGGGGTTGTGGAGGGAGGAGAAAGGGGGGCTGAGGGGCCCATGGGGAGGATGGGGGGGTGGGGAGGGAGAAGAAAGGGGGAGGATGGGGGGCCCATGGGTGGGGGGATGGGTTGGGGAGGGAGGAGAAGGGGGGGCTGAGGGGCCCGTGGGGGGATGGGGGGTTGTGGAGGAAGGACAAAGGGGGGGCTGAGGGGTCCATGGGGGGGATGGGGGGTTGTGGAGGGAGGAGAAGGGGGGGCTTAAGGGCCCGTGAGTGGGGGATGGGATGATGGAGGGTTGGGGGGGAGAGAAAGAGAGGCTGAGGGGCCCATTGGTGGGGGGGAGAAAGGGGGGGCTGAGGGACCCAGGGATGGGGGCATGGGGGGTTAAGGAGGGAGAAGGGGGGCTGAGGAACCCATGGGTGGAGGGTTGGGGAGGAGAGAAGGGGGGGGCTGAGGGGCCCGTGGGGGGATGGGGGGGCCCATGGATGGGGAGGATGGGGGGGTGGGGAGGGAGAAGAAAGGGGGAGGATGGGGGGCCCATGGGTGGGGGGATGGGTTGGGGAGGGAGGAGAAAAGGGGGCTGAGGGGCCCGTGGGTGGGGGGATGGGGGGTTGTGGAGGGAGGAGAAAGGGGGGGATGGGGGGGCCCATGGGTGGGGGGATGGGTTGGGGAGGGAGGAGAAGGGGGGTTGAGGGGCCCGTGGGGAGGATGGGGGGTGGGGAGGGAGGAGAAACGGGGGGCTGAGGGGCCCGTGGGTGGGGGGATGGGCTGGGGGGGGGGGGAAACAAAGGCCCGGTGGGGGGGTGGTTTAGGAGCCGCTGGTGCATCAGGGTTGGCCTGCCTGGCCCCTGACGTCACTTTCTCTTCCAAGCACTTCTGTTTCCTGCCCCCGCACTGCCCCCGGAAGCTGTCAGGCCACGAACCCCGCCCCCTGGCGGACGCGGACGCTCCCGATGTACCGCTGGTCCCACGGTGGCTGATGGGAGATGTAGGCCGGGGCGCGCCACATCTCCCACAAGCCCCTGCGGCGCGACTCCTCCCCCCACTCCCAGCTGGGCACATGGCGGGGCTCCCAGGGGCGGGGGCCGGTGGGGGCTGAGGGGCTATGGGGGGGCCACGGGGGAGAGCAGAGGGATCGGGGCTCCCGGTAGTGCTGGGAGGGAGGCCCCTCCCAGAGCTGATTGGCCCCACAAGCCTGGAAGGCGGGAGAAGTGGAGCAGCGCTGAGGCGGGGAGCTGCTGGGGGGGGGCATCGCAGGACGGAGGGGGAGGGGCAGGGCATCGCAGGACATGGGAGGGGGGGTCAGTGATTTCCCTACACCCCCCCCGAATTTCCCCAACCCCCCCCTCAGTTTTGTGAACTAGTTACATGCCAATTTAGTGACCCCCCGCCAGTAAATTCAAACACCCTCCCACAATTTCAATTCCTGGGGAGGCCACCCTCTACCCAACTAGGGAGGGAGTGCTGCCGCAGGGCTCCCCGGGCCAGAGGGAGGGACGCAAAGTGGAAGTTTTACCCAGGGCGCGAAATATCCTTGCACTGGCCCTGGGTAGGAGCGGGGTTGGTGGGGGTAGGGGGGGGATGAAGGGATTTTGGATGAGGAGGTTGGGGGTGCAGGTGTCCCAGGAGGGCTGAGAGGGGTTACAGGGCTTTATCTAGGTGAGTAGGGGAGGGTGTGGGTGCCTGGGGGGGGGGCAATAGGAGCAGAAGTGGTTTCAGAGGAGGAAAGAAAAGGTTACTCATCTTTGTAACCATTGTTCTTCGAGATGTGTTGCTCATATCTATTCCAGTTAGGTGTGCGCGCGTGCACGGACGTCGGAAACTTTTTCCCTAGCAGCTACCCGTCGGGCCGGCTGGGGAGCCCCCTGGAGTGGCGCCGAAATGGCGCTCTATATAGTACCCTGCCGGCCCGACCCCCCTCCAGTTCCTTCTTGCCGGCTGCTCCGACAGAGGGGAAGGTCGGGGGGAATGGAATAGATATGAGCAACACATCTCGAAGAACAACGGTTACAAAGGTGAGTAACCTTTTCTTCTTCTTCGAGTGGTTGCTCATATCTATTCCAGTTAGGTGAATCCCAAGCCTTACCTTGGAGGCGGGGTCGGAGTTATGGAAAAGCAGCTTGAAGGATAGCCCTACCGAAGGCCGCATCATCACGAGAATGATGGGTGATGGCGTAGTGCGATGTGAAGGTGTGCACCGATGCCCAGGTTGCGGCCCTGCAGATCTCCTGAAGAGGGACGTTAGCCAGGAAAGCCGTTGAGGAAGCCTGCGCCCTGGTAGAGTGGGCCGTGACTAGTGGCGGAGGCACCTTTGCCAGGTCATAGCAGGCATGGATGCAGGCTGTGATCCACGATGAAATGCGCTGTGAAGAGACCGGTGCGCCCTTCGTACGCTCTGCAACAGCGACGAACAGCTGGGACGTCTTACGGAACGGCTTCGTGCGCTCTATGTAGAAGGCGAGCACTCTCCTTACGTCTAATGAATGCAGCCGCTGCTCTCTGGAGTTGGCATGCGGCTTGGGAAAGAAAACAGGCAGGAAAATGTCCTGTGACATGTGGAAGCGCAAGACTACCTTTGGAAGGAAGGACGGGTGAGGCCGAAGCTGAACCTTGTCCTTATGAAAGATGGTATACGGAGGGTCGCACAGGAGAGCCTTTAACTCAGATACCCGTCTGGCTGAGGTGATCGCCACGAGAAAAGCGACCTTCCACGATAGATAGAGAAGGGAGCAAGAGGCCATCGGTTCAAATGGAGGACCTGTGAGGCGAGAAAGGACGAGATTAAGGTCCCATGCCGGAACGGGTGACTTCGTTGGAGGGTGGACCTTCTCCAATCCTTTGACGAAGTGACGCACCATGGGGTGTGTGAATGTTGAGCGGCCATCTGCTCCTGGGTGAAAGGCTGAGATGGCCATGAGGTGGACCTTCAACGATCCAAGGGCAAGGTGATTGTCCTTGAGGTGTAATACGTAATCCAGAATAGATGGCACGGGGGCAAGGTGTGGAGATATTTGCTGTTGGGCGCACCAGACAGAGAACCTCTTCCACTTAGCCTCATATGTGAGCCTTGTAGAGGGCTTGCGGCTCTCAAGGAGTACTTGTCTAACTGGATCCGAGCAAGCCAGCTCTGATTGGTTCAGCCACGAATTCTCCACGCTGTGAGATGTAACGAGTGGAGGTCCGGATGGAGAAGGTGACCGTGATCCTGTGAGATGAGGTCATGACTGATTGGGAGAGGGATAGGGGGCTGTATCGACAGGTTCAGCAGGGTCGGGTACCAGCACTGCCGTGCCCAGGCAGGGGCCACTAAGATGACGTCCGCCTTGTCTCTGCGAATCTTGAGGATGACTTTGTGGATCAGCGGAAAAGGCGGGAACGCGTAAAGCAGGTGGCGTGACCACGATATCATGAAGGCTTCCGCAAGAGAGCCCGAGCCGTGCCCTCTGAAGGAACAGAAGGTCGGGCACTTCCTGTTGGTTCGTGAGGCAAACAGGTCGAGGTGGGGAACCCCCCAGATGCGGAAGATCGAATGGATCACATCTGGGCGTATGGACCATTCGTGCACAAGGAAGCGTCTGCTCAAATTGTCTGCCAGAACGTTCTAGACTCCAGGGAGGTAAGAGGCCTGGAGAGAGATGGAATGGGCTAAACAGAGGTTCCACAGGAGAAGGGCTTCGCAGCACAGTGGTGATGACCGGGCTCCGCCCTGCTTGTTCAGGTAGAACATGGCTGTGGTATTGTCTGTAAGGACTTCCACACAACACTCCCGTAGGTGAGGCAGGAATGCCTGACATGCCAGGCGAATTGCCCTGAGCTCCTTGATGTTGATGTGGAGATCGAGCTCGTGATGTTGCCACATGCCCTGTGTTGTTAACTGCCCGAGGTGTGTGCCCCAACCCAGCGCTGATGCGTCCGTCACTAGAGTTAGGGAGGGGAGGGGTGGTTGAAACGGGACTCCTTTGCCTACCGTCAGCGGGTCTAACCACCAATGCAGAGAGTCCAACGTGTGAGCTGGAACTGTGATGACCATGTCCAGACTGTCGCATCCTGGTCGGTAGACGGAAGCTAACCACGCCTGGAGAGGTCAAAGTCGCAACCGGGCGTGCTGGACCACATAAGTGCAGAACGCCATGTGGCCCAGTAACTTGAGACATTGTCTTGCTGTCGTGGTGGGGAACAGACGGAGATTGGTGATTAAATCCACAAGAGCCAGACGACGAGCCTCCGGGAGGAACGCTCGTGCTCTGGTTGCATCGAGGATTGCCCCGATGAACTCGATGGACTGAGTTGGTGCCAACACCGACTTGTTGGCATTTATGATGATACCGAGATGAGAGAAGGTGTCCGTAATCATCTCTATGTGTGCCTGGACCTGTTGATGAGACCGGCCGTGAACTAGCCAGTCATCGAGGTACGGGAACACGTGAATGTGGTGGCGACGGAGGAACGCAGCCACTACTGCCATGCATTTCGTGAAGACACGGGGGGCCGTGCACAATCCGAAAGGGAGTGCTGTGAACTGGTAGTGTGTCTTGCGAACGACAAAACGAAGGAAGCGTCTGTGAGCCGGTGTGATGGAGATGTGGAAATATGCATCTTTCATATCGAGGGCGGCATACCAGTCCCCTGGGTCCAGAGAAGGAATGATGGTGGCTAAGGAGACCATACGGAACTTCAGGTTGACGATGTACTTGTTGAGGTTCCTTAGGTCCAGAATGGGTCGTAGGCCTCCCTTGGCCTTCAGGACTAGGAAGTATCGGGAGTAGAACCCCTTGCCCCATAATTCCTGAGGTACCTTCTCCACTGCCCCCAGGCTGAGGAGGGCTTGCACCTCTTGGAAAAGAAGCTGCTCGTGAGAAGGATCCCTGAAGAGGGATGGGGAGGGTGGGTGGGAGGGAGGGATAGAGTGGAAGTGGATAGAATATCCCGCCTCTACTGTCCGTAAGACCCACCGGTCTGATGTAATACGGGACCAGGCATGGTAGAATCGGGATAGACGATTCAAGAAGGGTAGGGAGACTGGACTTTGCGGTTTTGGTAGGCCGTCCTCGATTGTCCCATCAAAACGGACGTTTAGCGCCCGGCAGCGGTTTAGGCTGCTTCCGGTTTTGTCCCTGGGAAGGACGGGAAGTTTAATGGTGTGTAAAGCTGCTTCTCCAACGGGAGAAGTCCTGCCTTGCTCGAGGTGGGAATGAGCGCTGTTGCGGAGGCTGAGGCTTGAATGGCTTTCGCAGTGTTGCCACGGTGTGCATACCCAAGGACTTGATGGTATTTCTTGTGTCCTTGAGATTATGCAACCGGGAGTCAGTTTGATCCGCAAATAGGCCTCTGCCGTCGAAAGGCAGGTCCTGTATGGTGTTCTGGACCTCAGCTGGCAGGCCAGACGACTGAAGCCAAGCGCTCCTACGCATCGAGATACCCGTCGCCAGCGTATGGGCTGCTGCGTCTGCTGAATCCAGGGCGCCTTGTAGGGAAGTACAGGCTACCAGCTTGCCCTCGTCTGCCATGGCCGTGAGTTCAGTCCTGGACTCTGGTGTAAGTTGGTCCTGGAACTTGAGGACTGACGACCAGGAGTTGTGAGCGTATCTGCTAAGAATCGCGAGTTGGTTTGCGATTCTTAGCGAAAGTCCAGCGGTGGAATAGACCTTCCTTCCAAAAAGGTCCAGACGCTTTGAGTCCTTAGATTTTGGCGCAGGTCCCTGTTGACCGTGCCTCTCTTTTGCATTGACGGTGTCCACCACCAGGGAGCAAGGCATGGGATGAGTGAACAGGTACTCAAACCCCTTATTGGGCACAAAATATTTTCTTTCAACCCCTTTAGCGGTTGGTGGAATGGAGGATGGGGTTTGCCAAAGTTCCGTGGCATTGCCGCGAATGGTCTTGTTCATTGGCAGGGCCACTCTGGAAGGTCCCTCTGGTTTTAGGATTTCATCCACCATGGGATCCTCCTCTTCTTCAACAACCTCCTCTATTGGCAGATTCATGCTAAGAGCCACCCTCCGGAGTAGCTCCTGCAGGACCTTAAAATCCATTGGAGGAGGTGCGGAGGCCGATGTAGGCGAGGATGAAGATGTCGTCAAAGGAAGGGGGGGGATCAGGCAGATTCTCCTGTTCCACAGTGGAGTGGTCCTGTTGGGCATCTGAGGGCGCTTCCCTTACCACAGGGACTGGGCCTGCAGACTCAGACTCCTCCGCGGGCAGACGGCTGATGGTTGCCACAGGAGGATGGGTGCGTACCACTGGGTAGGCGGGCAACGGTGCACCTTGGGCTTGGTGGTATGCCCAAGGTGTCCAGAAGGGCCACTGGGGTTGCCAACTCACAGGCACGGGGTCTTGCGCAGGTGCCATTTGGGTTGTCTCAGGTGTCTTGGATGGCCTATCTGAGCTGGCAGATGATTGTTCTCGCGATGGCCAATGTGGAGTGGTACGTGAGACAGGGTGGTCAATCGACGGTCGGTACCGGGAGAAACGTGAGCCACGTGACCGAGAGCGGGACCGTGATCGGTACTGCACCCTGTTGTCCCGATATCGCGGGGAGTCCCGGTGCCGTGATGGGTCTCGGTGCCAGGGGGACAGCTCGCGGTGTGACAAGTCTCGGCGCTGAGGAGACACTTCCCGGCACGGCGATCCTTGGCGCCGAGGGGACGCTTATCGACGTGGAGAGTCTCTGTGCCAGGGAGACGTCTCCCGGCGCGGTGAGTCTCGGTGCTGGGGGGACACCTCTCGGCGTGGTGGGTCTCGGCGCCGGGGAGATACATCTCAGCGCGATGAGTTGCAGTGCCGTGGAGACACGTCTCGGCACGGCGAGTCTCGGCGGAGAGTCTCAGTGCCGGGGAGACACGTCTCGGTGCGACGACTCTCGGTGCCGTGGGGACTCTCCACGGTACAGTGAATCTTGGCGCCGGGAGAGCACCTCCCGATGCGGCGAGTCTCGGCGTCAGGGAGACACTTCTCGGCGCGGTGAGTCACGGTGTCGTGGAGACATCGGATGCCGCGGCGAATTCCGTCGATGCGGTGACTCTCGGCACTGAGGTGAACTCCGGCGCGGGGAGAGTCGGATTGTTGTCTTGACTTCACGGTGGTATGACCTCTCCATACGGTCGGACACCGAGGATCGGGGCCGAGGTGGTGATTGACGCCCCGATACTGGGTAATGCAGGTCCGCTTGGTGCCGGGTGGGCGTCAAGCTCATCCTGGACGCCGAACGAGACCATGATCTGGCAGGTGAGGATGACCTCAAGCGTGAACGGCTCCGAGGATCTGGGCTGCGAGACCGGCGCCGCGAGTCAGACCGGCGTCGTGAGTCGGACCGATGCACCGTGCAGTGACGGGACTCTGAATGGCGCCGGGACTCAGAGCGGCGTGCCGGAGGCTGTACTTGAGCGGACGAGCTGAAGAACGTCAGCTTGCCTCTGGAGATCACTGGGAGCCGTACCAGGATTGGCGCCGGCACGGGGGATGCCGGTGTTGTCATCTCGATAAGACCTCTCGCGGCCTCAAAGGTGTCAGGAGTTGAGGGCGTGGCCACATCATTAAGGCACGGCGGTGCCTGTGGGCGTGGGCTCACATGGCCCATCTGGGTCTTCGCAGCCTCAGGCGGACTGGGGCAGGACGGTGCCGCAACACCATCATGAGTCTTGGTCTGCCCCTTGCGGCCAGATGGAGACAGGGAGCGGAGCCGAGAGCGGCCCTGGGTTCACGAAGATCCCCGGCCCCGCGGGGGGCGGGAGTCCTTCCGCGGTGCCGCAGCCAGCGCTGCTGGAGGCGCGCTGCGCACCGAGACGCTGGAGCCCGCACCTTGAGAGGGACACAGTGCCGCTTCCATCAACAATTGTCTGAGGCGGATTTCCCTCTCCTTCCTGGTGCGAGGCTTGAAGGACTTGCACAGCTTACACTTGTCCGCTGTGTGGGACTCACCCAGACACCGAAGACAGGAGTCATGGGGGTCGCCTGTGGGCATGGGCTTGTTGCAAGATCTGCATGGCTTGAAGCCTTGCGAAGGCATGCCCTAAGCCCAGAGGGCTCAAGAGGAGCCTCTCAACTATTGGTTTTTTGTTTGTTTTTTTAACTACCCTAATCACTATAAACGACGAAGAAAACTACTAACACTAAGAACAAAGAGAACTAATAACACGGATAGCTAGAACTATTAACACGGATAACTAGGGAGTAGTGGAGCACTTGCTAGCAAGAGACCACTGTTCCAACGACCGTCACGGGCGGTAAGAAGGAACTGGAGGGGGGTCGGGCCGGCAGGGTACTATATAGAGTGCCATTTCGGCGCCACTCCAGGGGGCTCCCCAGCCGGCCCGACAGGTAGCTGCTAGGGAAAAAGTTTCTGACGCACACCTAACTGGAATAGATATGAGCAACCACTCGAAGAAGAACTGAGGCACATAAGCCAAGGAGGGAAAGCAAAGTTGATGTGAGAGCTATTGACATCTACGTCTCCATCACCACTGGACGCATGCAGATGAACATGTCTATGAAGAGAGGCTGTAGACCAGGGATGGGCAAACTACGGCCCCTGAGTTCCCGGCCTGTCCCCTGCCTTCCCCCGGAGACGCTGCCCCACAGGCAGCACTCTGGCCCGCCGCTACTTCCAGACAGCGCTGCAAGCTCCTGCCCCTCTGAGCGGCTTGGTAAGGGGGCGGGGCTGCAAGCTCCAGTAGGGCATGGGGCTGCCAGACAAACAGCATGGTAAGGGGCCAGGGGGTTGGATAAGGGCCAGGGCGTCTGGGGCGGGGCAGTCAGGGGATAGAGGACAGTTGGATGGGGCGGAGGTTTTGACAGGGGGGGTCAGGGGACAGGGGGGTTGTACAAGCGTGGGAGTCCTGGGGGGTCTGTCGGGAGGGAGTGTGGATAGGGGTCGGGGCAGTCAGGCGACAGGGAGCAGGGGTAGTTGGGTAGAGGGTGGGGTCTCGGGAGGGGGCAGTTATGGGGAGGAGATGGGGGGGTAAGATAGGGGCAGGGTCCCAGGGGGGTGGTTAGGGATGGGTGGTCTCTGGAGGGGGATGGCAGGGGACAAGGAGCAGGGGGGGTTGAGGATTTTGAGGGAGGCAGTTAGGGGGCAGGAACTGGGAGGAGGTCGGATAGGGGGCAGGGCCAGGCTGTTTGGGGAGACACAGCCTTCCCTACCCCGCCCTCCATACAATTTTCAAACCCAATGTGGCCCTCGGGCCAAAACATTTGCCCACCCCTGCTGTAGACCAATAGGCAAGTAGGGAGAGCATGTTGACCAACAACTTAGAGAGAAGTCATGAAGGAAGGACAAACTCAGCATCTGTAGTCACCTTCCTGGTTCCAGGCCTCTGCTCAACTGGACACGCTCCCCCCAGCCCTGGGAGATCAGCTACTCCCAAGATGGGGAAATTCTCCCCCAGCACCCAGAATGAGCAGGAAACCAAGCCACAGCTAGAGGGAAGCAGGAGTCTGTACTCAGCCTTTACCACACATTTATCTTAGAGGCCAGTCAGGGGAACGCTCTGGTGGTGTTCCCTGGAGCAGCGGTGACACCCGGTGGGTGGGCAGTCAGGATAATGCACGGCCTGCATCTGCCCTGGAGCAGCGGTGACACCCAGTGGCCAGTCAGGATAATGCATGGCCTGCATCTGCCCTGGAGCAGCGGTGACACCCGGTGGCCAGTCAGGATAATGCACGGCCTCCATCTGCCCTGGAGCAGCGGTGACACCCGGTGGGTGGGCAGTCAGGATAATGCATGGCCTGCACCTGCCCTGGAGCAGCGGTGACACCCGGTGGCCAGTCAGGATAACGCACGGCCTGCACCTGCCCTGGAGCAGCGGTGACACCCAGTGGCCAGTCAGGATAATGCATGGCCTGCATCTGCCCTGGAGCAGCGGTGACACCCGGTGGCCAGTCAGGATAATGCACGGCCTCCATCTGCCCTGGAGCAGCGGTGACACCCAGTGGGTATGTTGTACTCAAAGTACTATACAGGATCTTTTCAGGGGGATTAAGGCAAACTGCCACATTTATTAGTAATACAGGTATCAGTACTCTAGCATATGCATATATATATATATCTCACACTCATGCCCTCACACACAAACACAAGCACACTCCGTCTTGCTGTTGTTACCAACTAGTTGCTCCCCTTAACTTCACTGGCCAGGTGAGTTAGATGGGGGAGGGGTGGAGCCGGGCTTCTGCCGATCCGGTTCGATGCTCCGATGGTGACAAGACGAGACCCGGGGTCCTCTGCCAGACGCCTCACTTTTATAGCAGCTTCCCTCGCATGCAAATCTATCCCAGATTCAAAATCTAGGTCTGTGTTCATTGGTCCTTTGGGCTGCTTCTCTCTGGGTGTTGTCCCAAAGAAGGTGCTGGCTTCTAACCCCCAAGGCCGTCAGTATGTCTGTTCTTCTTTATTGAGCCCACTTGACAAGTTGTATTGTCCTTGGATCTGGCTCCCATCTGCTCACCAACTGTTGCAGTGTCTGGAGGTGGGTGTCTTCCAAGCCTCACTCATTCACACCTCATTCAGTCAATAGGGCAATTGATTACAGAGTGGGGGAAGATCTTATCCTACTCCTAGCAAAAAGGCACCTGTTTCTTCTACTTTAACTATACTATCCTTAGGGGCTATAACATCTGATACAAAGTTTTCTACACGTTTTCTATATAGGGATCTAATACAAAGTTGTATGAAAATAGAGAGGCACAATGCCAAAAATAGAGGCACAATGCCAAGTCATATGAAATACAAAATAACACAATGCAATGTCATAAAGATACTTAATACAGAAAGATACTTAATACAAAATAACACAATGCAACATCATAAAGATTCATAGAGATACTTAATACAGAGATTTCTCTACAGGTGGGCGGTCAGGATAATGCACGGCCTCCATCTGCCCTGGAGCAGCAGTGACACCTGGTGGCCAGTCAGGATAATGAACGGCCTGCATCTGCCCTGGAGCAGCGGTGACACCCGGTGGGTGGCCAGTCAGGATAATGCACGGCCTCCATCTGCCCTGGAGCAGCGGTGACACCCGGTGGGTGGGCAGTCAGGATAATGCACGGCCTGCATCTGCCCTGGAGCAGCGGTGACACCCGGTGGGTGGGCCAGTCAGGATAATGAACGGCCTGCATCTGCCCTGGAGCAGCGGTGACACCCGGTGGGTGGGCAGTCAGGATAATGCACGGCCTGCATCTGCCCTGGAGCAGCGGTGACACCCGGTGGGTGGGCAGTCAGGATAATGCACAGAGTGTTTCTCAGAAAACACAGTTACACCCCATGGCCAGCAGTGGGCAGCACGAACCTCCCCTGGTGGTGGGGTGTAAGACAGAAAATTGTGGCAGCTGCAACCCCCCTTGCCATGAGGCCCTGCCCCTCCCTGTGGCTCCACCCCCTGCTCCTCCTCAGTGAAGCGCCAGCCCCGCCTCCTCTCCTCCAAGGCCCTGGCCCATGGCCATGTCAGAAGCCAGAGTGGGGCAGGGTGAGGGGGCTGTTGCACTAGCTGATGTCATGGTGCAGGCAGCCAGAGCTTCCCTATCTTGTCCTCCTGCTGCTTAGGGCCCTGGGGCGGCGGCCACTCCTCAGCTCCCTACTGCCCTTTGACCGGTCACAGCCCATAAGAGCCTCCCTGGTGCGGGATCTGGCTACGGGGCCAGCACAGCCCTCGGCGAGCAGGACCCAGGAGCCCGGGCCAGAGCACGTCAGTCTGGGAGGTCGTGCTGAGCCCTGGACCCTCCACCCGCCCTGGGTGGTGGACCCTGGCTGAAGTGGTCACACACACACCCCCAACACCCAAGCTTTGTTGGGTTTGCAGGTGTGGTGCCCTGGGGAGTGGGGTCAGGGTTAAATGGGAGGGTTGCAGGATTGTATGCTCTTAGCTGGCTCCCAGGGGTCACTGCTACAATGGTGGGGGGCGGGGATACAAATAGGGCACTGCCACACCTGTCCACCATGGAGGGACCCTGAAGCTCCCAGCTGCTGCAAGCAGACCCCAGAGCTCCCTGTCACCATGGGTGGACTCCAGAGCTCCCAGCCGCCACAGGGAGCCCCCAGCTCCCAGACACTGCAGGCAGACCCAGAGCTCCCAGCCGCCACGTGTGGTGGAGGAATGTTGTGAATGCAAAGACTATAACAGGGTTTGAAAAAGAACTAAAGTTCATGGAGGATAGTTCCATCAATGGCTATTAGCTAGGATGGGCAGGGATGGTGTCCCAAGCCTCTGTTTGCCAGAAGCTGGGAATGAGCGAGGGGATGGATCACTTAATGATTCCCTGTTCTGTTCATTCCCTCTGGGGCACCTGGCACTGGCCACTGTCAGAAGACAGGATACTGGGCTAGGTGGACCTTTGGTCTCACCCAGTAAGGCCGTTCTTATGTTCTTGGGAACCCAGGAGCTCCCAGTCACCATGGGCAGCAAGGGGACCCCACACCTCCCAGCCATCACGGGCAGCCCCTGCAGCTCCCAGCAGCCATGGAGGACTCTGGAGCCGCAGCCATGGGTGATGGGGGGAACCCGGGAGAGGTTGGTAGATGCCCCCTGCTTCCCCATTTTGTCAGTTATTTTTTAGTAAAAGTCAGGAACAGATCAGGGCTTCCATTAACTTTTTTGTTTAATGCCCATCACCTCTCCATGACTTTTATTAAAAATAACATGAAATAATCTTAGTTTAACAACGATGGGTCAACTTGCCACCCCCTTCCCCAACACTTTAGCCCCTGTAGCAAACCCTAGGGTGCTACTGACACTAAAATGAGCTAAAAATACCCTTCCTTATAAATCACTATTGGTTGGCACCCCATTGCCACCCACACTTCTATGCTGCTGCTGGCCAAACCCTCTCCCCAAAATCAATACCCCAACTGCACCCGGAATCCAACTGGAACCCTTACCCTATAACCTGGTCCCCAACCCTAAACCCCTTAACCAAAACCGTAGCCCAATCCTCACCCCAACCCTAAACTCTAGCTCTGAACCCAGCCCCTCTAAGCCTGACACCGCTTTAAGCCAGAGCCCAGTTCCCCACTCCCACCTTGTGCAACAACAGCGCAAACGCTCCAGGAATCCCGCTTCTTATGACCACTTGTTTTGAAATGAACCTTTTCTTCCTTTGCATTCCAAAAACCTTCATTGGCTTTGGATGGGTTATTTAGTGACGGGGTTTACACAATTTAGCTGTTTGCTATTACACTGTAACAGGATACAGATAAGTGAAAGCAGTGCAAACAACATTCCACTAGTTTTCAGGAGGTTTAAACACCCAATACACTTCTACATTTAACAATCGCTTTGATCTATACGAATACACACATCACGTGGCCTGAATACATTCTGACGTAACCTGCTCTGCCAGCGTCACACCTTGTACAAACATTACTGCAATAGCGTGAAGGGCAGCGTGACCCCCGGGGGTCTGTGAGCTGGTTTCTGGGGGTCTGCAGGGCCCCACGGCAAAAGCCCAGAGCCCCTGCAACTCCCCCGGGGCAGAAGCCTGGAGCCCCAATGCTCCCCACTCCACAGGGCAGAAGCCCCGAGCCTCCATGATCCAGCAGCTGTAGCCCAGAGACCTGAGCCGCCCCCCTACCCTAGCTGGGTCTTGGAGTTTTTATAGCATGTTGGGGGAGGGGGGAGGCTCAGAAAGAAAAAGGTTGAGACCCCTGGTGTAGGGTGTGAACATGGGTGTTAGTCTGTCACAAGAGCCTCTTTCACAGCTACCTTGGGGAAACAAATATGTGGGCCTTTTGCCCAGTTCTTCGCTACTTACTGTGGAATTCTCTCCCCGGATCATCAGAGACAATATTGACCTAAAACAATCGAACAGCAGTGTGATTGTGTGCAGTCACTTCAGTTAGTTGCACAACTTGGGGTGTGGTCTAGTTCACCATTTCAGACTGGAGATTTAAAAACAGTTGGTAGCGTGTCCAATAGCTTGGATAGTCTCTCCTGTTGACTGAACTGCACTTGAAGTTTCTCCATGTCATCATGGAGGGAGCAGAGAAAAGGCAAAAATAAAATAAGAAATGACTATTTCATTTTCTCAAAGTCCCCAGTAAATCTGAGCTACAGTCTGGCAAATAAAATTAATATCTGATTACGTGACCAAATGTCCCTCAAGAGGAAAAACCCACATCACACAAGATGCATCCAGTTTCATCTCACTAGAAATTCCAGAGCAGGTTAAATATGATGACTCAGAATGAGGACAAGAGATGCTCCCCTTGCATTCTCCTCTGAGCCGTTCAAACCTCCTTCACTCATTAGTATTGAGTCATATTATTTACAAAAGTTCTAGCATCGTTGTAATGGAAAAAAATAAAAACAAACGAACAAGGAGCCTCTCCATCTGCAAACAATCCCATCTCAGTAGGTAAAGTTCTACAACAGGCTTTGCCAACAGTTGGAAACTGGGATTGAAACTCCAAATGATCTCACTGTATTTGACATCCATTCAAATTCCCAATCCAGGTCTGTGACACTTTCATCTCAGGCCCGAAATTACTATTTTAGGAGCGAAGGAAACAAACTCTGATCCACAAACAGAGGATTGAGAACCCTGAATCATAGGACACATTCAGTGGTGGGACTGTAGAAAGTGGAGATCAATTCTACATGGCTCAAAAAGAGGAAACACTGCTGGGGTAATTCGGAAGGTGGGAACACCTCTGACTCACCACTTCTTCAAGGTGTCACAGAGGTTGAAAAAAACACCCCCCACCCCCCACCCCCCAGTCACAGAGTCACCAGGCGATGCTCTGGAACCACTCCATATGAAGCCAGTCAGGACTCTGGGGGAGCATGTCTCCTCTCTCTGAGCACACTGTCACCAGGGCAAGAAGCTTACACAACTTTGACCTTCCTGGGTCTGACCTCGAAGCATTCAGCATTCCCTTCCATACCATGCGCTTCCCGCAGCGAGTTCGCCCGGACGGGGCTCCTTGGGAAACCAGAGGGCCCTGCACTCCAGCTCCACAGTCAGCAGTGACTCTCAACCAGCCGGTAAAACAGAAGGTTTATTATTCAACAGGAACACGGTGTAGAACAGAACTTGTTAGCATAGAAATCAGTAACTTTCTGCCAAGTCCATCTTGGGATATCGTGGGCCAAATGCCCTGGACTCCCCCTCTTCCAGTCCCCCCAAGCAGACTGCCAGCTTCCAGCAACCCAAACTCAGACACCCCCATTGCTCCTCCTTCCTGTCTTAGTCTCTCTTCCCGGGCACCATTCCTGGGTCTCCGGTTACGAAGGGCACCATGTGATGGGTTCAGTCACAGACACCTCCTTGGGACTGTCCCTGATGTGCTGAAATTACTTCTGAGCCCGTTTTCCCTGCCAGCTTGGGACTTCCAGAACCCTGTCTTGTTGAACCAGACACACTGGCCTGCTGCAACACAGACCCAGGGTCTGAACCACGCCCCCAAAGCTGCAGGCTTTAAGTGAAAACAGCTCAGCAGCTTACTTGTCTCCAGCACCCAGACACCAAGTTCCCAGTGGGATCCAAACGCCCAGATAAATCCATTTTACTCTGTATAAAGCTTATATGGAGTAAATTCATAAATTGTCCGCCCTCTATAACATTGATAGAGAGATATACACAGCTGTTTCCTGCTCCAGGTATTAATCACTTACTCTGGGTTTATTAATAAACAAAAGTGATGTTATTAAACGTATAGCGTGCAACGTCACACAGCGGTCATAGCACAGGTGCAGGCAGCTGGAGCAGCCTCACCAGCCCCAGAGGTCTCCAGCAAAGTCACACACCCCTATTCCCACCACCGAGGTACTGGTGCAGCACACAAGGAAACGGAGGCACACAGTAATCATGCAAAACAGTAAAACTGACATAGGCTCAACAGTAAGACTCACATACAACATAACAAGGGAAAATTCCCACTTCGTCACACCCTCTATCCCTGCTCCTTCTCTGTTACATTTACATTGAGAATATAGTTACATTGAGGACATAGCTAATGTAACGCCAATATTTAAAAAGGGCTCTAGAGGCGATCCCGGCAATTACAGACCGGTAAGTCTAATGTTAGTACTGGGCAAATTAGTTGAAACAATAGTAAAGAATAAAATTGTCAGACACATAGGACATAAATTGTTGGGCAAAACTCAACATGGTAAAGGGAAATCATGTCTTACTAATCCAGGGGCGGCCAACCTGAACCCGAGAAGGAGACAGAATTTACCAATGTACATTGCCAAAGAACCACAGTAATATGTCAGCAGCCCCCCATCAGCACCCCGTCTGCTCCCAGCACCTCCCACCCACCGGCTGCCCCGCCGATCAGCACCTCCTCATCCCTCCCCACACCTCCCAATCAGCTGTCTTGTGGCATGCAGGAGGCTCGGAGGGGGAGGGGGAGGAGCAAGGGCATAGCAGGCTCAGGGGAAGGGGTGGAGTGGGGGCAGAGTAAGGGGTTGATCAGTGAACACCCCCCGGCACATTGGAAAGTTGGCACCTGTAGCTCCAGCCCCGGAGTCGGTGCCTATACAAGGAGCCGCATATTAACGTCTGAAGCGCCGCATGTAGCTCCGGAGCCACAGGTTGGCCACCCCCATACTAATGTATTAGAGTTCTTTGAAGGGGTCAACAAACATGTGGACAAGGGGGATCCAGAGGACATAGTGTACTTAGATTTCCAGAAAGCCTTTGACAAGGTCCCTCACCAAAGGCTCTTACGTAAAATAAGTTGCCATGGGATAAGAGGGAAGATCCTTTCATCAATTGAGAACTGGTTAAAAGACAGGGAACAAAGGGTAGGAATGAATGATAATTTTCCGAATGGAGAGGGGTAACTAGTAGTGTTTCCCAAGGGTCAGTCCTAGGACCAATCCTAATCAACTTATTCATAAATGATTAGGAGAAAGAGGTAAACAGTGAGGTGGCAATGTTTGCAGACGATACTAAACTGCTCAAGATAGTTAAGACCAAAGCAGACTGTGAAGAACTTCAAAAAGATCTCACAAAACTAGGTGATTGAGCAACAAAATGGCAAAAGAAATTTAATGTGGATAAATGTAAAGTAATGCACATTGGAAAAAATAACCCCAACTATACATACGATATGATGGGGGCTAATTTAGCTACAACTAATCAGGAAAGAGATCTTGGAGTCACAGTGGATAGTTCTCTAAAGATGTCCACACAGTGTGCAGCAGCAGTCAAAAAAGCAAACAGGATGTTAGGAATAATTAAAAAAGAGATAGAGAATAAGACGGAGAATATCTTATTGCCCTTATATACATCTATGGTATGCCCACGTCTTGAATACTGCGTACAGATGTGGTCTCCATATCTCAAAAAAGATATATTGGCATTAGAAAAACTTAGGAGAAGGGCAACTAAAATCATTAGGGGTTTGGAACTAGTCCCATATGAGGAGAGATTAAAGAGACTAGGATTTTTCAGCTTGGAAAAGAGGAGACCAAGGGGGATATGATAGAGGTATATAAAATCATGAGTGGTGTGGAGAAAGTGAATAAGGAAAAGTTATTTACTTGTTCCCATAATATAAAAAGTAGGGGACACCAAATGAAATTAATGGGCAGCAGGTTTAAAACAAAAATAAAAGGTAGTTCTTCTTCACACAGCGGAAAGTCAACCCATGGAATTCCTTGTCCGAGGAGGTTGTGAAGGCTAGAACTAAAATATAACAGGGTTTAAAAGAGAACTGGATAAATTCATGGAGGTTAAGTCCATTAATGGCTATTAGCCAGGATGGGTAAGGAATAGTGTCCCTAGCCTCTGTTTGTCAGAGGGTGGAGATCACTTAATCATTACCTGTTGGGTTCACTCTCTCTGGGGCACCTGGCATTGGCCACTGTTGGCAGACAGGATACTGGGCTGGATGGACCTTTGGTCTGACCCAGTACGGCCACTCTTATGTTCTTATGAGAAAAATGGTACAAAACCCAACTGCTATTCAGCAGAACCCAGTGCAACATGGGAACAACTGGGAATAAGCCAATCTGTCCCTAGTGGGGGAATCTGGTGACTAACAATCACTTTGCAGTGGGAGGAAAAGTATAAATATGATGCTCGAAATTTGGTTAGACTAGGAAAAGTGATGGAGGTGGTGAGGAAATTTGCTACGTTACCCTGGCTGTCATATGGGCTATTTTCTTTATTGAAAAAATAGTTGTGTTTTTATATCAGGATCGCTAACTCAATCTAGCCAACTCCATGGAAAACCCTAGTGGAGTCAAGGCCCAGGTAGATTTAACCTGCATGTACCTAGTAGAGGTCACTCCTGGTTCCCCCACCTGGGACTGATGGACATTCCTGTTGAAGGGACGCACACTTTCATGACACAGGACAAAGCAGTTGATGAAAAACACTGGGCTTCACCTGAACGAAGGGTGAGCTGCAAAAGGGAAAAGCAGACAACACACCTGAAGGAGCTGCATTAAAGTTCACTACTTCGGAATTAGGAAAAGGAAAAAACAATCTTTTCTGATCCCTAGACAAGATTTTCATGGTGCTTATCTCCCTTGCAGCTTCTCCAGTGATAAATAAGAGAAGAGCTGTGATGGAAGAATTTCCCGAACTCACAGCATTCATGACGTTTCTCTCCTGTGTGGCTCCTCTGATGGCAAATAAGGTGTGAGCTCCCAGCGAAGGTTTTCCCGCAGTCACGGCATTCATAGGGTTTCTCCCGTGTGGATTCTCTGATGGCGAATAAGACCTGAGCTCTGAGCGAAGGTTTTCCCGCACTTACAGCATTCATAGGATTTCTCCCCTGTGTGGATCCTCTGATGGCGAATAAGGTGTGAGCGCTCAATGAAGGTTTTCCCGCACTCACAGCATTCATAGGGTCTCACTCCGGTGTGGATTCGCTGATGGCTAATAAGGTTTGAGAGCTCAGTGAAGGTTTTCCTGCACTCACAGCATCCATAAGGGCCCAGGCGTTTGTGGATTCTCTGATGGCTAATAAGGTTTGAGTGGTCAGTGCAGGTTTTCCCACACTCACAGCATTCATAGGGTTTCTCCCCTGTGTGGATCCTCTGATGTTTAATAAGGCCTGACTTCCGAACAAAGCTTTTCCCACACTCACAGCATTTATAGGGTTTCTCCCCTGTGTGGATCCTCTGATGTGTACTAAGGGTTGAGCTAAGAGCGAAGGTTTTCCCGCACTCACAGCATTCATAGGGTTTCTCCCCTGTGTGACTCCTCAGATGTGCAATAAGGTGTGAGCGTTCAGTGAAGGTTTTCCCGCACTCACAGCATTCATAGGGTTTCTCCCCTGTGTGGATTCTCTGATGGCAAATAAGCTCTGAGCTCCGAGCGAAGGTTTTCCCGCATTCACAGCAGTCATAGGGTTTCTCTCCTGTGTGGCTCCTCAGATGTGTAATAAGAGTTGACCGCCGAGTGAAGGTTTTCCCGCAGTCATGGCATTCATAGGGTTTCTCGCCTGTGTGGATTCTCTGATGGCGAATAAGGGTTGAGCGCTGAGTGAACGTTTTCCTGCATTGACAGCATTCATAAGGTTTCTCTCCTGTGTGGCTCCTCTGATGGGTAATAAGGGATGAGCTCTGAGCGAAGGTTTTCCCGCACTCACAGCATCCAAAGGGTTTCTCCCCCGTGTGACTCCTCTGATGGAGAATAAGGGTTGAGTTAAGAGCAAAGGTTTTCCCGCACTCACAGCATTCATAGGGTCTCACTCCGGTGTGGATTCTCTGATGGCTAGTAAGGTTAGAGCGCCTCCTGAACTTTTTCCCGCACTCAGAGCATCCATAGGGTCTCACTCCGGTGTGGATCCTCTGATGGCGAATAAGGTGTGAGCGCCTCCTGAACTTTTTCCCGCACTCAAAGCCCGTGTTATTTCTCTCTCCCATCAGGATTCTCTGCTGGGCCGTGGTTTCCCTGAGCCCTTTGTGAGTTCCCCGATAAATAACAGATCTTCCAACTTTCTGTGCTGGCTGGTTTCCCTGCCGCTTCTCTGGCCTGTGCTGCCCCTGAGAGCCTTTTCCCTGCTCACAACTCCTGGACACACTCCCTGTGCATCTCTGCAATAACGCCCCCTGCATTTCCACTTGCTCATCTTCCTGCTGAGGATTCTGCTCCACGGTCTCTCTCACCATCCCATCACCTGCTGGGACAGAGAAAGAAAAACCTCAGAAACCGGAAGGGAAAAAGGGAGAACAAACCAAGAGAATAGCTGGAGATGGGGGAAAAACAGGGACTGAATTTTGCCAAATTCTTCCCCAAAGGGGCGAGAGGAGGGAATCAATTCTGCATCCAGTTCCCATCCAAACACTCCCCAGGGAGAAGGGAGTTTGGGGCGGGAACTACTGCCAGGAGTTAGGATGGGTAGGAAGCCATGAACAGTATCTGCCCTGAGGATACGACACCTGCTGGGGACCATCCTGAACTCAGAGACCCCACAAGTCTTTGTTGGGACTCCCAGCTGTTTCCTTTAAGCACTGAGTAGGTTTAATGATCCCTTACCCATGCAGCTGCCTCTCAGGACCTCTCTTTCCTCTGAGCCCTGGAGATCTGGGGCCCACGGCTCTTCTCCTCGTTCCAGCTGGGAGATGACATCGGGTTTGGAAACTGGGAACCCTGCTCAGGGGAAAGAAGACCAGTGAGATCAGGTAACACACAAAAGAAGAAGTTACTCAACTTGTGCATCAATGATGGTTCCTTGAGATGTGTCTCCCTATGGGTGCTCCACTGTAGGTGCTAGCACATTAAAAACAGCTGTGTAGACCAGTGGCTTTCCACACTACTGTTCCCCTTTCAGGAGTCTGATTTGTCTTGCATACCTCCGAGTTACACCTCATTTAAAAACTACTTGCTTATAAAATCAGACATAAAAATACAAAAGTGTCACCGCCCACTATGAATTGCTGACTTGCTCATTTTTACCATATCATTATAAAATAATTAACTGGAATAAAAATATTGTACTTACATTTCAGTGCATAGTATAGGAGATCAGTATAACCAATGATTGTATGAAATTTTACTTTGTACTGACTTGGCTACTGATTTTTCCGTAGCAACTCTGGAAGACCTCTGCATACCCCAGGGGTACACATACCTCTGGTGTAGACACTGCAGCTCAGGCTTAAGAGACTGAGCTCCAGCCCAATCTGCAACATATACGCAGTTATATACAGCCCGCCAAGGCCAGTCTGGGGACCCAGGCTGGAAGGGTCTCTCCCAGAGGCAGCACAGACATTCCAGTATGTGCTACTTCCTAGGCTTTGCTTTTCAGAAGGGCGATCCCCACAGCTCCACCACTCTGAGACAGGCCATTCTGGAGGCAGCATCTCTTTGTGTCATGATGGCACCTCAGTGACTCCCAATAATTTCAGACTCCTCATAAACCCCATCCCTTCTGGGGTGCTGCAGCCAGTAGGTATTTGCAGCAACACGAGAGAGGCTTTTCAGAACTAGACTGCATTGTTTAGGCAACTGGAACACAGGATTTACAGATCCCTTGGTCGGTCTGGGAAAGCAAAACTGAACTCTACATTCATTTGGCAGTTTCATCTGCCCCACTTTTTCAAAGCCTCCTTGATTTCATCTCTCTCTCTCGCTGTTGCCTTGTCTCAGTCTTTTTGCCCCAAAGAGCAGCTAACTTAAGCCCAGTCTGTTTGTACCCTAGATCCTGTGTCCCAAAGTGCAGTGCCGTTGTGTTCCCGTGTTCTGCTTCCCTCAGACCCAGTCATTACACATTAACCTCCAGTCTTTGAGACTTCCATTGTCCAGCGTGCTGCATTCATATGGGGACTGAAGGGTTAAAATCCATGTGCTGCTTGTATAACAGTTTGGCATATGGACTTGTGTCAACTTTTAGAGGCCCAAAAGTCCATAGTTTAGCCAAGAGGCCTAGTGAATAGTGATTAGCTAAGAGAAAACAGAATGAACAAGAGATAGCCTCGCTTTGTTTGTTTAAGTCTGGTCAGCAATATGCCAGATGTTGAAGCAATAACTAAATAATTGTATCTTCTCTAAAGTTGCAAATGTGGGACAAAGACGTCCTGTCCCTGTTGTGTTAGTTTCTTCTGTAGGGAGAAGATCTTCCCACAGACCAACCTTGAGTTTATGAAGGGCTGGCATGTCAGAATAAAGATAAGGCCTCCCACCTGTCTTTCCCAGGGACCAAGCCTGCCTTAACACACAAAGAAAGCCATTCTTATTATCATATACTTTTCACTATTTTTGCTTTAATCCCTAGGAATGCATCTGTTAAATGATCAGAGGGGCTACTTCATTTCTATGGACCCCAAACTGAATTCAGCATATACATATATGTTACTAATACATTTTATTAAAGTACTAATTAAATGTTAATTTGTGAACTTGAGACCATGGGCGGAGACATTATGTAACCTTTTGACCATTGGGCTAATGTGCTTATCTTATCTTGCTGCTAGCCTATCCCGGGGTGTGAACTGCCCACCTCATCACTTTCCCCCGCCCATGGAAAATCCATATATTCCATTGTAATCAATTGATTGGCCGTGTCTCTTCGCCTAATAAGCAGGTGACACTCCGGCAGTGCTGTCGTAATAAACTCCCATGCTTGACCGCTACACGGTGTGGAATTTATGTCCTTCAGTTTGGGGGCTCGTCCGGGATTCAAGCTTGCGAGCTGATTGAGGATCTGAGACTGAAATCCAAAGGAGGTGAGTACATTTATTATACCACCTCATTAGGCCAGGGACGGAAGTCTCTCATCCCCTTTCAGACACATCTTGTTTCCATTTTTAAAATCTAAGAGTGAACGAACCTAGACACGTGTAGTCCAAGCAAAGGGGTTAAATAAGGGTACCAATAGGGAGTTGAGACTTTTGCAAGAGGGACATGTACTGTTAAATTAAGGGGCGTGTTACGGGGGGACTTGGATAAACAACCAGCGAGCGATTGGCCATGAGTTAAGCCCAGGACTGGCTGGGTACGCAACCGGTAGGCAGTGCAAACCTGGTGGTCCATTTCCTCATTGCACGTAACATTGCAAGTCCACTCCTGGAATAATCCTCTCACCTATGTCTCAGCTATTGAAGTCCTCAAATCATGGTTTAAAGACTTCAAGATGCAGAGAATCCTCCGGTAAGTGACCCGTGCCCCATGCTGCAGAGGAAGGCAAAAAACCTCCAGGGCCTCTGCCGCTCTACCCTGGAGGAAGATAGGTCTTTTGCCCCCACTGCTTCCCTTGGAAGGCTGTTCCAGAACTTCACTCTTCTGATGGTTAGAAACCTTCGTCTAATTTCAAGTCTAAACTTCCTGATGGCCAGTTTATATCCATTTGTTCTTGTGTCCACATTGGTACTGAGCTTAAATAATTCCTCTCCCTCCCTGGTATTTATCCCTCTGATATATTTAAAGAGAGCAATCATATCTCCCCTCAGCCTTCTTTTGGTTAAGGTAAGGTAAGGTAAGGTATGAGCCTGTGCTCTAAATTATGCAACTGTCAGGAAATTGGAAAGGATCCCAGAGCAAAAGAATCACCATGCCTGGGACACACCTCCAGATTGGGAGCGGGAGAGCACACTCCTGGCATTTGTCAGCCAACTGCTCCACCAGCTAACTATCTGTGGGAAAACTCAGCAGCACAAAGCAAAGGGGAGGAATCAGAACCACCTTCATACGTTTCTTTGTGTGACAGGCCAAATGTAAGTACCCACAGAGATAGTAAAAGGAGCAACACGAGGATTAATTGCCCCAGGGAGCAAGTACAGCGTATGGCTCCAATCAAAACACAGCTAAGGAGGTTCAGATATGTTAATGCGGAGGGTGAACCAACAAGGGGACCTAGAACAAGAAACAACTGAAATTTACCATCCCTTCAACCCCCAGGAGAAACAGGCACTATTGTCTGATTTACCCGAACTCAAACGTGATAAGAATACTGAGTTCTGGGACAAGCTGAATGGCCTGGCTGAAATGCACGGCCTCCATAGGAAGGATGTTCACATCTTGGTTAAGTGTAAATGCCCCAGGGATGTGTGGGACAACCTTAGAAGATAAATGGAAGACAGGGCATTGGGCCGAAGATCATAACCCAAACCCAGCAGGAGGGGATCAGGCTGGAGAACCAGGGGGAATTCCAAACCCAGATGCAGGCAGTGTAACAGAATTCAGGAATGCACAATCTGCTGTTCTAGGAGCCCAGACCACTAACCGGGGGGCTCTGCAGTTAGTGGTTCAGCAGAAGGGGGAGTCTGCCATGTCCTATGCTGAAAAGAAATGGAATGCATTCCGAGCTTATTCAGGTCTGGAGATTATAACATCCCGAGACCATGATGTATTCCTCCAAATCCTAACGGAAGGACTGTCTGCAGACCACCAAGCAGTCCTGGCATTAGGCATCTCAGTGGGAGAAACGTACTCAGCACTAATAAAATGGGCCACAGAAGTAGAAAACAGAAAAAAGAAAAAGGTGGCAGCAACCACCCCCTTGGAGGAAGTGGCAGCAGTTAATGCAATCAGAACCACTACCTGCTTCACGTGCCATAACCCTGGACATCTGGCACGTGACTGTAAAATTAAAAATAAAATCAAAATATGCAGTAATTGTAGAAGAAGTGGCTACTTAAAGGAAGACTGCTTCCGCTCCGGCAGAGGGAGAGAAGGGCAATGGCTAAAGACGCAGAACAAACCTGATACAGCTAGTACCCAAGAACAAGATAAGGACAAACAAATCCAGGAGTTACTCAAACTCCTGGCTAGCAAATAGGTATCAGCGGCCTCGGTGGCTGGAACCGGAGGCGACCCCAGAATGTTTCTTAACGCACAAGTGGGGGGCCGACCGTGCAGCATGTTAAATAGACACAGGAGCCTCGGTATCAATAACCAGCCAAGATCTCCCCCTCACCCGTCGAACCATATGGATTGAAGGGGTGGGAGGGGGAAGATTAAAAGCAACCCTAAGGCAGCCAGTAGAAATAGAATTTGAAGATATGGTCACAGTCAGTCAGATCTGGGTTTGCCCCGAGCAGGGAGACACAATTTGCAGCATAGATCTCCTTAAGGAGCTCGGGGGAGTAATAAATCCCAGAGCTAGCTGCATTGAATGAGCCAGAGGGTCCAAGCAGGAGAGATCATCTCAAAATATAGCCATGATTGCTAGTAATAAGGTAATAATACCAGAGTGGGGGGAAAGTCCAGTAGAAACTCTGTGTTCCCTTCACCCCGAAGTGTGGGCAACAGATAAACAAGACTGTGGGCTAGTAAACATGAAGCCTATATCTGTAGAAGGACCAACTCACAAAGCCCACAGGCAGTACCCAATTAAGCCAGAAGCCTTAGAGGCAGTCAAAGATATAGTCACTAATTTGGAATCTAGAGGGGTAATTAGAAAAACCACCTCCACAACTAATTCCCCAATTTGGCCCGTCAGGAAGCCAGACGGGACCTGGAGGTTAACTATAGATTACACCCACCTTAACCGGGTAACTCCAAAGGGACATCCTATTGTGGCTAGCCCTGCCACTATCCTTAATTTGCTAAGACCAGGACACTCTGTATTCTCAGTCCTGGATATAGCTAATGGATTCTGGAGTATTCCCCTTGCAAAAGAGAGTCTGGACAAATTTCCATTCACAGTGGGAGACCAGCAGTATACCTCAGGGGTTCCATAATTCTCCCTCTATCTTTCACAGGGCAATGGCAGACACAATAGTACAAGTGCCCTTAGAGGGGGATACGGTGATTTTGCAGTATGTGGATGATCTGCTAATTGCCAGCTCAAATGAAAAGGACCATTTGAAAACCCTGAATAAACTGTTTATATACCTTCACAAGGCTGGATTTAAATTAAGTGCAAGAAAAGCCCAGCTGCAGCAACTGAAGGTAATATATCTGGGACATGAAATAGCACAAGGAATTAAGGCACTCACAGTAGACAGAAAGCAGGCAATTCTAGGGTTAAAAAAAGCCACGGACAGTTAAGGAAGTCCGAAAAGTGCTAGGGCTACTCAACTTTTGCAGAACGTACATTTCAGAATACTCAGAGATGGTGGAACCAATTCAAAGCCTTACTAGAGGGGGAAAGCCTGCAAATGAATTAGTAATATGGGGAACAGAGCAGGAGGAGGCATTTGTAAAAATAAAAAAGGCTCTAACCTCCACTCCTAGCCTGGGCTTACCCGATATGGGAAAGCCATTCCACCTTTACTGCAGCCATAATAAACATTGTGCTTGCAAAATCCCAACTTCTCTATAGTGAGAGATAAGGGACTGAATATAGCTGAATACCTGAACATAGATGGAGAGATACACGAATGTCTTGTAGACAGGGAAGAGGAAGTGTTAGGAAGGGTTAAGGAAGAGCCATTAGAAAATCCGGATTCAGTTTTGTATGTAAATGGATCAAGAAGGTAGGAGAATGGGGTGCCGTATACAGGATGGGCAGTGGTAGTAAGTGATGGAACAGTAATGGTGTCAGGTCAGTTAGATGGATCAAAGTCAGCACAGGAAGCGGAGCTAACAGCTCTCACAGAAGCTTTGAGAGTTGGACAGGGCAAGAAACTCACGGTATACACAGACAGCAGATATGCATTCGGCGTAGTACATGACTACATGAATATATGGTCACGCCGAGGTATTATAACAACTGGAAAGCCAATTAATAATATGGAGGCAGTTCAAAGACTAACAGAAGCAGCCAAATTACCATCAGAACCGGCAATAGTAAAAATAAAAGCACATAATAAAATCTCAAGCGAAGAACAAATGGGAAATTACTGGGCAAATAAACGGGCTGAAGAAATTGCACTAGCAAGTCCTGTTAAAGTTTGTGCAGCTACAGTGGCAGAAGAGGAAGTGAATTTAAAAAAGCTATATGCAACCATAAGCCCAGAAGAGAAAAGCAAATTGGAAAAACAAGGCTGTGTGTATAAAAATCACCTCCGGAATGGGCCAGGGTGGGAGGAGCTGGTAGCCCCGGAGTGTATACGGGCTCTACTGCTTCATGCCATCTACCCTGGTACTGTGATCCTCCCTGAGGGGGGCGGGGGGAAAGGGAGGGTGTCAGGGCTTTTTGCAGACAGGCTGCAAAACTACATCAAGACCTTGGACAGAGAGTTGAAGGATTTATACAACCAAGTGAAGGAAAATCAAGCCCAGCTGGATAATAACAACAGTTTAAACAAACCTGCATTTAAAGCTGGGGATTTGGTAATGTGCCGCATTTACCCAGAAGTTAAAGGAATTTTAAAGCCAAGATGGCAAGGCCCTATGAGGGTCCTTCTGACTACTAATACAGGTGCAAAGACTGGGGAAAATTGGGAACGTTTTTGGAGGAACCAAAATCAGTTAAAATTGTTTAAATCAGCATCTGCCAATGCTAACCATGTTTCCACAAGTGTCTCCACAGGTAAACAAAAGAAAGCAAAGGAGAAAGGACTGAAGGGTGACCTGGACAACCTGAGCGACCATGGGGAGGATCCTGCTGTGGCTCCTGCTGTCCCTGTGGTGCATGAGGAAGGACGCAAGTAGTGTGCCATGCGAAAAGGAGGACTGGGAATGGGTGACATCCTTAGACGATGCTGTGGCCCTCTTAGGCCTGGTCTACACTAGGACTTTATGTCGAATTTAGCAGCGTTAACTCGATTTTACCCTGCACCCATCCACATTACGAAGCTATTTATTTCGACATAAATGGCTCTGTAATTCAATTTCTGTACTCCTCCCCGACGAGGGGAGTAGCGCTAAATTCGACATGGCCATGTCGAATTCGTGTTACTGTGGACGGAATTCGATGCTAATAGCTCAGGGAGCTATCCCACAGTGCACCACTCAGTGGACACTCTGGACAGCAATCCGTGCTCGGATGCTCTGACCTGCCACACAGGAAGAGCCCTGGGAAAATTTGAACTCCTTTTCCTGTCTGGCCAGTTTGAATCTCATTTCCTGTTTGGACATCGTGGCGAGCTCAGCAGCACTGGCAACGATGCAGAGCTCTCCAGCAGAGGTGACCATGCAATTGCAGAATAGAAAGAGGGCCCCAGCATGGACTGATCGGGAAGTCTTGGACCTGATCGCTATGTGGGGCGATGAGTCCGTGCTTTCAGAGCTGCGATCGAAAAGACGGAATGCGAAGATCTACGAGAAGATCTCAAAAGCCATGACGGAGAGAGGATACAGCCGGGATGCAACGCAGTACCGCGTGAAAATCAAGGAGCTGCGACAGGCGTACCAGAAGACCAAAGAGTCCAACGGACGCTCCAGATCGCAGCCACACACATGCCGTTTTTACGAAGCACTGCATGCTATGCTCGGTGGTACTGCCACCACTACACCACCAGTGTCCGTGGACTCCGACGACGGGGTCTTATCTACGGCCACGTCGTGTGAAGTTTTTGCGGACGGTGAAGAGGAGGAAGGAGAGGAGGAGGACGAGGCAGTCGACAGCGCTTTCACCGCTGATTTCCCCGACAGCCAGGATCTGTTCATCACCCTCACTGAGATCCCCTACGAACCCTCCCAAGGCAGCATCCCGGACCAGGAACCAGGCGAAGGATCAGCAGGTCAGTGTTTTAAACATTTATTTGGAATAGAATAGGCATGGTGTGTTAGCAATGTGTTTTTATTGCTTAATTGGCCATAGGCGCTTTAGTTTTGAGTCGTTTCCAGTGCAACTACTCGAAAAGTCTGTCAATATGTATGGGGATAGAGGAGAAATCCCCATCGGAGATCTCCGCGAAGCTCTCCTGGAGGTACAGTGAAAGCTTTTGCATCAGGTTCCCAGGGAAAACCTTATTGTCTCCTCCATGGTAGGATACTTTTCCGCGCCATGCAAGCTGCAGGTACTCTGGTATCATTGCCTTGCATAGCATGGCTGCATACGGCCCCAGGGTTTGCTGGCATTCACGCAGCATGCGGTCTTTGTCTGTCTCCATAATCCTCATCAGAGTGATATCAGTCATGGTGCCCTGGTTTGAATGAGTGGTTTTTTTAGTATAGTGACTTCTTGATTTTTCCTTTAAAGAACGACACCCGGCAGTTTCCAGTCACGGGCGGGGGGGGGGGGGGGGGGGGGGGCGGGAGCTGGGAGGCTAACCATTGAAACTTAGCGGTGCGCAGGCAGGGAGAGTTCCCGGGACCGGCCATGCGGAGGGGGGAAAAGGGTAGGCGAGCCATTCAAACAGAGCGGTTCGCGGGCACGTACATTTCCCAGGACCGGCCACGCGGAGGGGGGGAAAGGGTAGGTGAGCCGTTCAAACAGAGCGGTTCGCGGGCACGTACATTTCCCGGGACCGGCCACGTGGAGGGGGGGAAAAGGGTAGGTAAGCCATTCAAACAGAGCGGTTCGCGGGCACGTACATTTCCCGGGAACGGCCGCGCGTTGGGGGGGTGGTGGGTAGGCGAGCCGTTGTAGATGAGTGGTTTTGGCAGCAGCAGGAACTGGCCACCGCTAGGAACTGTGCTTGAAACATGGGAGTAGAGCACTGCTGTGAAGTAAGCTCTCAGCAGTCCAAAGGCAATGGCTTACCATGGTCTCCAGAGAGCCGATTTCCAGTGTCCAGCACCACTTGTGGGATCTGTACACCAGGACCCCAGGCACTCACTATAAAGACATAATATTCGACCTTGTAGTAAGTGCACATGTGATAGGTAGTGTGCATGGTCTTATTCACAGGGAAAGAGTATAGGCATTGTTCGGGAAAATGTATCTTTCTGAGGAATTCACTCCCTTTCTCCCATCCCACAGCTGCGAGTGTCTCCCGCCCTACCCGTGGATCACCCTCCCAGAGGCTTGCGCTGATCAGGCGGCGCAAAAAGAGAACCCAGGACGACATGTTTTCAGAATTGATGGTCTGTTCCCGAAATGAGGTGGCACAGCGGAGAGAGGACGTCTCAAGGTCCGAGCGAGCAGTCAGCGAACGGGAGCAGAGGGCGAAGCTCGCGAGGACAGGTGGCGGCAGGAAGACCAGCAGGCGACTCAAACGCTGCTGGGACTAGTGAGGGAGCAAACAGACACGCTCCGGCACCTGGTAGATGTTCTCCGGGACAGGAGACAGGAGGAAAGAGCCCCTCTGTATGTTATTTCCAACCGCCCTCCCCCGCCACAAAGTCCAATCCCCCCCTCACCCAAAGTCACTAGAACGAGGGGAGGCAGGGGCCGTGGAAATAATCACTCCACCCCTGTGGACTGCTCCAGTAGCAGAAGGCTCTCATTCCCAACCTTTCCTTCCCTCCAACCGCACCCCACCCCAGTCCCCGTCCAAGTTTCATCTCAAAACTATGCTCCCCTTAATAAAAATGTTTGTTCTGTACAGTGCTGTTTCCTTGACTTTCTTTCACAGGACGGTTTGATTTGGGGGGAGGGGGTAAGGGGGTTAGTAATTTGAGACGACAGGCGCCTGTACCAGGGTACAGACAGGGGGAAAGGTTCAACAGAAAGTCACACTCACATTGCATTCACTAGGCACACTTGTCATTCTGGGAGGGGGTTTTCATGTTCTCTATGGGGGGGGGGGGGGGGGGGGCTCTGTGACTTTCTGGTGGGGGAGGGTGGCTGCAGATCTTTTGCGGCCGGCAATAGCCTCCATGACAGATCCATGCAGCAGGAGATCTGTGGCCGCAATCCACGGCCAAAAAGTCACACAGGCCCCCCCTCACAGAGTTGCGAACAGGAGCGGTTGCAGGCTCCCTTGAAACAAGCAGTCCAGCACTGCGGACTGCTCTGGGAGCAGGAGCCTGTCATTCCCCGAGTTTGGAAGCGTCCTTTCAATCACTGCACCCGCTCCCCAACCGCAGTATGCATCCCAGGTTAAACCCTTAACCAAGAAATCATTAATAAAGAAGACGGTTTTAATAAACAATGTTTCCTTTATTATACTTTTACAGCGTTGAATGAAGGGGGGGAAGGGAGTTGGTAATTGGAGAGGATAGGCAACAGAAACTGGGTAAAGAAACGGGGGCAGGTTCAGCTTCTGTTTAAACAAGCGTAACAGTCACTGGTTACCCTGGTCAGTCTGGAAGCTAGCTTTCAAAGCTTCCCGGATGCGCAGCGCGTCCCGCTGGGATCTTCTAATCGCCTGGGTGTCCAGCTGTGCGTAATCAGCAGCCAGGCGATTTGCCTCAACCTCCCACCCTGCCATAAACGTCTCCCCCTTGCTCTCACAGAGATTGTGGAGCACACAGCACGCTGCAATCACAATGGGGATATTTGTTTGGCTGAGATCAGAGCGAGTAAGTAAGCTTCTCCATCTCCCTTTCAGATGGCCAAAAGCACACTCCACCACCATTCTGCACTTGCTCAGCCGGTAGTTGAAGAGCTCCTTTTCAGTGTCCAGGGCTCCTGTGTATGGCTTCATGAGCCAGGGCATTAGCGGGTAGGCTGGGTCCCCGAGGCTCACTATAGGCATCTCCACATCCCCAACACTTATTGTGCGGTCCGGGAAGTAAACACCCTCCTGCAGCCGTCTAAACAGACCAGAGTTTTTGAAAACACGAGCGTCATGAACCTTGCCCGGCCATCCGACGTTGATGTTGGTAAAACGTCCTTTATGGTCCACCAGTGCTTGCAGCACCATAGAAAAATAGCCCTTATGGTTAATGTACTGGCTGCCCTGGTGGTCCGGTCCCAGGATAGGGATGTGTGTCCCATCAATAGCCCCGCCGCAGTTTGGGAATCCCATAGCAGAAAAGCCATCTATGATCACCTGCACGTCTCCAAGGGTCACTACCTTTGAGAGCAGCAGGTCAACGATTGCATGGGCAACCTGCATCACAGCAACCCCCACGGTAGATTTGCCTACTCCAAATTGATTCGCGACTGACCGGTAGCTGTCAGGCGTTGCAAGCGTCCACAGGGCTATGGCCACTCGCTTCTGGATAGTCAGGGCAGCTCTCATTCGGGTGTCTTGGCACTTCCAGGCAGGGGACAGCAACTCACAAAGTTCCAGGAAAGTGCCCTTACGCATCCGAAAGTTTCGCAGCCACTGGGATTCATCCCAGACCTGCAGCACTATGCGGTCCCACCAGTCAGTGCTTGTTTCCCTTGCCCAGAATCGCCGTTCCACAGGATCAACGTGCCCCATTGCCACCACGATGTCTACGGGCCGAGGTCCTGTGCTTTGCGAGAGGTCTGTGCCCCTCTCAGAGTTCATGTCCTCCCGGAGCTTCCATTGCCTTCTCGCCCGATTTATCTGCATCTGCCTCTGGAAAAGGTGGACGATAAGGCGCGAGGTGTTGACAACGGACAGAACAGCAGCGATAATTGCGGAGGGCTCCATGCTCGCTGTCCTGTGGCGTCCGCGCTGTCAATCACCAGAAAAGGGCGCGAATTCATTGCCCGCCGGCGCTTTCACGGAGGGAGGGCGGGAGTGTGGGTCGAATGACGACATTTACCTATAACCACCCTCGACACATTTTTGGCCCCAGAAGGCACTGGGGGCTACACCCAGAATTCCAGTGGGCAGCGGGGACTGCGGGAACTGTGGGATAGCTACCCACAGTGCACCGCTTGCAATGTCGACGCTTGCCCCGTTACTGTGGACTCACAAACTCGATTTAATGTCCTTGGTGTGGATTCGCACGCTCGACTTTGTAATATCGGTTTCACAAGTTCGGTTTAAGAAAAATCGAACTACTCTCGTAGTGTAGACATACCCTTAGAGGGACAGTGTCTGTACTTAATGCCACCAGTGTCCGGATTACCTTTAAAGGGGGGACAGCTACGTACTACTAGTAGTCCCCTTCACAAGGTCCTGGGTTATCCCTCATTTGAACACAATTACATGGCATATTGTCACGATGGCTTGGGAGGAAACACACAAACATCAATACGGGTTATCAGAGACAGAGTAGAACCACCTGACTGCGTGTCATATCCTGAACAAATCCCTGTTCCAGAACCAGGATTGATAATGATAGGACCAGCTCTACCGGTCCTCACCTCGGTGGTATTCCACACCTACAGGGTCGAGGTGCATATTTCATTAGAGGAAGTAAACAGACTGTGTGCAAAGGTCAGGCCTCGAATGAGTAAAAACATTCCCAGCCTAACAAACCAAATTGGTGAGCGTTTAACCAGACAGAGAAGGGGATCACTAGACACCCTTGCAGGATGGTTTGGTGCAGGTAATTCTGTTGGCAACACCTATGCCATAGCACGCCACGCTGAGAAGAGGGACCGACTGGAGTCAAGGCTGGCAGACCCAGTAATCTCTAATGCCCGGGGAGGATAGGATACTAATAGGGCTAGCCGATCGATTCTAGACAGCTTAAAGAATTTGTCAAACTCTGTATCCACCTCATTAGATATAACCAAATACCTGGGTCAAGAGGTCACCAGCCTGCTACTAAATAGTACTAAAATGAAGGCACTGGAGGAGAGTTGTTGGAGAGCAGGACAAACTTTGGCCATTGCCACTCAAGGAATTGTAACCGATCTCCTTAATGGCCGAGTCCACCCAGCCTTTATGGAAGTGGTGGGACCCTATCTCCCCAGTACCCCTCCATGGGCATGGGGAAACAGAGAATCAATGAGAGTTCAAAGACCAGTTTGGACAGGTAACAGTATACTCTTTAGCCTCCTGATACCTTTAGGCATCCCTCATTTGCAGCGAGCCAGGATGGTGACCTCCCTGCCAGTATGGAGGAGGGGTCATGTTATTAAGATAGAAGGTGTTGCATACTGAGATTGCTGGGAGAGTCTTGTATCCGAGTGAATGTTGCACCCATTCTGATAAGGAAATTCTGTGTACATGCCCATATAATATTCTAACGAATCTGTCTAGGTTCAAAATGGCCATCACTGAAAAACTGGCGCACACGGAGCTGGTCCAGATGAACGGTACCTACTGATGTGTGACTGCCCAGAACCACTCCATCAAGTTAAATGGAAAGCCCTGCCCCTCAAGACATCCATCCGTGTGCATGACGGTTCCCCGAAGGGCAACCCTGACTGTTGACAGAACGCAGCTCCACTGTACTCCGCCAATGACGGGTAACCTAACATGGGAACTGGAATGGCACCACGGCAGTAAGTATCTAGAGGAGGGTCTACAGGCCCTGCAGGCGAAAATCGAGGAGTTGGTGGCCGAGGCCCAGAGACATATTGGGGAAGGCTGTCTGAGGTACACACAGATAGGGAATACCGTGGACCGGGTCGATGTGAAGTATTCGAAGGCGCGGAACCAGGCAGTGGAGGTTAAAGCGATGATTATGGGCAATGCCATCTCAGGTGATATGGTCCCCTGGGGATGGACGTGGGTGCTATTTTGTTAAGTTATGTGGGGAGTGTCTATCCTGACTTTCCTGATGGTATTGGTGCTTTACCGGAGATTCAAGAGTAAACTGGGTACATTGAAGTTGGTGTATTTGACCTGGCGGGTTCGGGAACCCTAGGGTCAAGAGGAGCGACTGAAGGGTTAAAATCCATGTGCTGCTTGTATAACAGTTTGGCATATGGACTTGTGTCAACTTTTAGAGGCCCAAAAATCCATAGTTTAGCCAAGAGGCCAGAGGCCTAGTGAATAGTGATGAGCTAAGAGAAAACAGAATGAACAAGAGATAGCCTCGCTTTGTTTGTTTAAGTCTGGTCAACAATATGCCAGATGTTGAAGCAATAACTAAATAATTGTATCTTCTCTAAAGTTGCAAATGTGGGACAAAGACGTCCTGTCCCTGTTGTGTTAGTTTCTTCTGTAGGGAGAAGATCTTCCCACAGACCAACCTTGAGTTTATGAAGGGCTGGCATGTCAGTATAAAGATAAGGCCTTCCACCTGTCTTTCCCAGGGACCAAGCCTGCCTTAACACACAAAGAAAGCCATTCTTATTATCATATACTTTTCACTATTTTTGCTTTAATCCCTAGGAATGCATCTGTTAAATGATCAGAGGGGCTACTTCATTTCTATGGACCCCAAATTGAATTCAGCATATACATATATGTTACTAATACATTTTATTAAAGTACTAATTAAATGTTAATTTGTGAACTTGAGACCATGGGCGGAGACATTATGTAACCTTTTGACCATTGGGCTAATGTGCTTATCTTATCTTGCTGCTAGCCTATCCCGGGGTGTGAACTGCCCACCTCATCACTTTCCCCCGCCCATGGAAAATCCATATATTCCATTGTAATCAATTGATGGGCCGTGTCTCTTCGCCTAATAAGCAGGTGACACTCCGGCAGCGCTGTCGTAATAAACCCGTATGCTTGACCTCTACACGGTGTGGAATTTATGTCCTTCACGGACAGTTCTTGATAGTGTTTCCATGTAAATGGAGACAGGCCTATGCTACTTCAACAGGAATTACATCCCCATCCCAGAAGAGGAATTCACTCCTTCACACCCAGTGACTAACAAAGCAAATTGAGAGGGTAGCTGACCCATGCGTATTTTGCATTAAAAAAAACTCCAGATGGAGACAAGGTCAAAGAGAAGGGCTAGGATAATGAATCATAAAAATCACAGAAACACAGGGGTAAAAGGACCTCAAGATGTCAGTTAGTCCATCCCCTCCAGCCCTGAGGCAGGATCAAGTATACATAGACCATCTGTCCAACCATCTTCTTAAAAATCTCCAATGACCAGCATTCCACAACCTCTCTTGGTAACGTATTCCTGTACTTAGCTATACTCACAGTTGGAAAGTTTTTCCTAATATCCAACCTCAACATCCCAGGCTGCAGAACAAGCCAGTTACTACTTCTCCTACCTACTTCTCCCTACCCCAACTCTAAGCAGGAGAGGAGAAGGGAAGATCAGATTTCAAGAAGATGACCACGGTCAGTGGTGTCAGACAGCTGACAGGTCAATGAGGAGGAGGATGGAGTGCTGGTTCTGAGCTTTGCCTAGGGACAGGTCATTAGCGACTTCAGCAAAAGCAGCTCAGTGAAGTACTACAATCTTGGACTCCCTGAATCCTTCCCTTCCTGCCCCTCCTGTGACGGGTTGGGTCACAGAGACCCCCTTGGGACTGTCACCCTGAGGTGCTGGAACTACCTCTGAGCCCATAGCTCTGTCAGTTAGCGATGTGAAAAATCGCATCCCCACCTGACATAAATTGCAGCAAAAACTGTGGTGTTGACATAGTTACAGTGGCAAAAAAGGCCATTAAAAAGAAAACCAAGGAAATTAAAGGCCCATAAAGTCCATTAAGCAGAGTGAAGGTTGCCCAGTGCTGCCTCGTGCCCTTCCAGCATGTGGATGGGGGTGAAAAATAAAACCTCTGAAAACCAGGAAATGAAGAATTAAACTACACACCACTAGAGATTTCCCTAGACCCCCCTCTCAGGGGGGGTGTATACCCACCCTGAATTTCCCCAACCACACCCCCCTCAGTTTCATGCAGTGTTACCGATTTAGTTGTTGGTTGGAAATTTGAATTGAAATACAAACATTAATACACACTTTAAAAGCATACATAGTGTATGAGAAAATACTTGAAAGCATAATGGGTTTGGAAAATATGAACAAAGACTAGCCTCCTCACACAGCTGTTATTTATGACAATGTTGGCACATTCGTATCGGCAATGTTGGCCTACCTTATAATCTAAAATTATGATTTGTAAGCAAGAGCTGAATGAGCTCTCCCCTGACAGCTCGTGATGAGCCATGGGTGGGTGTAAAGGCTTCAGGACCAGTCTGTATTTACATGAACACACCTACTCTGCCTAGGTATCCAGCAGAGAGAGCTGTGTTGCCCAACTGATCCGTTTCGGCTGGTGTTGGGTTAGAAATCATTGTAGTATCGAATGTGGGGGTTATGAAATGTTGTTCTCCTTATTGTCTGAGTAAAGGGCAGCAGAACTGTGCTTAGCCTGACTGAATGAGGGGGGCTCCCTCAGTGCTTAATTTGTGCTAGGGCTTGCCAGGGCTGAGTCCTGGCACCTCTAGGCTGGGCAGTTCACAGACCTGGGCCCTCTGGGCTTGTCACATCAGTTATGAAAGTAACAAACTTGCTTGAGCCCCGGCACCTCTTTCATTACAAATTGAGCACTGGTCACCCTCAACCAAACTGCACTCGCTAAGCAGGAGGGTTGGATGCCAGATCCTAGTGAAGTGAGAGAGTGTGGGGCACAGGTGTTTTGCTTGGTGGTGTGGGCTCTGCCTAAGTGTCACAGGCACTAGTTGACCTGTCCCTCTCTCCTGTTTAGAGAGAGAGCTGCTTAGGCTTCATAGAGAGTCTTTTGGTTTGTTAAATGACCTCTAGATAAATCAGAAATCACTGATAATCAGGTCTAAGTGCTTAGACCTGCTGTGGGACAGTGTTTCTGTGGAAGAGAAAGCCCAGCCTGCACTAGCAGCGAGGTTCCCTCACTGAGAGCTGAAATCACTGAGAGCTGACAGAACCGCGAGAGACCGACTCGCAGAAGTCACAGTGGCAGGTAGCAGCAGAAGGTGACAGTGCAGGGCCATTGGGGATGGAGCAGTAGAGTGAATGGTGGCACAACAAACAACGGCCAGAGCATTGGACTATGTTTTAGTGACTTCGTTCCAGAATGCTAGATTTATGACTGGGAAACTTATATAAACATACATTTCTTAGTAGGCTAAGATTTTTAAAATGCATTATTTGCCAAGGTCATTATCTCAAGAGGTCATCATCTTGGGGAGTTTGTGTACTAAACTTGATTATTATAATTATTTTTTATGTAAGAATAGCATATTGGGTCAGACCAATGGTCCCTCTATTCTAGTATCGTGTCTTCCGCCAGTGACTACTCCAGGTGCTTCAGAGGGAATGAACAGAACAGGGAATCATCGAGTGATCCATCCCCTGTCATCCACTCCCAGGTTCTGGCAAACAGAGGCTAGGGACACTCAGAGCATGGTGGTGCATCCCTGCCCATCCTGGCTAATAGCCATTGATGGACTTGTCCTCCATGAGCTTATGTAATTCTTTTTTGAACCCTGTTATAATTTTGGCCTTCACAACATCCCTGACAAAAAGTTCCACGGGTGACTGTGCATTGTGTGAAGAAATACTTCCTTTTGTTTGTTTTAAACTTACTGCCTATTAATTTCATTGGGTGACCCCTGGTTCTTGTGTTAAGTGAAGGGATAAATAACACTTCCTTATTCATTTTCTCCATGCCAGTCAAGATTTTATAAGCCTCTATCATATCCCCTCTTAGTCGTCTCTTTTCCCAGCTGAAAAGTCCCAGTCTTTTTAATCTCTCCTCATATGGAATCTCCTAATCATTTTTGTTGCCCTTCTCTGAACCTTTTCCAATTCCAATACATCTTTTTTTAGATGGGGTGACCAGAACTGTATGCAGTATTCAAGATATGGGCATACCATGGATTTATATAGTAAAAGTGGAGGAGCCTGGTTTGCCAGACTGATCAGCAAAGCCAATTCTGACAACCTATATGAAAAGGCTGCAAAACACCATGCCTCGGGACTGCATCAACATACAGAAAGCCTTATAAGCCAGTCACTGTCAAAGCCAATCTTAGAAGAATTTAATGAGGCTGTTAAGAATGCTTGAGACACAGCCCAGTTTAATGTGAACCAACATGGCTGTTGCACCATATTTTCTATTTAAGTAAGAGATACCACACACTACAAAATGGAGGCCAGTATTAAGTGCATTGGCACTTGTTCGAAACCAGTGTCCAACTTCAGGATTAACAAGACTGGCAAATGCTCGCTATCTTTCTGAAAAAACTCAGCTGACTCTCTAGAAGCATACGATGCAACAGTGAAAGACTCAGCAGTTGAAAAAGTGAAGAACTCCCTCACCATATTCAAAATATGTGCATACATGGCTGATGAAGTACCGATGCAAATAGGCATCAAGTATTAAGTCATTACGTATGTTATCTTGATGTCCATGGTAGGCCAGTAGATGCTTTCTAGATGTTGAGGTTATAGAAGACACATCAGCTGCATCTGTAACATCTTAGAAGAGTTAAATGCTTGTAAACTGAACCCCAAACAGATGGATGCTTGTGCATTTGATGGAGCTACAAACTTCTCTGGAAGACATAATGGAGTACAAGCTTTGCTCAGGGAGAAGCGCAACCCTAATCTCTCCTATACACACTGCAGAGGCCATATCATGTGATGAATGAATGAAGATTTAACTTCAACGTCTTTCTCATCACTAGTTGTTAAATCCAACCCAATGAGATAACTGGCTCTGTGGATGAGGGGAAAGCAGTGGATGTGCTATTTCTTAACTTTAGCAAAGCTTTTGATACAGTCTCCCACAGTATTCTTGCCAGCAAGTTAAAGAAGTATGGGCCGGATTTAAGGTGGATAGAAAACTGGCTAGATGGTCGGGCTCAACGGGTAGTGATCAATGGCTCCATGTCTAGTTGGCAGCTGGTATCAAGTGGAGTGCCCCAAGGGTCGGTTTTGTTCAATATCATCATTAACGATCTGGAGGATGGTGTGGACTGCACCCTTAGCAAGTTTGCAGATGACACTAAACTGGGAGGAGTGGTTGATACGCTGGAGGGTAGGGATAGGATACAGAGGGACCTAGACAAATTAGAGGATTGGGCCAAAAGAAATATGATGAGGTTCAACAAGGACAAGTGCAGAGTCCTGCACTTAGGATGGAAGAATCCCATGCACTTCTATAGACTAGGGACCGAATGGCTGGGCAGCGGTTCTGCAGAAAAAGACCTAGGGGTTACAGTGGACAAAAAGCTGAATATGAGTCAACAGTGTGCCCTTGTTGCCAAGAAGGCTAATGGCATTTTGGGCTGTCTAGGTAGGGGCATTTCCAGCAGATTGAGGGATGTGATTATTCCCCTCTATTCGGCACTGGTGAGGCCTCATTTGGAGTAGTGTGTCCAGTTTTGGGCCCCACACTACAAGAAGGATGTGGATAAATTGGAAAGAGTCCAGCGGAGGGCAACAAAAATGATTAGGGGGCTGGAGCACATGACTTATGAGGAGAGGCTGAGGGAACTGGGATTGTTTAGCCTGCAGAAGAGAAGAATGAGGGGGGATTTGATAGCTGCTTTCAACTACCTGAAAGGGTGTTCCAAAGAGGATGGATCTAGACTGTTCTCAGTGGTAGATGAGACCATTACTCCTTGTTCTGTCAAGTTGCAGAGGGGGAGGTTTAGGTTGGATATTAGGAAAAACTTTTTCACTAGTAGGGTGGTGAAGAACTGGAATGGGTTACCTAGGGAGGTGGTAGAATCTCCTTCCTTAGAAGTTTTTAAGGTCAGGCTTGACAAAGCCCTGGCTGGGATGATTTAGTTGGGGTTGGTCCTGCTTTGAGCAGGGGGTTAGACTAGATGACCTCCTGAGGTCCCTTCCAACCCTGAGATTCTATAATTCTATGAATCTTGGTGCTATGTTTCCTGGGATAAAAGAAGTAGGAATTCATCTCTTGCTACTCCCAGTCACAACAGCTACACTTGAGCATACTTTTTCCCTCATTGAATCGAATTTTGTGTTCTGAAAGAAGTAGCTTTCTGCCTCATCATGAGCATATCATGAAGGCCTGGAAGTAACGGACACACAAGAAGACACCAAAGAGTGCAAAATTACAACAAGAAACCAAGACAGATGTAGATGTAGTGCTTTGTAGCAGGACTGAGTAGCCAACCTGAATTTGTGTGATGATTTTAAAACAGGAGTTAAATCTAATAAAATGGTCATGAAACATTTTTCAGTTTTTACTATGGTGCCATACAGCCCATGTTTGCCCTCACAGTCTCAACCCTCATCGGCCCAGACCCCTCCCGCCCCGAATATACCAACACCCCCCCTAATTTCAATTCCTGTGGAAAACACTGCACACCACCCCTGCAATGCAACCTTAACTCTGCCCTTACCCCCTAGCCATGGAGCTGGCAAATGTCACTTCGAATAAGTCAGTAAGGGTGGTGCAAAGGTTAACAAACTACCCAAGGAAGGGGCAAATTTTCCATCTCTTGAAGGCTTCAAGTCAGGACAGGATGCCTTTCCGGAAGATGTTTTCATCAAACACAAGGGATTCAGCGCACTACAATGGTAACTGGATGACCCTCCATGGCCCGTAGTACACAGGTCAGACTAGATGACCTAATAGTCTCCCCCAGCCTTAAAATGTATTGATCGACAGAAGGAAGGACTAAGAACATGCCCCTGTGTGTTCTATGTTCCTCAGATCTGAACACCAGCATTTCTCCGCAGGCACTCCAGCAGTGTGCACTGTGCCAGCTGTAGCTTTAAATGAATGGTGGAGGGACTAGTTGGAGCAGCCGGGCAGAGCTGTGATATGAAGAGAGGTGCGCATGAAACTGGAAGGAACAGGTATTCCTCATTTCAGTGCCGAGTGGTGTAGGCGGCGTCAATAAAGGCGCACAAAGGCACGGTCTTGCCACAAGGATTGTCAGCAGGCTGGTGCCGTACATGCGAGGGGTCTCCAGGGCTCAGGGAGGGGTAAGTGAAGGCAGTGACTCAGAAGGAATCCTCATTGGAAGGGTAAAGGGGTGGTGACATTATGAAAGTCTGAGATGGATTGTGTGCAGTCGGCTCAGTGTCTGAGTGCAGGCCAGGGGTAGGCAGCTTCTGTTCCCTACATCGGACCTAACCCCAAGTTTTCCCATAGCAAAGAGACGGTGCGAATGTTTGTGCTACTGCCCCTGTGCTCTGCTCCCAAAGTGTTCTGTACCGGGGAGGGCAGAGCGCTAGTCTAGGTGTCACTGGGATGTCAGGATGTCGCTGAAACAGGGCAAAGCTGAGGGTGCACTGTGAACCGTAACTCTTTATTTCCCCTTCTAAGAACCGAGAGGACAGGAATCCTTACCCAGAGAGGTCACGTTCTCATAGTTCTCCTGCATAACGTCTCCGTAGAGAGCTCTCTGAGTAGAGTCCAGCAGAGCCCACTCTTCCTCGGTGAAATACACAGCCACCTCCTCGAAAGTCACCGGCCCCTGAAACAGCAAGAGCCCCCCACTCTGCACCTGCTCCCCCGTGAGAACCCCACCGTTCACAGGGGAGGAGGGCCAATCACATGGACGCTCTGCGAGGCAGGCAGGATCCCACCCTCTCCCCATCAGAGCTGCCAGGAGGCATCAGGGTGAGGGGAGACAGAGTGAGTCCCTCACCCCTTCTAGCAGATAGAGATGGCCGGGGTCTTCACATTCAACACTCACCTACCAGCCAGAAGTTGATACAGGAGATGGAGCCCCCAGCAGGGTCCAGGGACAGCCCCCTGGTAGGAATCCCAACCCCCTCCCTAGTGCCAGCAGTTAGATGGGAAGGGACGGGGTGTCTTCCCTGGGCCTCACTGGAGGCTGCCTTCTGGCTAGTAGGTTCACATTCCAGTATTGCAGTCTGGTATGTTTCCCCAGCCCAGTCAGGGGGGGTGTTTGCTGCTTGACAAATTAGGGAATTTCCACCCACAAACCCCATGGGTCTGTTGCTAGAATCTAGGCCCCACAGTAAACAAATCCTAGCAGATTTGTCACACCCTGTCCCCCTCCCTTTCTCCACCCTGTGTATTTCCTGCCCCCTCCCACCAGCACCCACCTCCTATGTCTTTACTGCCCCTCTCCAGCCAACATCAGCAACTCCCTGATAATTCCTACCTGAGCTGGCTCCACAGCAGCCATTTCCATTTCCTGGTCCCTGGAAGGATGGGACGTAATGCTGCAGCCTGTCAGGGGAAGAAGGGGACATGTCAGAACAGGATAGTAACGTCACATCACAATTCCCTCCGGCTATTTCCGCACAGACAGATGTTCTCAACTCTGTCATGCAAATAACAGAACTATTCAAAACACAATTGGGGGGGGGGGGGGGGGGAACGACACATGGGCCTTTAACTACCCAGACACCTGTTAGAAAAGGAATTCAAACAAACGCAAACGTCCAATGAGTTCTTGGAATGTGTTGGGGACACCTGTTTGCTTCATAAGATGGACGTAGGAACCAGGGGGACGGGCATTTCAGGGTTGATTCTGACTAACAGATGGGAGTTAGCTAGGAAACAGAAGGTGGAAAGCAATAGGACTCAATTGTGGAAAAACCTAATTAAGCACTGGACTAGGTTAGCAAGAGAAGTGGTGGAATCCCCATCGTTGGAGGTTTTTAAGGACAGGTTGGACAAACAGCTCAGTGCTGGGGGCTGGACTAGATTCCCTCTCAAGGTTCATTCCAGCCCTACAGTTCTATGATTCTATGCTGGGGAAATGTTTGGTCGCTTAATTACAGCACTGACCGGCCCCTCCTACTAGCACTAAACCACAGAGACATTTTGAAACCCTCCCAGTAACAAAGTCTGGGAACCGAATGGGAGAGAGGAGCAGAACAAAAGGAGTGACATTGCGGGATTTCCCCCTGACATTGTCCCAAGGGCAGCACACTCCCACCTCACCTTGTTCACAGGAAAGTCAGGGAGAGTGAGGAACTGGCTTTTCCTCCCCTTGCACCTCACCTTGTTCATAGGAAAGTCAATCTGCCCAGGGATGCGGCAATAAGTGTGTGGGCTCATCAGAGACCTCTCTCCCCAATTATTTCTCCCACTGCCCTTTTCAGTCTCTCTCCTTGTGTCTGCCTTCGCCTGTCTCTCCCGCTAGGGCCGACAAGCCAATCCTGGGGGTTCGCTCTCCTATGGATGGATCAGCTCCTACAATTGCTAAGGGGAGGAGAGACATGGGGTGGGGAGGGGCTGTTTGTGCAGCATCTCTCTCATTCCCATTCACTGAGGTGTCTATCAATCACCTGACGTCTCTGACTCAGATGTTGGTGTGAACAGGGGCGGTGAGTTATATGTGCTTGTGGTGTTCAGGCTCCAGCAATATTCAGAGCCCAGGGGCCTGGCTTCACCAATGTTTGGGGCCAGGTCTCCCCTGCTCCGGCCCCACCTGCCGCCCTCCCCTCCCGCCACGCCTCCCCTTGCTACCCACATGCACCTCCCTGGGCCCTGGAGCAGAGCATCCCTGTCTCTCCTGTGCAGCTCCATGCTGCCTCCCCACATCAACTGCTGCCGCATGGTCCCAGTGTCCCCCATCCTCTACGGCCAGGGCAGACTGACCCTGAGCCTGCCCTTCCACCTCAGACCCTTTCATTTTCCGGCGGGACTCTCCACCAGTACAGCCGCCCCCCCTGCCTGTAGCTACTGCTCCTGCCCCACACTGGGGAAGGGGCAGTGCCATCCCCCATCCCCAGTGAGGCTACAGTGAGGGGCAGCAGCAGAGGAGGAGATACACACAGCCCCCCTCGGCACTCACCATAAGGGAGGTGAGGGAGATTCCTGGACCTGAGAAGGGCCCTAAGAGCACATACAGTAATAGGCGTGGGGATGAGTGTGTTGCCAGGGGCGGGGAGGAGAGAGGGGGCCCCTCCCAGAGCTCGCTACTGATGGGGGGAAAGGGCTGGGGGGAGTCCTCCTCCTCTCTGGCCCCAGTCCCGGGACAGCCTGCCTGCACCCCAAACTCATCCCCAGCCCTGCCCCACCACAGAGCCCCCAGCCAGATCCTTTACCCCCCTGCACCCTAACCCTCCTCTGCCCTAACCCTGAGTCCCCTCCCATACCCCTCATCCCCAGCCACACACCCCAGCCCTCCCCCCACACCGCAGCACCCCATCCCCAAACTCCCTCCCCGAGCCTGCACGCTGCACCCCATAGCCCTGCACCCCAGACCTCCTCCCCCACCCAAACTCCCTCCCCGAGCCTGCACGCTGCACCCCATAGCCCTGCACCCCAGACCTCCTCCCCCACCCAAACTCCCTCCCCGAGCCTGCACGCTGCACCCCATAGCCCTGCACCCCAGACCTCCTCCCCCACCCAAACTCCCTCCCCGAGCCTGGGGCAGGTGGGGGGCAGAATTTGGAGAGGGGCGGAGTTAGGGCAGGCGCAGGTTTTGGGCACCACCGAAGTTTCTACAAACCCGCCACCCCTGGGTGTGGGCAGAGCCTTGGGTTGGCCCATGGGGCTAATTACAGCTGGAGAAAGTCCTCACCTCGGCCGGGCACAGAGGAAGCTTTACTCTCGGTCCCGCTGCGGGGGCAGCAGCTGCTCAGCCTGGGCTCCCAGATCACAATGGCGGCAGCAGCGTCTGACCCAGGAAGCTCGACCCCAATATCCGGAGGCAGAGACAGAGAGAAACTTTCCCCTCCCTGTTCTGCCTCGCAGTGACTCCGGATTAAGACGCGTCTCGGCGAGACCAGAAACATGGCTCAGGAAGGAGGAGCCGGAATCCTTTTAAACGGCTCATTGGGGAGGGGGAATCGAACCTCCTCCCGCCCCCCCCACTCCCCATGTGCTGAGAGGGGGATTCACAGCAACGGTTTTCCATCCCCCCCCCCCGCTTCACACCGTCCGCCCCTCCCCCACCCCTGGCTCCGGGAGTCTCTGTCCGGCCGGTCCCGCACACGCGCCTCCCCCGAGGTCTCTCCACCAATCAGCGAGCGGGGAGGGGGAGGTGCCCACATGCGCGCCGCTAACCGCCTCCGCCCGTCGGTTGGGCCAACGTCATTTCCGGCCCGAGTTTCGTCAGGAACTACATCTCCCAGACTGCCCCGGGGCGCTGCCCGTACAATCCCCCCTGCCGCCGTTCGTACAGACCCGCCCCCGCCACTGTACCTGGCCCGTCAGAGGCGGTGACACCGTGTGAGTCCCGGGAAGCGATTTCGGCGGCGCAGATCCCCCGCGCGCGTGCTGCCTTGGCTCGGACGGCGCAGGCGCAGTAGCACCCAAGGAAGCCACTGCGCCCTCACTCTGCCCTGACTTGGCACCAGGCGCCATGGGATGTGCGTGTCAGGGTTTTGGTTCGATGCTGTCTTTACCCTGGGGTGTGTGACGGGGGCGTGTGTGTGTGGGGGGTAATAAACGGGGGGGGGGGGAGAATAAGCGGGGGAGGGCGGGGCACTGACCAAATAGTGGCCAGACACACACAGACAGGGCCCCACCTGGCCAGCAGGGGGTGCTGTACGCAGGATACTGCCCATGTGAAAGCCAGAGATCATTCCCCCACCCCCACCCCGTGTGGGGCTGGAGCTGGGGGTTACACACAGGGACCTGCCACACGTGGCTAGTGAGCAAGGGGCTTACAGGGCATTGCCCCATTTAGCTACCAGCATCATCCTTTGCGGGAGGGGGCAGGCAGGAATACATGCAGGACATTGTCCCGCCTGGCCCCCAGGAGTCATTGCATCAATGCGGGGGGGACACACCTAGGGCATCAGGTCGGAGTCCGGTCGGCCCCACAGCTCCCCCTCAACTGCCCGGCTTGGGGTGAAGAATCCCAGGGCTGCCTTGTGTCTCCCGCTCCTATGTGCATCTAGGTTGGCCCCTGATCGGGGCAGCACCAGAGAGGGTGGTGACCTCAGTTCCCGCTGCTCAGTGGTTTCCCAGGACGGGAGGCTCTGGGGGGTGATTTCTTGCCCTCATCTCCCCTGTCCGTTAATGTCCAGCCTCAGCTGCACCCCGCCGCAGGCTTTCTCCACTGCATTTTCTATCCAGGTACCTTAACAGGCCCCATTCCCCTGCTACCTGGGAGCAGCCATCTCCTCCCCTGGCTTTTCAGCCCTGAAACTCTCCAGGCCCCTCTCACAACGTACGATCCTTTTTCTTGTTCACCCCACTCAATCACTGGGCCAGCACCCGGAGCACGTCCGGGGAGAGGTGGAGAGGACACCCAGTCAGCTCCAGCTAAAATTAGTGTGCTACCCTTTTTAGAGTCACTTACAATAGCACCCCTAATTCATTAACATTGTCTGGCTTTACCATATCTGTATTTCAGCTACCTTAATTAAAATACCTTCTACGCCCTCATTGGCTATTTAAAATTTTTATTAAAGTTAATGTTTAAAATCAAATTTACACAAAGTTAAGATGGAAGGTACAGTACATCTGGGGACAGGATTGGGTTCTGAGGGATTACAGGTGTCGGTTACAATGTTCATAGGATACACACATAGCACATAACCAGCATAGACCCAGATTGGGGTGCGGGAGTTTTTAAAACGTCAGTGGATAAGTGATCTCAGGAACGCCACCTGTAAAATGTATTTAGAGTCCAAGTCAGTCTTGGTGTAGTGAATCAGTACATGGGTGGGGTGTGTCCCTTGGTTCGTCAGGGAAGGAAGGAAGTGGGTTATTTCCCTGACCACCTGTTGTATTAAAAGAAGACATTAATGCCTCTTTTTGATATGTGACAAGCATAACTCAATATAGGCCCTCAGTTGTGTTATGTGCCTGACTAAAGTAGCAAGAAGCGTTTCCCAGCTCACATAACAAGGCTGTGCTAATTGTATTGCCTCTCAGTAAAATTTACGAGGTCGGTGCTAAGTGTACCAGTATACTTCTGACAAAGAGTCTGTTCTAAAAAGAGTGATAAGAACTTTGTGAAAACAGTTGTCCTCCAGAACATAACAATAAGATTTGTTAATTCTCATCCTTTACACTCCTTGTTTGTTTTCTTTTCATGTGTAGCAAGTGGTATGAACAGATCTATTGAGGCCTGTCATGCCCCAGTAATCGTAGATGGATATGTTAAAGAAAGGACAGATGATAAAGTAGAAATATAATAAGAAATATGGGAGGTGAAATAGAGGGTGGATGTGAATTTGAATGAGTGGTAAAAAGGTATACGTGCCAGCCTAAGAATTACAAGCCCGATATCAATTGACTGAAGAAATGCATGGAGTGAGATGGCCGGGGGATCCCGAGGGCAAACCGGAATCCACAATCCACCCCCAAGCACCCGAGCACATGAAGAACCGAAGAACAAGATAACACCAAGCTGTCATGGAGGTTCCATCTGCTGATTAAACATCACTTCAAACGTGAACAGGGATTATCACTTCAAATGTAAAAGCAGATTCCATAGACTGGTATAGGAAAGAATTCCTATAAAAACAGAACCTAGCGACTGAACTTTGAGTCTGCTTCTGCAACCATCCTCCAGGAGCATCAAGTGCACACCTGACAAAACTCGGCTCCGTCCTCGTGTCCAGGCTACCTGGCCAGTGACTTGCCACGAGCAAGCTCCAGGCTGGTAACTATAACTACCTTGCAGAACTGTGTGTGAATGAATATGTGAGAGAATGAAATATTATAGCTATAACTGATCGCTTATTTTTACTTTTTTTGTATTGTATTTTTTGCATTTTTGTAATAAATGTGTCATTTTTACCTTATCCCCTTTAATAAGATCCTGCTGGTTTTCTATTCTATTGGTATAACACGCCGTCCTCGATGACTCAACCTGGTACTGACGGGGTCCCGTGATGTGCTCCGTGTAGATGTCTCTGGACCACCTGATGGTGTCAGACACCATGAGCCGGGCGTAGCGTCGACCGACTCCGCACGCTCTCAGCACTGGCTCGTGGGGGTCCCACGCTCTCTGGGCTCCCATGACCAGGGCGGGGATCTGGACCTCTTAGCCCTGGGCTCTCAGGGTGTCGGCCAGCGGGGTGTATTTCAACACCTTCCGAGCTCAGGCCTCGAGGTAGGCCAGGGACCTGTTTTGTCTGATTAGAACAGGGATGGGCAACCTTTCAGAAGTGGTGTGCCGAGTCCTCATTTATTCACTCGAATTTAAGGTTTCACGTGCCAGTAATATATTTTAACCTTTTTAGAAGGTCTCTATGTGTCTTTAATATATATAACTAAACTATTGTTGTATGTAAAGTAAATAAGGTTTTTAATATGTTTAAGAAGCTTCACTTAAAATTAAATTAAAATGGAAAGCCCCCCAGACCGGTGGCCAGGACCCAGGTAATGTGAGTGCCACTGAAAATCAGCTTGCGTGCTGCCTTTGGCACAGGTAGCCTTTGCTGACACCTGTGCCATAGGTTGCCTACTTCTGGATTAGAAGATAAAAGTTTTTGTTTCGAATTGGGCCTCACAGAATTTACAAAGGACCCTCGGGGGTATGACAGGAAGCTCACACTGAGACAGATAGCGCCTTAAAGACTTTTTATTAAAATGAATAATAGAAAGTAAATGGTAAAATACCCAGATTTACAAAGTTACAATTGCATTACTGCTATTTAAAAGATACATGTGATAATATAGTATTATATGCAACAAAGCTTTGGTTAATATACCGACACCCTTCCTTGATAATCTGGGGGTAAGAGACACAGGACCAGCCTTGCAGTTCAGGTTTCTCAATTCTTGATGCAGAGCTTAGAAACACTAATGCTAAGAGCTAATTTAGGATTTACTTGACTAACTTAAACTTAAAACCTAATAAACAAAACTAAGAATAAAAGCTTAGGGGAACCAAGCTTAGCCTAGTTCCCTTGAAACTTAAAGTTTATGAACAAGTATAGCCTACTAATAGTCGTAGCCGTTGTAGATAGAATAGAGTGAGTGAGTGATTGTGAGTAAGACAGAGTAAGTGAAAATGATAGAGCGGAGTGGAGTGAAGTGAAGTGCTCTAGCGAGGTGGGTCACCTCTTTTATACAGCACAAGTGCCGGAAATCCTTCCTCCTATGCCCAAATTTTATTCCTCACCCACAAATATTAGGGTAGACCTACCCCATCGGCTAGTAGGTTTGTGCATATTGATGACACGTATATACGCAGGTAAATTTCCTTGTGGTGTACCTGTTAAGTCTGTGGGTACCACAATAAAAAAAACCCTATGCCATTCTCCATTATCTATTGGTCTAGGTAGAAGGTTATAGACATATGTGTGAATACTTATTTATTTAGGTAACAAGATATAGATCAGGGGTCTAAAACATGCGACCCGCAGAGCTATTTCCTGCGACCCGCCCAGCAGCCCGTACCCCCGCCTACCTCCAGGCCACAGCCCACGGGCTGCATCCGGCCCCCTGGTGCACACAACTGCCACCCTGGAGCCGCTCTAGGTAAGCGGTGCCGGGCCGGAGCCCGCATCCCTCCTGCACCCCGTACCCCAACCCCCTGCCCTGAGCCCTCTGCCTGCACCTTGCACCCCTCCTGCACCCCAATCCCTGCCCTGAGCTCCCTGCCTTGAGCCCCCGGCGCAGCCCTCCTGCACCCCAACCCCCTGCCTGCACCCCAACTCCCTGCCCTAAGCTGCCTGCCTGCACCCCAACCCTCTGCCACACCCCACACTCCCTCCTGCACCCCAACTCCCTGCCTTGAGCCCCCTGGCACAGCCCTCCTGCACCCCAACCCCTTGCTGAGCCCCCTGCTGCACCCCGCATCCCTCCTGCACCCTGCACCCCAACCCTCTGCCCGCACCTCGCACCCCTCCTGCACCCCAACCCCCTACCCTGAGTCCCCTGCCTGCACCCCAACTCCCTGCCCTGAGCCGCCTAACTGCATCCCAACCCTCTGCCACACCCCACACTCCCTCCTGCACCCTGCACCCCAACTCCCTGCCCTGAGCCCCCTGCCGCACCCTGCACCCCGTCCCCCTGCCTCACCCCTCCTGCACCCCACACCCCAACTCTCTGCCCTGAACCCCCGCCACACCCTGCACCCCTCCTGCACACCCTGGGGGCACGGAGGGGGCGGAGTTGGGTGGGGACTTCGGGGAAGGGGTTGGATTGGGGGCAGGGAAAGGGTGGGAAGAGGCGGGGCAGGGAAGGGGCCTCATGGAAGGGGTAGAGTGGGGGCCGGGCTGAGGACAGCGAGTGGGGGGTGTCAATGATGCGGCCCTTGGGCCAATGTACTAGTCCTCATGTGGCCCTCGTGGTCATTTGAGTTTGAGACCCCTGATCTAGGTTAACTTTACTTTTCTGGGTAAATAGTCTTAATACAGATGTGTTAACTTTCCTTAGCTTAACATACAGGATATGGCCGTTAGGTCTCTTGCGTTACAGCCAAGCTTACTTTAATATAAATCTATAAAACCTATAAACCTATTACAATAAACCAAATACTTAAAAACTTATACAAAAAAATACATCTATGCAAGCAAGCAGGTTAGTCCTATAGGCTACACGACTCAGAATCAGGGCAAGAGATTCTCCCATTGCATTCTCCTCTGAGCCGTTCAAACCTCCTTCACTCATTAGTATTGAGTCATATTATTTACAAAAGTTCTAGCATCGTCGTAATGGAAAAAAACAAAAAACAAACCAGCCAGCCTCCCCATATGCAAACAATCCCAGCTCAGTAGGAAAAGTCCTGCAACAGACTTTGCCAACAGTTGGAAACTGGGATTTAAACTCCAAATGATCTCACTGTATTTGACATCCATTCAAATTCCCCATCCAGGTCTGTGACACTTTCATTTCCGGCCCAAAATTACTGTTTTAGGAGCAAAGAAAACAAATTGTGATCCACAAATAGAGGGCTGAGAACCCTGAATCATAGGACACATTCAGTGGTGGAACCGTAGAAAGTGGAGAAGATCAATTCTACATGGCTCAAAAAGAGGAAACACTGCTGGGGTAATTTGGAAGGTGGGAATCCCTCCGACTCACCACTTCTTCAGGTGTCACAGAGGTTGAAAAAAACACTTTTTCCCCCCTCAGTCACAGAGTCCACCAGGCGATTCTCTGGAACTACTCCATATGAAGCCAGTCAGGACTCCGGGGGAGCATGTCTCCTCTCTCCGAGCACACGGTCACCAGGGCAAGAAGTTTACACAACTTCGACCTTCCTGGGTCTGACCTCGAAGCATTCAGCATTCCCTTCCACACCGTGCGCTTCCCGCAGCAAGTCCGCCAGGATGGGGCTCCCGGGGAAGCCAGAGGGCCCTGCACCCCAGTTCCACAGTCAGCAGTGACTCTCAGCCAGCCGGTAAAACAGAAGGTTTATTATTCAACAGGAACACGGCGTAGAACAGAACTTGTTAGCACAGAAATCAGTAACTTTCAGCCAAGTCCATCTTGGGGAGTTGTGGGCCAGATGCCCTGGACTCCCCCTCTTCCAGTCCCCCCAAGCAGACTGCCAGCTTCCAGCGACCCAAACTCAGACACCCCCATTGCTCCTCCTCCTTTTCTTTGTCTCTCTTTCTGGGCAAAGAATCACCTGGTTGCATCCCATTCCTGGGTCTCAGGTTATGAAGGGCACCGTGTGATGGGTTCAGTCACAGACATCCCCTTGGGACTGTCCCTGATGTGCTGAAATTACCTCTGAGCCCGTTTTCCCTGCCAGCTTGGGAGTTCCAGAGCCCTGTCTTGTTGAACCAGACACACTGGCCTGCTACAACACAGACCCAGGGTCTGAACCACGCCCCCAAAGCTGCAGGCTTTCAGTGAAAACAGCTCAGCAGCTTACTTGTCTCCAGCACCCAGACACCCAGTTCCCAATGGGATCCAAACCCCCAGATAAATCCATTTTACTCTGTATAAAGCTTATACGGAGTATATTCATAAATTGTCCGCCCTTTGTAACATTGATAGAGAGATACGCACAGCTGTTTGCTGCTCCAGGTATTAATCACTTGCTCTGGGTTTATTAATAAACAAAAGTGATGTTATTAAGCTTATGGAGTGCAACATCACACACCGGTCATAGCACAGGTGCAGGCAGCTGGAGCAGCCTCACCAGCCCCAGAGGTCTCAGCAAAGTCACACACCCCTATTCCCACCACTGAGGTAAATCTAAGCCTAATACATTAAGAAACTGATGACAGGTAATATCTCACCCGCAGAGATGTTCCAATAAGCTTCTTTCACAGATTAGACTCTTTTCTAGTCTGGGCCCAATCCTTTCCCCAGGCAGTGTTAGTTCCAGCAGACATCTCAGGTGGTAAGCATCTCATGACTGGCCCCCTTTGTCCCGCTCCACCCCGTTCTATAGCTTTGACACAAGGCGGGAATCTTTTTCTCTCTGGGTCCCCTCCCCTCCTTCTAAATGGAAAAGTACCAGATTTAAGATGGATTTCATTATCAGATATTGGTCCCATGTCACTGTAAGACCCCTAGTCTCCATTCCCCATGGGCTGGCCCACACGTACACAGGAAGGCTTTCAAGTAACTAAGGCCATTTACAACTGATTGTTTCTGGACCACCCTTAATGGCCTCCACTTAATATGTTTACATCAGTGATACAAGTTTATATCTTATTCTCCTAGATCCAGATATAGAGATAATACATGCAAACAAACAGGATGAACACTTAGTAGATTACAAGCTTTTGAATGACACCAAACAAGGAGTATTTAGCGTAAAGCATATTCCAGTTCTGTCATATTCATAAGCATATTTCCATAAAGCATACGGAGTGCAACGTCACACAGCCTCACCAACCCCAGAGGTCTCAGTCAAAGTCACACACCCCTATTCCCACCACCGAGGTATTGGTGCAGCACATAGGGAAACTGAAGCACACGCAGTATTCATGCAAAACAGTAAAACTCACATACAACATAAAAAGAGAAAACCTCCACTTCGTCACACCCTCTATCCCTGCACCTTCTCTGTTATATTTACACTGAGAAAAATGGTACAAAACTCAACTGCTATTCAGCAGAACCCAGTGCAACGTGGGAACAACTGAGAATAAGCCAATCGGTCCCTAATGGGGGAACCTGGTGACTAACAATCACTTTGCAGTGGGAGGAAAAGTATAAATGTGATGCTCCAAATTTGGTTAGACTAGGAAAAGTGATGGAGGTGGTGAGGAAATTTGCTACGTTATTCTGGCCGCCATATTTTCTTTATTGAAAAACTAGTTGTGTTTTTATATCAGGATTGCTAACTCAATCTAGCTAACTCCATGTAAAACCTTAGTAGAGTCAAAGCCCAGGTAGATTTAACCTCCATGTACCTAGTAAAGGTCACTCCTGGTTCCCCCACCTCAGACTGATGGACACTTCCATGACACAGGACAAAGGAGTTGATGAAAAACACTGTGGGCTTCACTCCAAGGAAGGGTGAGCTGCAAAAGGGAAAAGCAGACAACTCACCTGAAGGAGCTGAGACGCCACAAATGCTGCATTAAAGTTCACTCCTTGGGAATTAGGAAAAAGAAAAAACAATCATTTCTGACCCCTAGACAAGATTTTCATGGTGTTTATCTCCCTTGCAGCTTCTCTGGTGATAAATAAGAGAAGACCTGTGATGGAAGAATTTCCCACACTCACAGCATTTATAGGGTTTTCTCTCTTGTGTGGCTCCTCTGATGTGCAAAAAGGCCTGATCTCCCAGCGAAGGTTTTCCCACACTCACAGCATTTATAGGGTTTCTCTCCTGTGTGGCTCCTCTGATGTGCAATAAAGCCTGATCTCCCAGCAAAGGTTTTCCCGCACTCATAGCATACATAGGGTTTCTCTCCTGTGTGGATCCTCTGATGTGTAATAAGGCCTGAGCTCTGAGCGAAGGTTTTCCCACACTCACAGCATTTATAGGGTTTATCTCCTGTGTGGCTCCTCTGATGTGTAACAAGGCCTGAGCTCTGAGTGAAGGTTTTCCCGCACTCACAGCATTTATAGGGTTTATCTCCTGTGTGGATCCTCTGGTGGCAAATAAGGTGTGAGCGATCAGTGAAGGATTTCCCGCACTCACAGCATTTATAGGGTTTCTCTCCTGTGTGCCTCCTCTGATGTGTAATAAGCTCTGGTCTCCCAGCGAAGGTTTTCCCGCACTCACAGCATTTATAGGGTTTCTCTCCTGTGTGGATCCTCTGATGTATAATAAGACCTGAGCTCTGAGCGAAGGTTTTCCCACATTCACAGCATTCATAAGGTTTCTCTCCTGTGTGGATCCTTTGATGCAGAATAAGGTGTGAGCTCCGAGTGAAGGTTTTCCCGCACTCACAGCATTTATAGGGTTTCTCTCCTGTGTGGATCCTCTGATGTGTAATAAGGCCTGAGCTCCAAGCGAAGGTTTTCCCGCACTCAAAGCATTTATAGGGTTTCTCCCCTGTGTGCCTCCTCTGATGTGTAATAAGCTCTGGTCTCCCAGCGAAGATTTTCCCGCACTCACAGCATCCATAAGGTTTCTCTCCTGTGTGGATCCTTTGATGCCGAATAAGGTGTGAGCTCTCAGTGAAGGTTTTCCCGCACTCGCAGCATCCATAGGGCCTCACTCCAGTGTGGATTCTCTGATTGCTAATAAGGCGTGAGCGCCTCCTGAACTTTTTCCCGCACTCAAAGCCCGTGTTATTTCTCTCTCCCGTCAGGATTCTCTGCTGGGCCATGGTTTCCTTGAGGCCTTTGTGAGTTCCCCGATAACTAACAGATCTTCCAACTTTCTGCGCTGGCTGGTTTCCCTGCCGCTTCTCTGGCCTGTGCTGCCCCTGAGAGCCTTTTCCCTGCTCACAACTCCTGGACACACTCCCTGTGCATCTCTGCAATAACGCCCCCTGCGGTTCCACTTGCTCATCTTCCTGCTGAGGATTCTGCTCCACGATCTCTCTCACCATCCCATCACCTTCTGGGACAGAGAAAGAAAAACCTCAGAAACCGGAAGGGAAAAGGGGGGAACAAACCAAGAGAATAGCTGGAGATGGGGAAAAAACAGGGACTGAATTTCGCCAAACTCTTCCCCAAAGGGGCGAGAGGAGGGGATCAATTCTGCATCCAGTTCCCATCCAAACACTCCCCAGGGAGAAGGGAGTTTGGGGTGGGAACTACTGCCAGGAGTTAGGATGGGAAGGAAGCCATGAACAGTATCTGCCCTGAGGATATGACACCTGCTGGGGACCATCCTGAACCCAGAGACCCCACAAGTCTTTGTTGGGACTCCCAGCTGTTTCCTTTAAGCACGGAGTAGGTTCAATGATCCCTCACCCATGCAGCTGCCTCTCAGGACCACTCTTTCCTCTGAGCCCTGGAGATCTGGGGCCCACGGCTCTTCTCCTCGTTCCAGCTGGGAGATGACATCGGGTTTGGAAACTGGGAACCCTTATCGGGGGAAAGAAGACCAGTGAGATCAGGTAACACACAAAAGAAGAAGTTACTCAACTTGTGCATCAACGATGGTTCTTTGAGATGTGTCTCCCTATGGGTGCTCCACTGTAGGTGCTAGCACATTAAAAACAGCTGTGTAGACCTGTGGCTTTCCACACTACTGTGCCCCTTTCAGGAGTCTGATTTGTCTTGTGTACCTCCGAGTTACACCTCATTTAAAAACTACTTGCTTATAAAATCAAGACATAAAAATACAAAAGTGTCATCACAGTGTGAATTGCTGACTTGCTCATGTTTACCATATCATTATAAAATAAATAACTGGAATATAAATATTGTACTTACATTTCAGTGCATAGTATATAGATCAGCATAAGGAAGTCATTGTATGAAATTTTACTTTGTACTGACTTGGCTAGTGATTTTTCCATAACAACTCTGGAAGACCTCTGCGTACCCCAGGGGTACACATACCTCTGGTGTAGACACTGCAGCTCAGGCTTAAGAGACTGAGCTCCAGAGCGATCTGTAACCTCTCTCTCTCTCCCTGTGTGTTGCTTTGTTTTTTTGCCCTGGATAGCAGCAAACTTAAGCCCAGTCTGTTTGTACCATAGTTCCTGTGTCCCAAAGTGCAGTGCAGTTTTGTTCCCATGTTCTGCTTCCCTCAGACCCAGTCATTACACATTAACCTCCAGTCTTTGAGACTTCCATTGTCCAGTGTGCTTTTACATATGTGGACAGTCCTTGATAGTGTTTCCATGTAAATGGAGACAGACCTATGCTACCTCAACAGGAATTACATCCCCATCCCAGAAGACGAATTCACTCCTTCACACCCAGTGACTAATAAAGCAAATTGAGAGGGAAGCTGACCCATGCGTATTTTTCCTTAAAAAAAACTACTAAATAAAACCCCCATTCTCCAGAGGGAGACAAGGTCAAAGAGACGGGCTAGGATAATGAATCATAAAATCACAGAAACACAGGGGTGAAAGGACCTCAAGATCACAGCTAGTCCATCCCCTCCAGCCCTGAGGCAGGACCAAGTATACATAGACCATCTGTCTAACCTCTTCTTAAAAACCTCCAGTGACCTGCATTACGTTACCAAGAGAGGTTGTGGATTCCTGTACTTAGCTATACTCACAGTTGGAAAGTTTTTCCTAATATCCAACCTCAACATCCCATGCTGCAGAACAAGCCAGTTACTACTTCTCCTACCTACTTCTCCCTACCCTAACTCTAAGCAGGAGAGGAGAAGGGAAGATCAGATTTCAAGAAGACGACCACGGTCAGTGGTGTCAGACAGCTGACAGGTCAATGAGGAAGAGGATGGAGTGTTGGTTCTGAGCTTTGCCTAGGGACAGGTCTTTAGCGACTTCAGCAAAATCAGCTTCAGTGAAGTGCTACAATCTCGGAGTCCCTGAATGCTTCCCTTCCTGCCCCGCACCAGACCCTCCTGTGACGGGTTGGGTCACAGAGACCCCCTTGGGACTGTCACCAGAGGTGCTGGTACTACCTCTGAGCCCATAGCTCTGTCAGTTAGCGATGTGAAAAATCGCATCCCCACCTGACATAAATTGCAGCAAAAACTGTGGTGTTGACACAGTTACAGTGGCAAAAAAGGCCATTAAAAAGAAAACCAAGGAAATTAAAGGCCCATAAAGTCCATTAAGCAGAGTGAAGGTTGCCCAGTGCTGCCTCGTGCCCTTCCAGCATGTGGATGGGGGTGAAAAATAAAACCTCTGAAAACCAGGAAATGAAGAATTAAACTACACACCACCCCTGCAATGTAATCTTAACTCTGCCTTTAGCCCCTAGCCCTGGAGCTGGCAAATGTCACTGGGAATAGGTCAGTAAGGGTGGTGGAAAGGTTAACAAATTACCCAAGTAAAGGGCCAATTATTCCATCTCTTGAAGTCTTCAAGTCAGGACAGGATGCCTTTCCGGAAGATGTTTTCATCAAACACAAGGGATTCAGCGCACTACAATGGTAACTGGATGACCCTCCATGGCCCGTAGTACGCAGGTCAGACTAGATGACCTAATAGTCTCCCCCAGCCTTAAAATGTATTGATCGACAGAAGGAAGGACTAAGAACATGCCCCTGTGTGTTCTATGTTCCTCAGATCTGAACACCAGCATTTCTCCGCAGGCACTCCAGCAGTGTGCACTGTGCCAGCTGTAGCTTTAAATGAATGGTGGAGGGACTAGTTGGAGCAGCCGGGCAGAGCTGTGATATGAAGAGAGGTGCGCATGAAACTGGAAGGAACAGGTATTCCTCATTTCAGTGCCGAGTGGTGTAGGCGGCGTCAATAAAGGCGCACAAAGGCACGGTCTTGCCACAAGGATTGTCAGCAGGCTGGTGCCGTACATGCGAGGGGTCTCCAGGGCTCAGGGAGGGGTAAGTGAAGGCAGTGACTCAGAAGGAATCCTCATTGGAAGGGTAAAGGGGTGGTGACATTATGAAAGTCTGAGATGGATTGTGTGCAGTCGGCTCAGTGTCTGAGTGCAGGCCAGGGGTAGGCAGCTTCTGTTCCCTACATCGGACCTAACCCCAAGTTTTCCCATAGCAAAGAGACGGTGCGAATGTTTGTGCTACTGCCCCTGTGCTCTGCTCCCAAAGTGTTCTGTACCGGGGAGGGCAGAGCGCTAGTCTAGGTGTCACTGGGATGTCAGGATGTCGCTGAAACAGGGCAAAGCTGAGGGTGCACTGTGAACCGTAACTCTTTATTTCCCCTTCTAAGAACCGAGAGGACAGGAATCCTTACCCAGAGAGGTCACGTTCTCATAGTTCTCCTGCATAACGTCTCCGTAGAGGGCTCTCTGAGTGGGGTCCAGCAGAGCCCACTCTTCCTCGGTGAAATACACAGCCACCTCCTCGAAAGTCACCGGCCCCTGAAACAGCAAGAGCCCCCCACTCTGCACCTGCTCCCCAGTGAGAACCCCACCGTTCACAGGGGAGGAGGGCAGGATCCCACCCCCTCCCCATCAGAGCAGCCAGGAGGCATCAGGGTGAGGGGAGACAGAGAGTCTTTCACCCTAACAGATAGAGATGGCCAGGGTCTTCACATTCGACACTCACCTACCAGCCAGAAGTGGATGCAGGAGATGGAGCCCCCAGCAGGGTCCAGGGACAGCCCCCTGGTAGGAATCCCAACACCCTCCCCAGTACCAGCAGTTGGATGGGAAGGGATGGGACGGGGTGTCTTCCCTGGGCCTGACTGGGGGCTGCCCTCTGGCTAGTAGGTTCACATTCCAGTATTGCAGTCTGGTACGTTTCCGCAGCCCAGTCCAGGCGGGTTGTTTCCTGCTTGACGAATTAGGGAATTTCCACCCACAAATCCTATAGGTCTGTTGCTAGAATCTAGGCCCCACCGTAAACCAATCCCAGCAGGTTTGTCACGCCCTGTCCCCCTCCCTTTCTCCACCCTGTGTATTTCCTGCCCCCTCCCACCTCCTGACCACCCCCAGAAGCACCCACCTCCTATGTATTTACTGCCCTTCTCCCACCAGCAGGAACCCACCAGCAACTCCCCAATAATCCCTACCTGAGCTGGCTCCATGGCAGCCATTTCCCTTCCTTGCTCCCTGGAAGGACGGGACGTAACGCTGCAGCCTGTCAGGGCAAGAAGGGGACGTGTCAGAACAGGACAGTAACGTCACATCACAATAGATAGATATAGATACACACACACACACACTATACGTTTTAAACAAACAATTGAATACTGGTACACAGCATTGATGATAGTGAAGCTTGGTTGAAGTGAAGGAGTCAGAGGGTGGGAATTTCCCAGGCAATGCCTTACTAAATTAAAGTATCAGAGGGGTAGCCGTGTTAGTCTGGATCTGTTAGTCTATAAGGTGCCACAGGACTCTTTGTCGTAGTAACCAGGGGGATTTTAACCAGGCACCAGGCATTTTAGGGTTGATTCTGACTAACAGGCGGGAGTTAGTTAGGAAACGGAAGGTGGAAAGCAATATGGGCGAAATCGTTCATGAAATGATGATTTTGTGATTCTAAGAGAAGGAAGGCGTTAGAGCAGGAAAATAAGGACAACGGACTTCAAAAAGGCAGGTGATCTCAGATGCCCAGCTGGGAACCAGGGGGCTTGGGATTGGAGAGAGGGGGCAGGCAGAGCCCACCTGGATGCAGGGGAGACTTGGATGTGCTGGGCTGAGGGAGGCCAGGCCTGAGGCCTGGAGAGTTTCCTATCCTGTGTTCAGACGCTCAATAAACCCTCCTGTTTTATGCTGGCTGAGAGTCACTCCGGTCTAGAGAAGAGGGTTGCATCATTTCCTTTGGGAGTAGAGGCCCTGGAGGTCCAGAGGAAGTGGACTCCCTGAGGGGGCCCACGGCGAGAAACATGCGTACTAAGGCTCAGAGAGGTGCGGTTCCAGGAGGTGGAGGGGCTTACCCCGCGAGACAGAGTGGACCCCCCCAAGAAGGGCTGTCTCACTGAAGGGGATTCCCACCCAGGGACCGCACGGGGCCAAGAGTGGGCACAACCTGTGAGTCCGTGACACCTGGGACTTCTTGTAACTTTCCACTGGAAGGGAACGGGTGGAAAGGGGGGTCAAGTTTGGGAAACAAAAGATTCCCGCTTTATGAAAATCCTATATACGGGTGGGGAGGAAGGAAAACAAGACTTTCCATGGCCTGTCTGCCCAAGAAGAAAGACTGCTAAAACCACCTGAAGAGAAGGCAGCAGGGGAGTCCAGACTGAAACAGGGGTCCAGTCTGAAAAGAAATATAACTGGAACTCTGAACCACAGAAACTTTGCAACCTGCCTAAAATAACATTCAGGGTAAGAAATTACATTGTGTAACCTGTTTTCTAAGTATATTGAGCTTAGCTTGTGTATTTTGCTTTATTTGGTCAGTCATCTGCTTTGTTCTCTCTGTTATCTCATATTCACTTAAAATTCACCTTTTGTAGTTAATAAAATTATTTCTTGTTTATAATATAACCCAGTTTATGTAATTTCTAACTGGGGGGCGGGGTGGGGGAAGAAGTGCATATCTCCCTCCACATTGAGGGAGGGGGCGAATTTCATAAAACCTTTGTGTCTGTACCCCTTAAAGGGAGCGGACACCAGAGTGTCGGGGGGAGCCCCTAAGGCTGACTCTTTCCAGAGTGGATCTCTCTCTCTCTCTGTGCAGCTGGGGGTGGCCTGACTGTGTGCTTGGCTGGAAGAGGCTTGTGAGCCTAACCCAGCAAGGTCAGGTAAAGGGGACCCAAGCTGGCAGAACAGGCTGCCTCAGTGGCACCCCAGCACATCAGGTGACACCCCAAAGGGCCCAAACCCGTCACAGTGAGGTCCCATGGGAATAAGATTCTAAGGAGAATAAAGCTCAGGAGAGCTGGCAGTTTCTCAGAGACAGTAGTAAAGGCGCAACAGCAAACTATCACAATGCGAAGGAAAGACAGAACGAATAGTAAGCTGCCAATATGGCTCCATTAGGAGCTCTTTAATGACCAGACAATAAAGAGGAATCGTACAAAAATTTGAATCGTGGACAAATTGCTATGGAGGAGTACAAAAGAGCAGCACAAGTATAGAATCATAGGACTGGAAGGGACCTCGCGAGGTCATCTAGTCCAGTCCCCTGCACTCATGGCAGGACTAAGTATTATCTAGACCAGTGATTCTCAAACTTTTGTACTGGTGACCCCTTTCACATAGCAAGCCTCTGAGTGTGACCCCCCTTATAAATTAAAAACACTATATATTTAACACCATTATAAGTGCTGGAGGCAAAGTGGGGTTTGGGGTGGAGGCTGACAGCTCACAACCCTCCACATAATAACTTCACGACCCCCTGAGGGGTCCTGACCCCAGTTTGAGGACCCCTTATCTAGACCATCCCTGACAGGTGTCTTATCCAACCTGCTCTTAAAAATCTCCAATGATAGATATTTCACAACCTCCCTAGACAATTTGTTCCAGTGCTTAACCACCCTGACAGTTAGGAAGTTTTTCCTCATGTCCAACCTAAACCACCATTGCTGCAATTTAAGCTCATAGCCTCAGAGGTTAATAAGAACAACTTTTCTCCCTCCTCCTTGTAACAACCTTTCATATACTTGAAAACTGTTGTGTCCCCTCTCAGCCTTCTCTTCTCCAGACTAAACAAACCCAAGTTTTTCAATCTTTCATCATTTCTGTTTCTTTCATCATTTTTGTTGCTCTTCCCTGAACTTTCTCCAAATCTTTCCTGAAATGTGGCACCCAGAATTGGACACAATCCTCCAGCTGAGGCCTAATCAGCACAGAGTAGAGCGGAAGAATTACTTACTGTGTCTTGCTTACAACACTCCTGCTAATATATCCCAGAAAGATGTTCGCTTCTTTTACAACAGGGTTACACTGTTGACTCTCATTTAGCTTGTGATCCACTATGATCCCCAGATCATAGGTGCTGGCCCTGCCCCAACTCCACAACCGCCCCGCCCCCTCCCCTGGGCACGCTGCATTTCTCCCCCCTCCCCCCACCAAGGCTTGCAAGCCTGGGAGGGAAGGGGGAGAAGCAGCAGAGCACCCACCAACAGCTCCCCGCCGGCCTCCCCCGCCCAGCTCACCTCTGCCTCCTGAGGTGCCGCCGCTGCTCTGCTTTTCCTCCCTCCCAGGCTTGCCGCGTGCCAGCTGTTTGGCACGAAGCAAGCCTGGGAGGGAGGTGGGGGGGGAAGCGGAGCGGCGGTGCCTCGGGGGAGGGGGCAGAGGTGAGCTGGGGGACATAGAAGGCAATAAGTAGGGTATTACTTAAATCACGGGATGGGAGGGGGAATCATACAATTTTCAAGGGTTGGTCATGGTATAGTGAACTTTGTGGACATGTTATACACACGCAAAATTTGCTATTTCTGTAGTGAGTAACCCACAAAAACGTGTGATTTCTCCACAGCGTTTCTCAAACTAGGGGCCCAGACCCAAAAGGGGGTTGCAAGCCTACCAGGGGGCCGCGGTATTGCCACCCTTACTCCTGAGTTGATGCTGGCAGCGTAGCTGCCTGGAGCTGGCTGGCAAGAGAGCGATGGATGCTGGTCAGTGCCCAGCACTGAAGGCAGAGAAGTAGGGGTGGCTTAGAACTAGGGTGACCAGATGTCCCGATTTTATAGGGACAGTCCCGATTTTGGGGTCTTTTTCTTATATAGGCTCCTATTACCCCCCACTCCCTGTCCCGATTTTTCACATTTGCTACTTAGAACTGCCACCCTTACTTCTGTTCTGTGGTGGCGCTGCCTTCAAAGCTAGGCACCCAGCCAGCAGCTGCAGCTCTCCACTCTGCCTTCAGAGCTGGGCAGCCGGAGACCAGATTTCATGGTCCGTGACGCAAATTTCCGCCCTCATTTTTCTGCCCCATTTTTCTACTCCCCAGCCCCGCTTTGTGCTCTTGGTGGCTGCCCCACTCACACCACCCTAGTTATGGCCCTGTAGCCACGCCAGATTGCCTGGTCACCAAAAAAATCCCCAGGCATAATGTAATAGTTGAGTGTTTATACTATTCCAGCAGATTTTTCTTAAACAAATAGGTCTGCTGTGGCTTTTCCAAATTACAGCAATTAACAAAGGTCCATTATTACTTTTCTGAGATTTTCCAAACCTTCTTTGCGACTCAGCTGCAATTATTTGAAAATTATCCTGCGACTCAGGTAGGGTCTTAATTATTATTAACCAAGAGGAGGAAGAAACAGAAACCACAATAGGGAAAGAACAGGTTAAAAATATGTAGATACATTCTATATATTAATGTCAGCCATGAAATTCATCTTCGGGTGCTCAAGGAATTAGCTGAGGCAATCTGGGAACCATTAGCAATTATCTTTGAGAACGCCTGGAGAACGGTGAAGGCTGGAGAAGGGCAAACGTAGAACCCATCTTTTAAAAGGCGAACAAAGAGGACTGGGGAATAAAGTCAAGCCTTCCTTAGATACCTGGAATGAACAAATTATTAAACAATCAATTTGTAAGCACCTAGAGGACAGTAGGTGATAAGTTATAGCGAGCATGGATTTGCAAAAACAAGTAATGCCAAGTCAATCTAATGTCCTGCTTTCACAGGGGTATTTGGACACTGTAGACACGACATATCTTGATTTTAATCAGGCTTTTGACACAGGCCCCCATGACATTCTCACAGTGAACTAGGGCAGGGGTCTCCAAACTTTAGGAGACAAGGGCCACATTAGATTTTTCTTAAGCAGACGAGGGCCCTGCCGCCGAAATGCCGCCGAGGCAGCGTCAGCGTCTGAGCTACTGCTGAAATGCTGCTGAGGCGGGCGGCAGCAGCGTTTGAGCTGCTGCTGACTTGCCACCAACACGGCAGCAGGGGGCCGGACAAATTGAAGCCGTGGGCCATATCCAGCCCGCAGGCTGTAGTTTGGAGACTCCTGAACTAGGGAAATGTGGTGTACATGAAAGTGCTATAAAATGGGTGAAAATGTTGTCGAAAGGCTGTACTTGAACAGTAATCATTAGTGCTTCATTGTCCAACTGGGAAGATGTATACAATGGGGTGCCCGGGGCCAGTTCTGGATCTGATGCATTCAATATTTTCACTAATTACTTGGATAATGGACTGGAGAGCATGCTGTCTAAATACGCAGATAGCAGCTGTGAGGGGTTGCAAGCGCGTTGGAGGACAGGATTAGAATTCAAGGTAACATTTACAAACTGGAGAAGTGGGCTGAATGAACAAGATGAAATTCAATAAAGACAAGTGCAAACTACTAGTTTTAGGGAAGGAAAACCAAATGCACAACTACAAAGTGGGAAATAGCTGGTTAGGGTGTAGTACTACTGAAAATCATCGGGGGTTATAGTGGATCACAAATTGAATCTGAGTCAACCATGTGACTCAATTGTGAAAAAACTTAATTAAGCACTGGACTAGATTAGCAAGAGACGTGGTGGAATCCCCACCATCAGAGGTTTTTAAGGACAGGCTGGATAAACACCTCAGTGCTGGGGGCTGGACTAGATGGCCTCTCAAGGTTCATTCCAGCCCTACAGTTCTATGATTCTATGCTGGGGAAATGTTTGGTCACTTGATTGCAGCACTGACTGGCCCCTCCCACTAGCACTAAACCACCGAGACATTTGAAACTGTCCCAGTAACAAAGTCTGGGAAACAAATGGGAGAGAAGAGCAGAACAAAAGGAATGACCCTGGGGGATTCCCCCGACACTGTCCCAAGGGCAGCACACTCCCACCACAGCGGGGACAGGGAGTGTCAGTTTGTTCTTTTGCGGTTACAAGCTTTCCTAACACTAGCTGTGGCCGTTATATTTCTCAAGATTGGCTATTACAAATTGTTCTGCTTGGAACTTTCCACTCTCTTCTCCTGCCCTCTGACCATGTACACAGTTAGCTTGCCCAGAGTTTTAGGCCTACTCACTTTTCTCTTACAATACGCACGTACATATGAGCCTATGGAGTAAGTGAACCCTAACGTTTCTGTGGGGGAGGAATGAAATTTGGGCATAAGAGGAAGGATTTCCAGCACTTGTGTCATATAAAAGAGCTTCATTCATCATCTATTCTAGATCTCTTTATCTTCAACTAGCCAGGAGACTCGATGAGTGTGAGACAGGAATTTTCAGGAATTCCAGGCATCCTTAGACCCCCTAGAAATTTCGCCTGAGGCATAAGCAAAGGGTTAAAATGACAGAGACTTACAAATCGTGTGTCACCCACTCTCTCTGTCAATAAAACTGAAACCTAATTTCCTGTGACTGCAGCTTGGCAGCAGTCCCAGTATTTCTGGTTTTGTATTGTGGTTTTGACTTAGAAGTTTAATTTGAATATAATACTGCAAAAGTAATATTATAAAGCAATAGTGTTAAAGTAGTATTATTTAAAGTGATACCATCGTCTAAGGGGGCAGGAGGAGGTTTAGAACAGCTGAGAAATAGCGGGAGGATTTCTGAGCGTGGTAACCCATGGGGTTTTGTAAGTGAGGTATTTGATGTAGAAACAGAGCAGAAAAAGAAAAGGGCTAAACTGGTAAAGGAATAGCTGTTGAATACCTGCTTGTGGCTTGTAGTTCACTGGGAAAGAAATTGAATACAAAAGTAGGGTTACTCAGGGAAGTCTGAAGGGTTAAAATCCATGTGCTGTTTGCATAACAACTTGGCATATGGACTTGTGTCAACTTTTAAAGGCCCAAAAGTCCAGAGATTGGCTAAGAGGCCAGAGGCCTAGTGAATAGTGATTAGCTAAGAGAAAACAGAATAAATAAAAGATAACCTAGTGAGGTAACTAGAGAGGAACATAAACAATGCCAAATTAAGTGTAAAAACGTAATAAGAAAAGCCAAAATGGAGTTTGAAGAACAGCTAGCCAAAAACTCAAAAGGTAATAACAAAACGTTTTTAAAATACATCAGAAGCAGGAAGTAAACAACCAGTGGGGCCCCTGGACGATCGAGATACAAAAGGAGCACTTAAAGATGATAAAGTCATTGTGGAGAAACTAAATGAATTCTTTGCTTCGGTCTTCATGGCCGAGGACGTTAGGGAGATTCCCAAACCTGAGCCGTCTTTTGTAGGTGACAAATCTGAGGAATTGTCACAGATTGAAGTGTCACTAGAGGAGGTTTTGGAACTAATTGATAAACTTAACTGTAACAAGTCACCAGGACCAGATGACATTCACCCGAGAGTTCTGAAAGAACTCAAATGGGAAATTGCGGAACTATTAACTAGGGTTTGTAACCTGTCCTTTAAATCGGCTTCTGTACCCAATGACTGGAAGATAGCTAATGTAACGCCAATATTTAAAAAGGGCTCTAGAGATGATCCCGGCAATTACAGACCAGTAAAGCTAACATCCGTAGCGGGCAAATTAGTTGAAACAATAGTAAAGAATAAAATTGTCAGGCACATAGAAGAACATAAATTATTGGGCAAAAGTCAACATGGTTTCTGTAAAGGGAAATCAAAGAACTCTAATAGATTAGTAAGGCTACATCCACACTACCCGCCCAATTCGGCGGGTAGCGATCGACACCGGAACTCCAGCTCCGCGCGAGGAGTAAGCGGAGTCGACGGGGGAGCCTGCCTGTGCCGTGTGGACCCACGGTAAGTACTTTTAAGTTCGAACTAAGATACTTCAACTTCAGCTACGGTATTCATGTAGCTGAAGTTGCATATCTTAGATCGATCCCCCACCCTAGTGTGGACCAGGCCTAAGACATGAAGGGGTCAACAAACATGTGGACAAGGGTGATCCAGTAGACATAGTGTACTTAGATTTCCAGAAAGCCTTTGACAAGGTCTCACACCAAAGGCTCTTACGTAAATTAAGTTGCCATGGGATAAGAGGGAAGATCCTTTCATGGATTGAGAACTGGTTAAAAGACAGGGAACAAAGGGTAGGAATAAACGGTAAATTTTCAGAATGGAGAGGGGTAACTAGTGGTGTTCCCCAAGGGTCAGTCCTAGGACCAATCCTATTCAACTTATTCATAAATGATTTGGAAGAACGGGTAAACAGTGAGGTGGCAAAGTTTGCAGATGATACTAAGCTGCTCAAGATAGTTAAGACCAAAGCAGACTGCGAAGAACTTCAAAAAGATCTCACAAAATTAAATGATTGGCAACAAAATGGCAAATCAAATTTAATGTGGATAAATGTAAAGTAATGCACATTGGAAAAAATAACCCCACCTATACATACAATATGATAGGGGCTAATTTAGCTACAACTGTAGAGAAATCTCTGTATTAAGTATCTTTATGACATTGCATTGTGTTATTTTGTATTTCATATGACTTGGCATTGTGCCTCTCTATTTTCATACAATTTTGTATTAGATCCCCTACATAGAAAACTTGTAGAAAACTTTGTATCAGATGTTATAGCCCCTAAGGATAGTATAGTTAAAGTAGAAGAAATGTGCCTTTTTGCTAGTAGGAGGATAAGATCTTCCCCCACTCTGTAATCAATTGCCCTGTTGACTGAATGAGGTGTGAATGAGTGAAGCTTGGAAGGTTTCAGTGTAGTAGCTGTGTTAGTCTGTGTCAGCAAAACGAAAATAAGAAAGAAAAACTTGTAGCACCTTAGAGACTAACAAATTTATTTCAGCATAAGCTTTCGTGGGTTAGTACCCACTTCATCGGATGCATGGAATGAAACATACAGTAGACAGATATGTATACAGTCAGAGAAACATGATAAGGTGGAGGTGCATAGACCAACCTTAAGAGGCTAATTAATTGAGAGGAACCATAACAGCAGGGGAAGAAAAACCAAAAGTTATTAAAGGCTATTAAAGATTTTCTGTTACACCGTGGCTGTGTGCTTGTGAGTATTCTTTATCTTTATGTAACCCTTCTGCCAGGACGAGTTGACAGCAGCAAGGGCCAGGTTCAGTACATAGGGGTTCCCTTCTCAACAATGCAATGCAAAACCGGCTCGAGCCCCCACCCAGTAACCTGGGAAAATCTTATACACACCCCTGGGCGCCTCAAAGAGGCAATACTTCCCCTCTCACAAGCACAGAGCCACGGTGTAACAGAAAATCTTTAATAGCAGCAGGTAAACGACACCAGCCTTAAATTGGGAAAACACTGCAACTAGGATCCATAAACCAAACTGTGAGCAAGCCCCACCCCAGCCAAATGGGCCATGCCCTGGCCTTTGGGTTCTTGAGTCCAGCAACCCAAAAGTCACCCAAAGTCCCCAAAAGTCCAAGAACCCAAAAGTCCAGTCCCAGAGTTCAAAAGTTCATCTGCAGGGTGCTACACGCCACCCGCCTGGGCAGCAATGGGAAAGGGGGAGGTAAGGGGCACCTTACGTGGCGTGAAGATGATTGCCTCACCCCTCCGTGGGGCTTCACTCTGCTCCGCCAGCCATCTCACAGGCCGCTCTGCTCCGCCAGCTGTCCCGCAAGCCGCTACCGCTGTCCCCACGAACTGCTCCGCCCCGCCAACAGCGCCGCTCCACCAGCCGTCCTGCAAGCTGCTCCGATTGCCCCCACAAACTGCTCCGCTTTGCCAGCAGCGCCACACCATCAGCTGTCTTGCCAACTGCTCCACCAGCCACTCAGCAATTTATCTTCAAGCTCCCCCACTACTTAACACAGTGCTCAGTGATTTCAGCTCATAAGACTTTTAGCTCTTTAGTGATTTCAGCTTGTAGTTTAGGGGAGCCCTAGTGCTCATTTGCACTATTAGCCCAGAGTGATTTCAATTCAGCAGCCTGAAACCAGACTCTCAAAGAACTCAACATTAGCTCTGATATTCCACAGTGGAGAGAGAAGGAGACACTACAATTGGTGTCTCAGACCCTCACAAGGGGCCTACACCACCAGATATTTTAATACCTATCCCCAGCCTCTCTCAGTTCACTGGGCTTTGGAACCCATGTCCCTTGGCTGGCGAGTGCTGTTTAGCTAATGGCAAGTTCCCCTTTATCATGACAAAAGGCCAAGTACAGTTCCAATGTCCATGATTTACATAAGCAGTATAACAACAGTTTATTCTTCCTGCCCCAATACAGAAAACTGGGGATCCTACAGCAGCCCAAAATGCCCATTTGGGCCACTATGGTTCATACCAGGCAGGGTGGGTGTGCCTATGCAAATTGGGTCAGCCCCTGGAGTACTTTGCCATGACTCGCCACCAGATGTCAGGGTGGAGCTCATCCTGACTCTGCTTACATTTATGACATTGCATCTTGCATTGTGTTATTTTGTATTTCATATGACTTGGCATTGTGCCTCTCTATTTTACTTGGCATTGTGCCTCTCTATTTTCATACAACTTTGTAGTAGATCCCTATATAGAAAACTTGTAGAAAACTTTGTATCAGATGTTATAGCCCCTAAGGATAGTATAGTTAAAGTAGAAGAAACATGTGCCTTTTTGCTAGGAGTAGGATAAGATCTTCCCCCACGAAAGCTTATGCTGAAATAAATTTGTTAGTCTCTAAGGTGCTACAAGTTTTTCTTTCTTATTTTCATTTCCCCCACTCTGTAATCAATTGCCCTATTGACTGAATGAGGTGTGAATGAGTGAGACTTGGAAGACACCCACCTCCAGACACTGCAACAGTTGGAGAGGGGATGGGAGCCAGATCAAAAGACAATCAAAGAAGAGCAGACATATTGACCACCTTGGGGATTAGAAGCAAGCACCACCTTTGGGAAACACCCTCTTTGAGCAGCCTTGAAAAGCAGCACAAAGATCAACGGACACAGACCCAGATTTTGAATCTGGAGTGGATTTGCGTAAGAGGGAAGCTGCTATACAAGTGAGGTGTCTTGCAGAGGACCCCGGGTCTCGTCTTGTCACCATCGGAGCATCGATCCGGATCGGCAGAAGCCCGGCTCCACCCCTCCCCCATCTAACTCACCTGGCCAGTGCAGTTAAGGGGAGCAACCAGTTGGTAACAACAGCAAGATGGAGTGTGTTTGTGAGTGCATGAGTGTGATAGACTCATAGACTTTAAGGTCAGAAGGGACCATTATGATCATCTAGTCTGACCTCCTGCACAATGCAGGCCACAGAATCTCACCCACCCACTCCTCTAAGATCATGTTATCCCATCAAACCATCTCCTCCATAAACGTATCTAGCTTAATCTTGAAGCCAGATAGGTCTTTTGCCCCCACTGCTTATATATATGCATATGCTAGAGTATTGATACCTGTATTACTAATAAATGTGGCGTTTTGCCTTAATCCCCCTGAAAAGATCCTGCATAGTACTTTGAGTACAACAATATACCATACCACCCTGAAAGCTCAGGGATGGTGGAAAAAATGAATAGAACAATGAAAGCAGCCTTACCAAAAGCTGTACTGGATACAGGGGAAGGTTGACCTCGAATGCTTCCTGCTGTTTTGGATCAAATCAGAGGCAGCCCGAATAGACTGACCCAGCTGACTCCCTTTGAACTAATGACAGGAAGAGCAATGAGAATGCCTGGTACGGTGATCCTCCCCGTGGGCGGGTCAGGGATTTTGCTAGACAGGATGCAGAATTACATCAAGGCATTGGACAGAGAGTTAAAGGATTTATACAACTAAGTAAGAGAAAATCAAGCCCAGCTGGATGATAACAGCAGATTGGACAAACCTGCTTTTAAAGTTGGGGATTTGGTAATGTGTCGCATTTACCCAGAGGTCAAAGGAATTTTAAAGCCAAGATGGAAAGGCCCTATGAGGGTGCTTCTGACTACTAATACATGTGTAAAGATTGGGAGAAAATTGGGAACATTTTGGAGGCACCAAAATCTGTTGAAATTGTTTGAATCAGCATCTATCAGCATCTGTTGGCTGTTGGAAAAAATTAGAGAATTAGAAAAGAGAGAAGATGCCTCAGAGGAGGATAAAGAATAGATTCCTATCCCTATTGGCGTGGTAGAACCGAGGGAGGTATAAAAACCTGCAGGGCCAACTACTAGAAGTAGGGCAAGAGAATTAGCTCCGGCGGATACAGTACCTTTAGGAGCGGAGCTGGAGACTGAGTCTGAAGAGCCGCGGGAGAAGTTAGCAGTGCAGGAGATAGGGGCAGTTTGCAGACAGGACAAGGAAGTCCCAGGGTGGCACCCCAGGAGGTGGAGCCAAGTGCTATAGAAAAGGCGGCTGGTGATGTAAAGGAGGAGGTGAGCAAAGCAAAAGGGGAGGAAATCTCCTTTCCTCTGTTGGTGAATAACAGGGGGCTCTGCCCAACGAGTGGAGTCACACAGGGCCCCACCTGGCCTTGCAGTGACTCCGGATTAAGAGGAGTCTCCCTGAGACCAGAAAAATGGTTTAGGAAGCAGGAGCCGGAATCCTTTAAAAAACGGGTCGGGGGGGGGATCGAACCTTCTCCTGCCCCCCTCCTCACTTCCCATGTGCTGAGAGGGCTTCACAGCAACAGTTTTCCATCCCCCCCCACGTCACACCGTCTGTCCCCTCCCCCACCCCGGGCTAATCCCCCCCCCGCCAGACCCCCCCACGTCACACCGTCTGTCCCCTCCCCCACCCCTGGCTAATCCCCCCCCGCCAGACCCCCCCACGTCACACCGTCTGTCCCCTCCCCCACCCCTGGCTAATCCCCCCCCGCCAGACCCCCCCATTTCACACCCTCTGTCCCTCCCCCACCCCGGGCTAATCCCCCCCCCGCCAGACCCCCCCACGTCACACCGTCTGTCCCCTCCCCCACCCCTGGCTGATTCTCCCCCACCTGACCCACCCGCCATTTCACACCCTCTGTCCCCTCCCCCACCCCTGGCTCCGGGAGTCTCTGTCCGGCCGGTCCCGCACGCGCAGCTGCCCCAGGGTCTCTCCGCCAATCAGCGAGCGGGGAGGGGGAGGCGCCCTCACTCGCTCCGCTAACCGCCTCCGCCCGTCGGTTGGGCCAACGTCATTTCCGGCCCGAGGTGAGTCAGGAACTACATCTCCCAGCCTGCCCCGGGGCGCTGCCGTCCTCTCGGGCCGAGCCCGTACAGACCCGCCCCCGCCCCTGTACCTGGCCCATCAGACGCGGTGAGACCGGGTCAGACCCGGGAGGCGGGTTCGGTGGCGGCTGCATGGGCTGGGGTTGAGCATGCGCAGTAACACCCGCTGAAGCCGCTGCGCCCTCACTCTGCCCTGACTTGCCCTTCTACTCCCCTGGGGGGGTTCGCAGGGGGTCAATCGCGTGGGGGGGGGCAGGGTGTGAACAGGGGGCGGGCACTGACTGTGCGGGGGGGGGGGGGTCAAACAGCTGGAGGCGAGGACAGGGGAGGTGCCAAGTCAGGGGTGGGGGTGGGGGGAGCCAGAGTTAAGCGGGGGGGAGGGCGCAGAACCCCTGCACTGGGAGGGGGAGGGGGGACTTTTTTCATTCCCCCCACAGCGCAGCCCTTGCTGCCCAGGCCCGGGCCTTAAAGGCCCAGGGATCCCAGCTGGCCAGCAGGGGTCACTGCCCCATCCCCCGCTGTGTGTGTGGGAATAACCAGGGGGGCACTGCCCCAGTGTGTCCGTGTGGAGGGAATAACGGGGGGGGGGGGGGGGGCGCTGCCTGAATTAGCCAGCAGAGGTCACTGCCCAAATAGTGGGACACACCCACCCACCCAGCGTCACTGCTGCAGTTGGGATGCTATACACAGGGTACTGCCCCATGTGGATGCCAGAGATCATCGGGCCCCCCCCCCCCCCCCCACACACACACACACCCTGTGAGGGGATGGGGGATACACACAGGACACTGCCCCATTTAGCTACCAGCATCATTATCCTTTGCGGGAGGGGGCAGGCAGGAATACATGCAGGACACTGTCCCGCCTGGCCCCCAGGAGTCATTGCATCAGTGTGTGTGGGGGGGAGACACACCCAGGGCATCGGGTCGGGGTCCAGTCCGCCCTGCAGCTCCCCTTCGACTGCCCAGCTTGGAATGGAGAATCCTAGGGCTGCCTTGTGGCCTCCCTCGTATATCTATCTAGGTGGACCCCGGATCGGGGCAGCACCAGAGAGGGTGGTGGCCTTCTCAGTTCCTGCTGCTCAGGGGTTTTCCAGTATGGGGGGCTCCGGGGGATGATTTCTTGCCCTCATCTCCCCTGTCCGTTAATGTCCAGCCTCAGCTGCACCCCGCCGCAGGCTTTCTCCACTGCATTTTCTATCCAGGTACCTTAATGGGCCCCATCCCCCTGGTACCTAGGAGCAGCCATCTCCTTCCCTGGCTTTTCAGCCCTGAAACTCTCCAGGCCCCTCTCACAACGTACGATCCTTTTTCTCATTCATCCCACTCAGTCACTGGGCCAGGACCTGGAGCACATCCGGGGAGAGGTGGAGAGGACACCCAGTCAGCTCCAGCTAAAATTAGTGTGCTACCCTTTTTAGAGTCACTTACAATAGCACCCCTAATTCATTAACATTGTCTGGGTTTTACCATATCTATATTTCAGCTACCTTAATTGAAATACCTTCTACGCCCTCATTGGCTATTTAAAATTTTTATTAAAGTTAATGTTTAAAATCTAATTTACACAGTTAAGAAGGAAGGTACAGTACATCTGGGGACAGGCTTTGGTCATGAGGGATTACAAATGTCGGTTACAAGGTTCATAGGATACACACACAGCACATAACCAGCATAGACCCAGATTGGAGTGTGGGAGTTTTTAAAACATCAGTGGATAAGTGATCTCAGGTACGTCACCCATAGAATGTATTCAGAGTCCAAGTCAGTCTTGGTGTAGTGAATCAGTACATGGGTGGGGTATGCCCCTTGGTTCGTCAGGGAAGGAAGAAAGTGGGTTATTTCCCTGACCAGTGTTCTTGATGACTCGACCTGGTACTGACGGTGTCCCATGATGTGCTCTGTGTATGTGGCTCTGGACCACCTGATGGTGTCAAACTCCATCAGTAGAAGCGACAAAGGGTCCTGTGGCACCTTATAGACTAACAGAGGTATTGGAGCATAAGCTTTCGTGGGTGAATACCCACTTTGTCCACTCCAATACATCTGTCAGTGTATAAGGTGCCACAGGACCCTTTGTCGCTTCTACAGATCCAGACTAACACGGCTACCCCTCTGATACTTGAAACTCCATCAGCTGTCTCATGAGTCGGGCGTAGCGTCGACCGACTCCGTACGCTCTCAGCACCGGCTCATTGTGGGGGTCCCACGCGCTCTGGGCTCCCACGACCAGGGCAGGGATCTGGACCTCACAGCCCTGGGCTCTCAGGGTGTCGTCCAGCAGGGTGTATTTCAACACCTTCCGAGCTCGGGCCTCGTGGTAGGCCAGGGACCTGTTTTCTAATGGCACTGTGACGTCCACTATGAGGATCTTCTTTTCTGCGTCAGTCACGACGATGTCGGGTCGCAGTCGGCTGTTCGTTCCGGGGATGGCGGAGTCGACGGTGATCTCCCCCAGGGACAGCGGGCTGGCTTTCACCAGACAGTTCTGGATGGTAGTGTGGCAGTGCCGCCAGGCTCCAGAGTGGTGCTGGCATCCACACAGGATGTGGGGCAGGGTCTCATTGGAGTAGCCGCACTTTCTGCCGCGCTTCATAGAATCATAGAATCTCAGGGTTGGAAGGGACCTCAGAAGGTATCTAGTCCAACCCCCTGCTCAAAGCAGGACCAACCTCAACTAAATCATCCCAGCCAGGGCTTTGTCAAGCCTGACCTTAAAAACCTCTAAAGAAGGAGATTCCACCACCTCCCTAGGTAACCCATTCCAGTGCTTCACCACCCTACTAGTGAAACAGTTTTTCCTAATATCCAACTGTGACAGACCCAGACAAGTGGGGTACAGAAGTCTGATAGAAGGCAAATATACTGGCCATTGGATGAATAGTTTTCTGTTCCCTGAGTGACCAGAGCAGGGGCTGCACTAGAACAAACAGGAATTTTCTGGAACCAATTTAAGGCAGGCAGGCTAATTAGGACACCTGGAGCCAATTAAGAAGAACCTGCTAGAATCAATTAAGACAGGCAGGCTAATCAGGGCACCTGGGTTTAAAAAGGAGCTCCCTTCAGTTTGTGGTGTTGCATGTGAGGAGCTGGGAGCAAGAGGCCCACAAGGAGTTGAGAGTGAGAAGAGTTGAAGGACTGAGGAGTACAAGCATCAGCAGACCATCAGGAGGAAGGTCCTGCAGTAAGCATAAAGAAGGTGTTGGGCGGAGGCTGTGGGGAAGTAGCCCAGGGAGTTGTAGCTGTCACGCAGCTGTTACAGGAAACCCTATAGACAACTGCAATCCACAGGGCCCTGGGCTGGAACCCAGAGTAGAGGGCAGCCCCGGGTTCCCCCCAAACCTCCCAACTCCTGATCAGACACAGGAGGAATTTGACTGTGGGTTCTACCAGAGGGGAAGATCTCTGAGGCGATCAAAATCCGCCAATAAGCGCAGGACTCACCAAGGTAGAGGAGGAACGTTGTCACACAACCTAAACCTCCCCCTCTGCAACTTGAGACCATTACTCCTTGTTCTGTCATCTTCTACCACTGAGAACAGTCTAGATCCATCCTCTTTGGAACCCCCTTTCAGGTAGTTGAAAGCAGCTATCAAATCCCCCCTCATTCTTCTCTTCTGCAGGCTAAACAATCCCAGTTCCCTCAGCCTCTCCTCATAAGTCATGTGCTCCAGCCCCCTAATCATTTTTGTTGCCCTCCGCTGGACTCTTTCCAATTTATCCACATCCTTCTTGTAGTGTGGGGCCCAAAACTGGACACAGTACTCCAAATGAGGCCTCACCAGTGCTGAATAGAGGGGAATAATCACGTCCCTCGATCTGCTGGAAATGCCCCTACTTATACAACCCAAAATGCCATTAGCCTTCTTGGCAACAAGGGCATACTGTTGACTCATATTCAGCTTTTCGTCCACTGTAACCCCTAGGTCCTTTTCTGCAGAACTGCTGCCCAGCCATTCGGTCCCTAGTCTGTAGCAGTGCATGGGATTCTTCCGTCCTAAGTGCAGGACTCTGCACTTGTCCTTGTTGAACCTCATCATATTTCTTTTGGCCCAATCCTCTAATTTGTCTAGGTCCCTCTGTATCCTATCCCTACCCTCCAGCGTATCTACCACTCCTCCCAGTTTAGTGTCATCTGCAAGCTTGCTAAGGGTGCAGTCCACACCATCCTCCAGATCGTTGATGAAAATATTGAACAAAACCGGCCCCAGCACCGACCCTTGGGGCACTCCACTTGATACCGGCTGCCAACTAGACATGGAGCCATTGATCACTACCCGTTGAGCGCGACCATCCAGCCAGTTTTCTATCCACCTTACCGTCCATTCATCCAGCCCATACTTCTTTAACTTGCTGGCAAGAACACTGTGGGAGACTGTATCAAAAGCTTTGCTAAAGTCAAGAAATAGCACATCCACTGCTTTCCCCTCATCCACAGAGCCAGTTATCTCGTCATAGAAGGCAATTAGGTTAGTCAGGCATGACTTGCCCTTGGTGAATCCATGCTGACTGTTCCTGATCACTTTCCCCTCCTTTAAGTGGTTCAGAATTGATTCCTTGAGGACCTGTTCCATGATTTTTCCAGGGACTGAGGTGAGACTGACTGGCCTGTAGTTCCCCAGATCTTCCTTCTTCCCTTTTTTAAAGATTGGCACTACATTAGCTTTTTTCCAGTCATCCCAGACCTCCCCCGATTGCCATGATTTGTCAAAGATAATGGCCAATGGCTCTGCAATCACATCGGCTTGTCCCAGTTGCCATGGTGGATGGCTCCACTGTGGGGTAAGTGTGTGACAAAGTGGGAGATTTTCTTGTTTTGTCCTTGTTTTTTACAATGGTTTGCATGCAGAGGGGGTGGGACTCAATTTCCCTGTGTGTTACTGGTTTAACTAGGTGATGGGAGCTACAGAGGACCAGCGAGGGAACATGGAACCCCAGCCGATGGCCTGGAGAATGGATACCCCAGTGACTGGTGACCCGGAGGCCCAGCTCAGGAGTCACAGCCGGTTCTGGCCAGTGGGAGGACAATGGGCTGTGAAGAAAGGACCCCGGTGACCAGCCGGTTCCAGCGAGAGGGGGCCGGAGGACAGAGGAGAGAAGGCCCAGGTGACCCTGTTTACCTGGAGAGAAGACAATGAATAGAGTTGGGGCTTGGGGCCAGTGATATCAGATGCCCAGGGGGACTCTGGGCTGGAGAGCGGGAGCAGGCAGATCCCACCTGGATGTAGGGGAGACTTGGATGTGCTGTGCTGAGGAAGGCCAGGTCCGAGGGCCCTGAGAGTTCCTGTGCTGTGTTCAGACGCTCAATAAACCCTCCTGTTTATGCTGGATGAGAGTCACTCTGGTCTAGAGAACAGGGTTGCATTATTCCCTCTGGGAGTGGAGGCCCCGGGGGTCCAGAGCAAGTGGATTCCCTGAAGGGGCCCACGGCGAGAAATAGGTGTGCTAAGGCTCAGAGAGGAGCAGTTCCAGGAGGTGGAGGGGCTTAACCCCCCGAGAGAGAGTGGGCCCCCAAGAAGGGCTGTCTCACTGAAGGGGCGACAAAGAGTTCTGTGGCACCTTATAGACTAACAGACGTATTGGAGCATAAGCTTTCGTGGGTGAATACCCACTTCTTCAGATGCACTGCATGCATCTGAAGAAGTGGGTATTCACCCACGAAAGCTTATGCTCCAATACATCTGTTAGTCTATAAGGTGCCACAGAACTCTTAGTCTGGATCTGTAGAAGTGACAAACATGGCTACCCCTCTGATCACTGAAGGGGGTTCCCCCAGGGACCGCACAGGGCCAAGAGTGGGCACGACCTGTGAGTCCATGACAGCAAAGCATTTCCCTCATGGAGCAACAGTGATACTGGATAGCCATTCAGGGGAATGCACAAAACATTTCCCTCGTAGAGCAAGATTGGGTGGCCACTCGGGTTAATGCACAAAGTATTTCCCTCAATGAGCAACAGTAACACTGGGTAGCCACTCCGAGTCATGCAACAAAGCATTTCCCTCAGAGTAACGGAGACACACACGGTGACCTGTCAGAGTAATGCACAAAGCATCAAACACACCGAACCCGTGGGAAAAACGCAGAAATTGGGCTTGTTTTTGGCTTAATTGGCTGAGAGTTGCTTGTTGGATAGTTTTTGGCTGCTGGCTTGTTGCTTGTTTACCTTGCAGCCTGTTGCTGCTTTTTTTTTTTTAATCAGGTCCCAGCAATCGGGGGCAGGCAGGGGCAAAGCGGGGAGAGAGTTAGGGTGCACAGTGGGCCCACCCCACTCCCAGAATGCACACCGGGGGGATCTAGTCACATAGAGTGTTGGGGTTCTTAGGGATTGGCTTGTTTTGGCCTTGTTTTGAAATGGGATTAGCTTGCTTCAGAGCTAATGTTGAGTTCATTGGGAGTCTGGTTTCAGCCTCCTGAGTTGAACTCACTCTGGGCTAAGGGTGCAAATGAGCACTAAGGCTCCCCTAGTACAAACTGAAATCACTAAAGAGCTAAAAGTATTATGAGCTGAAATCACTGAGCACTGTGTTAAGTAGTGGGGGAGCCTGAAGATATATTGCTGAGCAGCTGGCCAAGCGGTTGGCGGGACAGCTGGTGGAGCGGAGCTGTTGGCGGAGAGGAGCAGTTCGTGGGGACAGTCGGAGCGGCTTGCAAATTAAGGGGGGAGGGATAGCTCAGTGGTTTGAGCATTGGCCTGCTACACTCAGGGTTGTGAGTTAAATCCTTGAGGGGGCCATTTAGGGATCTGGGGCAAAAATTGGGGATTGGTCCTGCTTTGAGCAGGGGGTTGGACTACATGACCTCCGAAGGTCCCTTCCAACCCTGATATTCTATGATATGATTTTTGGTTTATTGTGAAAGTCAGGATGCTTATTTATCCTGTGAAAGATGGCAACTGTAACTGTGATCCCTTCCCCAGCCTTAATACCACAGAGCCCCTGTGATGTTATTGACATAAACTGGGACCGTATAGACCATTGTTGCAACCACTGTTCTATATTTGCAGCAAATATTGTACAAAGGTTGTCGTGTAAGGTGTCTATGGAAAGGTTATGATTTTCTGATTATGACCATGCTAGCTGTATGTGTGCATCATTTTTGTATTTAACCTTATAAGTATTGGCTCGATACTGTCTGCATTTCAAACTTGTGCTATGCTTTTGGGTGACACCCCAGACAATTTGGCATCAGCACTGCCTAGCCTGCTTGATGGCCCATTAAGGACCATCAACTATAAACTGATCCATTGAAAGAAGGCAAATACACCTTGTGACTCAGCAAGGTGTGCAGGGACCTGCCTATGGGCAGAACTCTAAGGTTTTTCCATGCCATGTGCTGGAATGCTTGTCTTTGGAACAAAGAAAGAAAGGACTCATGACTAGAGACTATAAACGGTTGCTGCAGCTCCTCCATCTTGTTTTCAATCTCGTTTCTTACCTCTGGAGAGACTTTGCTACAAACCGAAGCTCTGAACAAAGGACTGAATGACCCATCCCAGCTGGGGATGCACTCCAGAGACTTGATTTGAACCTGCAGTTTAATCCATCACTGCTACAAGCCTGAACCAAGAACTTTGCCATTGCTGTATGTAATTGATTCAATTTAACCAATTCTAGCTGTCATCTCTATCTTTTTCCTTTTAGAATCTAAAGTCTAAAGGTTTATTCATAAAGGACTGGCAACAGTGTGATTTGTGGGTAAGATCTGATTTGTATATTGACCTGGGTCTGGGGCTTGGAGGGAGCAGAGAAAAGACAAAAATAAAATAAGAAATGACTATTTCATTTTCTCAAAGTCCCCAGTAAATCTGAGCTACAGTCTGGCAAATAAAATTAATATCTGATTATGTGACCAAATGTCCCTCAAGAGGAAAAACCCACATCACACAAGATGCATCCAGTTTCATATCACTAGAAATTCCAGAGCAGTTTAAATACGACGACTCAGAATCAGAACAAGAGATTCTCCCCTTGCATTCTCCTCTGAGCCGTTCAAACCTCCTTCACTCATTACTATTGAGTCATATTATTTACAAAAGTTCTAGCATTGTTGTAATGGGAAAACCCCAAACCAAACAAATCAACCAGCCTCCCCATTTGCAAACAATCCCATCTCAGTAGGAAAAGTCCTACAACAGGCTTTGCCAACAGTGGGAAACTGGGATTTAAACTCCAAATGATCTCACTGTATTTGAGATCCACGTCAGGGTTCCCTCCCCAATCTGAACTCTAGGGTACAGACGTGGGGACCCGCATGAAAGACTCCCTAAGATTATTTTACCAGCTTAGATTAAAACTTCCCAATGCACAAATGTTCCCCTGTACATTGGACTAGATAATCGCTGCCACCATCAAGTGATTTAAACAAGAACTAGGGAAAAGGACCACTTGAAGGCCCCTTCACCCCAAATATCCCCTCAAGCTAATACACCCCCTTTCCTGGGGAGCTTGAGAATAATCTCCTAACCAGTTGGTTACAAAGTGATCAAAGACCCAACCCCTGGGTCTTAGAATAATGGAAAACAGTCAGGTTCTTAAAAGAAGGATTTTATTAAAACAAGAACAGGGCTTTGCAAACAGGGCTGCAAACAGGGGAGTTTGAGAGGGATTGCTCCAGGTAAAGCAGGAGCAAATACAGGACCCTTGGGGTAAGTGGCTGTCTGTAGTGTGTGTTTGGGGGTACTTGTGTCTGTCTGTTCATTCGTTTGTTTGTTTGCAGGACCGTGTGCTGTGGCTGGCAGTTGGAAGCTGTGAGTTTCTACACCAGGGGGCAGGGCTAATCAATCAGGCAGGCCAGGGCTTTATAAAGCAGTGAGCAAGCGACCAGGGAGCTTTGCGAACAGGGCTGCAAACAGGGGAGTTTGAGAGGGAGTTGGGAAGGGGAGTGTGAAGGGGGCAAGGTACTCTTGCCATTCCTAACTCCTTTAACCCAAACTAAAGGCAGAGCTACCAAGGGGCTGCGAGTATCTGTTGTGGGGACAGATTGGCAGTTTGACCGTGTTTGATTTCCTGTTTGAATAGTGTGATTTGGGAGTGCTTTGTTCCAGGCTCTTCTAAGAAGACAGTCAGTCAGCTGTGAACCAGCTGAGTGAGGAAACTCTTCAAAGGAAGGGACTATGGATGCTGAGCGATCCGCTGTCGTGACCTGCACAGGATGTGCCATGTTTGTCTTTCTTCCACAGGATAGAAGCGACTTTGTCTGTACAAAGTGCAAGCTGATCTCCATATTGGAAGAGAAGATTCAAGGTCTGGAGAAACGAGTATCAACCCTGCGTTCCATAAAAGAAAATGAGGAGTTCCTGGATAGACGTCAGGATCGGCTTCAGCGGGCACAGTGTTCTGAGGATTCAGAGCAGGCTATGCAGCGGGGACAGAAGGCCAGTGAGGACCACTGGCGGCATGTGACCTCCAGAAGAGGAAAGAGTATGAGACAAATCCATGTACCAGAAACGCATATTCAGATGAGCAACTGTTTTCATGTTCTCTCCACAGGTACTAGTGCAGAGAGTGGAGTGAATGATACCTCTGAGGGAACAGAGCAGAAGGAGACTCCACTGACTGGAAGGCATGATATGCACAGTCCTAGAGATGGGGGTTCCACGACCACCACTCCCAAGAGGAGGAGGAGGGTGGTGGTGGTCGGGGACTCTCTCCTCAGGGGGACTGAGTCATCTATCTGCCGCCCTGACCAGGAACACCGAGAGGTGTGCTGCTTGCCAGGGGCTAGGATTCGTGATGTGACGGAGAGACTGCCGAGACTCATCAAGCCCTCAGATCGCTACCCCTTCCTGCTTCTCCACGTGGGCACCAATGATACTGCCAAGAATGACCTTGAGCGTATTACTGCAGACTACGTGGCTCTGGGAAGAAGGATAAAGGAGTTTGAGGCGCAAGTGGTGTTCTCGTCCATTCTCCCTGTGGAAGGAAAAGGCCGGGGTAGAGACCGTCGAATCGTGGAAGTCAACGAATGGCTACGCAGATGGTGTTCCAAGAAGGAGTGCTAGGCAGAGATGGGCTCCACCTGACGAAGAGAGGGAAGAGCATCTTTGGAAGCAGGCTGGCTAACCTAGTGAGGAGGGCTTTAAACTAGGTTCACCGGGGGAAGGAGACCAAAGCCCCGAGGTAAGTGGGGAAGTGGGATACCGGGAGGAAGCACAAGTAGGTGAGTGCAAGAGGGGAGGGCTCCTGCCCCACACTGGGACAGCAGGACGATCGGTGAGTTATCTTAAATGCCTATACACAAATGCAAGAAGCCTGGGGAACAAGCAGGGAGAACTGGAAGTCCTGGCACAGTCAAGGAATTATGATGTAATTGGAATAACAGAGACTTGGTGGGATAACTCACATGATTGGAGTACTGTTATGGATGGATATAAACTGTTCAGGAAGGATAGGCAGGGCAGAAAAGGTGGGGGAGTTGCGTTGTATGTAAGAGAGCAGTATGACTGCTCAGAGCTCCAGTATGAAACTGCAGAAAAACCTGAGAGTCTCTGGATTCAATTTAGAAGTGGGAGCAACATGGGTAATGTCGTGGTGGGAGTCTGCTACAGACCACCAGACCAGGGGGATGAGGTGGATGAGGCTTTCTTCCAGCAATTAACAGAAGTTACTAAATCACAGGCCCTGGTTCTCATGGGTGACTTTAATCACCCCGATATCTGCTGGGAGAGCAATACAGCGGTCCACAGACAATCCAGGAAGTTTTTGGAAAGTGTAGGGGACAATTTCCTGGTGCAAGTGCTGGAGGAACCAACTAGGGGAAAAGCTCTTCTTGACCTGCTGCTCACAAACAGGGAGGAAATAGTAGAGGAAGCAATAGTGGATGGGAACCTGGGAGGCAGTGACCATGAGATGGTTGAGTTCAGGATCCTGACACAAGGAAGAAAGGAGAGCAGTAGAACAGAGACCCTGGACTTCAGAAAAGCAGACTTTGACTCCCTCAGGGAACTGATGGGCAAGGTCCCCTGGGAGAATAACATGACGGGGAAAGGAGTCGAGGAAAGCTGGCTGTATTTTAAAGACTCCTTATTGAGGTTGCAGGAACAAACCATCCCGAGGTGTAGAAAGAAAAGTAAATATGGCAGGCGACCAGCTTGGCTTAACAGTGAAATCCTTGCTCGTCTTAAACACAAAAAAGCAGCTTACAAGAAGTGGAAGATTGGACAAATGACCAGGGAGGAGTATATAAATATTGTTCAGGCATGCAGGAGTGAAATTAGGAAGGCCAAATCACACTTGGAGTTGCAGCTAGCCGGAGATGTTAGGAGTAACAAGAAGGGTTTCTTCAGGTATGTGAGCAACAAGAAGAAAGTCAAGGAAAGTGTGGGCCCCTTGCTGAATGAGGGAGGGAACCTAGTGACAGAGGATGTGGAGAAAGCTAGTGTACTCAATGCTTTTTTTGCCTCTGTCTTCACAGACAAGGTCAGCTCCCAGGCGGCTGCACTCCGCAGCGCGGTATGGGGAGGAGGTGACCAGCTCTCTGTGGAGAAAGAAGTAGTTCGGGACTATTTAGAAAAGCTGGACGAGCACAAGTCCATGGGGCCGGATGCACTGCGTCCAGTTTTGGGCCCCACACTACAAGAAGGATGTGGATAAATTGGAAAGAGTCCAACGGAGGGCAACAAAAATGATTAGGGGGCTGGAGCACATGACTTATGAGGAGAGGCTGAGGGAACTGGGATTGTTTAGCCTGCAGAAGAGAAGAATGAGGGGGGATTTGATAGCTGCTTTCAACTACCTGAAAGGGGGTTCCAAAGAGGATGGATCTAGACTGTTCTCAGTGGTAGAAGATGACAGAACAAGGAGTAATGGTCTCAAGTTGCAGAGGGGGAGGTTTAGGTTGGATATTAGGAAAAACTTTTTCACTAGTAGGGTGGTGAAGCACTGGAATGGGTTACCTAGGGAGGTGGTGGAATCTCCTTCCTTAGATGTTTTTAAGGTCAGGCTTGACAAAGCCCTGGCTGGGATGATCTAATTGGGTTTGGTCCTGCTTTGAGCAGGGGGTTGGACTAGATGACCTCCTGAGGTCCCTTCCAACCCTGAGATTCTATGATTCTAAGAAAGGTAAAAATCATCTCTGTAAAATCAGGATGGCAAATATTTTACAGGGTACTCAATTTCCAAACTCAAAGGGATTCCCCCTCTGGGCAAAACCTTAAAGTTACAGAAAAAACAGGAATAATACCTCCCTTTTAATCCAGGGAAAACTTCACAAGCGAAACAAAAGAAAATCTAATACGCAATGCCTGACTAACTTACGTTGTAATATTGGAGGTTTGGTGGAGGATGGGTTGGAGGAGATTGATTTCTGCCCGGTCCTCTTAGTCCCAAGAGATAACGAACTAACTCACAAAACAAAAGCCTCACCCTCCCCTCAGAATTTGAAAGTATCTTCTTTCTTCATTGGTCTGGTGGTCAGGTGCCAACTGGGCTATGAGTTTCTTAAACCCTTACAGGTAAGGAGGAATTTTAGGCTTCCCTTAGCTCTATGGTTATAACACAGGCCCCAAATTACTGTTTTAGGAGCAAAGAAAACAAATTGTGATCCACAAACAGAGGGCTGAGAACCCTGAATCATATGACACATTCAATGGTGGAACTGTAGAAAGTGGAGAAGATAAATTCTACATGGCTCAAAAAGAGGAAACACTGCTGGGGTAATTCGGAAGGTGGGAATCCTCTGACTCACCACTTCTTCAGGTGTCACAGAGGTTGAAAAAAACACTTTTTCCCCCCTCAGTCACAGAGTCACCAGGTGATGCTCTGGAACTACTCCATATGAAGCCAGTCAGGACTCTGGGGGAGCATGACTCCTCTCTCTGAGCACACTGTCACCAGGGCAAGAAGCTGACACAACTTCGACCTTCCTGGGTCTGACCTCGAAGCATTCAGCATTCCCTTCCACACCGCGCGCTTCCTGCAGCATGTTCGCCCGGACAGGGCTCCTGGGGAAACCAGAGGGCCCTGCACTCCAGCTCCACAGTCAGCAGTGACTCTCAGCCAGCCGGTAAAACAGAAGGTTTATTATTCAACAGGAACATGGCGTAGAACAGAACTTGTTAGCACAGAAATCAGTAACTTTCAGCCAAGTCCATCTTGGGGAGTTGTGGGCCAGATGCCCTGGACTCCCCCTCTTCCAGTCCCCCCAAGCAGACTGCCAGCTTCCAGCGACCCAAACTCAGACACCCCCATTGGGGTGAAAGACAGCCCTCTGTGGCGAAAGAAGTAGTTCGGGACTATTTAGAAAAGCTGGACGAACACAAGTCCATGGGGCCGGATGCACTGCATCCGAGGGTGCTAAAGGAGTTGGCCGATGTGATTGCAGAGCCATTGGCCATTATCTTTGACAAATCATGGCAATCGGGGGAGGTCCCAGATGACTGGAAAAAAGCTAATGTAGTGCCCATCTTTAAAAAAGGGAAGAAGGAAGATCTGGGGAACTACAGGCCAGTCAGTCTCACCTCAGTCCCTGGAAAAATCATGGAACAGGTCCTCAAGGAATTCTGAACCACTTAAAGGAGGGGAAAGTGATCAGGAACAGTCAGCATGGATTCATCAAGGGCAAGTCATGCCTGACTAACCTAATTGCCTTCTATGATGAGATAACTGGCTCTGTGGATGAGGGGAAAGCAGTGGATGTGCTATTTCTTGACTTTAGCAAAGCTTTTGATACAGTCTCCCACAGTGTTCTTGCCAGCAAGTTAAGGAAGTATGGGCTGGATGAATGGACGGTAAGGTGGATAGAAAACTGGCTGGATGGTCGTGCTCAACGGCTCCATGTCTAGTTGGCAGCCGGTATCAAGTGGAGTGCCCCAAGGGTCGGTGCTGGGGCCGGTTTTGTTCAATATCTTCATCAACGATCTGGAGGATGGTGTGGACTGCACCCTTAGCAAGTTTGCAGATGACACTAAACTGGGAGGAGTGGTTGATACGCTGGAGGGTAGGGACAGGATACAGAGGGACCTAGACAAATTAGAGGATTGGGCCAAAAGAAATCTGATGAGGTTCAACAAGGACAAGTGCAGAGTCCTGCACTTAGGACGGAAGAATCCCATGCACTGCTACAGACTAGGGACCGAATGGCTGGGCAGCAGTTCTGCAGAAAAGGACCTAGGGGTTACGGTGGACGAAAAGCTGAATATGAGTCAACAGTGTGCCCTTGTTGCCAAGAAGGCTAACGGCATTTTGGGCTGTATAAGTAGGGGCATTTCCAGCAGATCGAGGGACGTGATTATTCCCCTCTATTCGGCACTGGTGAGGCCTCATTTGGAGTACTGTGTCCAGTTTTGGGCCCCACGCTACAAGAAGGATGTGGATAAATTGGAAAGAGTCCAGTGGAGGGCAACAAAAATGATTAGGGGGCTGGAGCACATGACTTATGAGGAGAGGCTGAGGAAACTGGGATTGTTTAGCCTGCAGAAGAGAAGAATGAGGGGGGATTTGATAGCTGTTTTCAACTACCTAAAAGGGGGTTCCAAAGAGGATGGATCTAGACTGTTCTCAGTGGTAGAAGATGACAGAACAAGGAGTAATGGTCTCAAGTTGCAGAGGGGGAGGTTTAGGTTGGATATTAGGAAAAACTTTTTCAGTAGTAGGGTGGTGAAGCACTGGAATGGGCTACCTAGGGAGGTGGTGGAATCTCCTTCCTTAGAGGTTTTTAAGGTCAGGCTTGACAAAGCCCTGGCTGGGATGATCTAATTGGGTTTGGTCCTGCTTTGAGCAGGGGGTTGGACTAGATGACCTCCTGAGGTCCCTTCCAACCCTGAGATTCTATGATTCTATGATTGCTCCTCCTCCTTTTCTTTGTCTCTCTTTCTGGGCAAAGAATCACCTGGTTGCATCCCATTCCTGGATCTCAGGTTACGAAGGGCACCGTATGATGGGTTCAGTCACAGACATCCCCTTGGGACTGTCCCTGATGTGCTGAAATTACCTCTGAGCCCGTTTTCCCTGCCAGCTTGGGAGTTCCAGAGCCCTGTCTTGTTGAGCCAGACACGCTAGCCTGCTACAACACAGACCCAGGGTCTGAACCACGCCCCCAAAGCTGCAGGCTTTCAGTGAAAACAGCTCAGTAGCTTACTTGTCTCCAGCATCCAGACACCAAGTTCCCGATAGGATCCAAACCCTCAGATAAATCCATTTTACTCTGTATAAAGCTTATACTTAGTAAATTCATAAATTGTCCGCCCTCTATAACTGATAGAGAGATATGCACAGCTGTTTGCTCCCCCAAGTATTAATCACTTACCCAGGGTTTATTAATAAACAAAAGTGATGTTATTAAATATAAAAAGTGGGATTTAAGTGGTTTCAAGTAATAGACAGAAGCGAGTAAGTCACCCAGCAAAACAAAGAAAAACACGCAAGTCTAAGCCTAATACATTAAGGGTAGGTCTACACTACCCGCCAGATCGGCAGGTAGTGATCAATCTATCGGGGGTCGACATCTCAGGTGGTAAGCAGGGGATTTCTAATGACTAGCCCCCTTTGTCCTGCTCCACCCCTTTTTATAGCTTTGACACAAGGCGGGAATCTTGTCTCTCTGGGTCCCCACCCGTCCTTCTAAATGGAAAAGTACCAGTTTTAAGATGGATTTCATTATCAGGTGACTTGGTCACATGTCACTGTAAGACCCCTAGTCTCCATTCCCCATGGGCTGGCCCACACATACACAGGAAGGCTTTCAAGTACCTAAAGCCATTTACAACTGATTGTTTCTGGACCACCCTTAATGGCCTCTACTTAATATGTTTACATAAGTGATACAAGTTTATATCTTATTCTCCTAGATCCACATATAGAGATAATACATGCAAACAAACAGGATGAACACTTAGTAGATTACAAGCTTTCTAATGACACCATACAAGGGGTAGTTAGCGTAAAGCATATTCCAGTTCTGTCATATTCATAAGCATATTTCCATAAAGCATACGGAGTGCAACGTCACACACCAGTCATAGCACAGGTGCAGGCAGCTGGAGCAGCCTCACCAGCCCCAGAGGTCTCAGCAAAGTCACACACCCCTATTCCCACCACTGAGGTATTGGTGCAGCACACAGGGAAACTGAAGCACACGCAGTATTCATGCAAAACAGTAAAATTTACATAGGTTCAACAGTAAGACTCACATACAACATTACAAAGGAAAAAGGCCAGTTACCTGTTCCGTAACTGGCGTTCTTCGAGATGTGTTGCTCAGGTCTATTCCACAGTAGGTGTGCGTGCTCGCCACGTGCATCGGTATCGGAAGTTTTTCCCTTAGTAGTACCCATAGGGGGAGCACTGCTGCGACCCCTGGAGTAGCGCCTCTATATTGCGCTATAAGGGGAGCTGCGCTCTTCCCCGACCCTCAGTTCCTTCTTGCCAGATCAACTCCGACAGAGGGGAAGGAGGGTGGGATGTGGAATACACCTGAGCAACACATCTCGAAGAACGCCAGTTACGGAACAGGTAACCGTCCTTTCTTCTTCAAGTGATTGCGCGTGTATTCCACAGTAGGTGACTCCAAGCTATAGCTGATGGCGGTGGGTAAGAGTTTAAAGGTTCTCGGGATGCAGTACCGCCCTCCCGAACCCTGCGTCATCCCTAGTTTGGGAGATGATCGCATAGTGCGAAGTGAACATGTGGACGGAGGACCATGTAGTAGCCCTACAAATGTCCTGGATAGGGACGTGGGCAACATAGGCAGCTGAGGAGGCCTGAGCCTTCGTCGCGTACGCCTTGACGATCGGTGGTGGGGGGACCCTTGCCAGATCGTAACACATGCGTATGCACGAGGTAATCCAGCGGGAAAGGCGCTGCGTGGAAATAGGTCACCCTTTCATCCGCTTGGCCGAGGCAACAAAGAGTTGCGAGGATTTGCAGAACGGCTTAGTCCGTTCTAGATAGAAGGCCAGCGCTCTACGCACATCAAGCATGTGGAGGTGGCGTTCCTCATTGGAGGAACATGGCTTAGGACAGAGAACCGAGAGGAAAATGTCCTGTTCCATATGGAAGGCGGAAACCACCTTCGGAAGGAACGCGGGATATGGGCGAAGCCGGACCTTATCCTTGTGGAAGACTGTATATGGGGGTTCCGAGGTTAGTGCCCTAAGCTCCGAGGTTAGTGCCCTGAGCTTTAGTTGGGGTTGGTCCTGCTTTGAGCAGGGGGTTGGACTAGATGACCTCCTGAGGGCCCTTCCAACGCTGAGATTCTACGACACGTTGAGTGGACGTGATTGCCACGAGGAAAGCTACCTTCCATGAGAGGTGAGACCAGGAACACGTGGCCAGGGGCTCAAAGGGGGGGTCCCATTAGGCGGGACAATATGAGGTTCAGGTCCCACTGCGGTACGGAGGACCTAGCGTAGGGAAATGACTGGTCTAGCCCTTTTAAGAAGCAGGAGGTCATGGAATGAGAAAAAATTGATTGGCCCTGCACCGGTGGATGGAAGGCTGAAATGGCCACCAAATGTACTCTAACAGAGGTGGGGGCTAACCCTTGGGTCCTAAGGGACAGGAGGTACTCAAGGATGAGTTGGAGCGGTGTGGACGATGGGGAGGTTCCTTTCTCCCCCGCCCATCTGGAAAACCTGGACCACTTAACCAGGTAAGTTTGGCGTCTGGACGGCTTCCTACTCTCTAGTAGGACTCATCTGACTTCCTCCGAGTACCTCCCTTCTTCCTCGTCTAGCCACTTAGCAGCCACATTGTTAGGTGGAGGGCTGTGAGGTTGCGATGTGGGAGGCGGCCCCCATTTTGGGAGAGGAGGTCTGGGCAGAGCAGTAATCTCCATGGGGGAGCCCACGAGGAGGCTCCGGAGGGTCCCGTACCAGTGTTGATGGGCCCAGTCTGGAGCTATAAGGATGACCCTTGTCCTGTCTGTTTTTTACCTTGTGCAGGACCCTGCTGACGAGGGGAAAAGGTGGGAACGCGTAGAAAAACTGGACCGACTACTACAGGAGGAAGGGATCCGAGATCGCCCCCCTCCCCATTTCCCCCCCGGAGCAGAACTGGGGGCAGCGCCGATTCTGGCGGGTTGCAAAGAGGTCGACTTGGGGAACTCCCCAGTCTCGGAACAGCTGGTGAGTGACCTCTGAGTGGAGAGACCACTCATATTGGTGGGAGAAAACCCTGCTGATGTGGTCGGCTCGCACATTGCGGGCGCCGGGCAGGTGAAAAGCCCGAAGGGAGACTATACAGAACTCCCATAGGTTCAGGGCTTCCAGGCAGAGGGCCGAGGAACGGGTCCCGCCTTGCCTGTTGATGTAGTACATCGCAGCGGTGTTGTCCGTGAGGACGCTGACCACCTTCCCGCGAAGGTGTGTGCTGAAAGCTACGTATGCCAAGCGTATCGCCCTGAGCTCTCTGACATTTATGTGGAGAGACGAATCCAAGGCTGACCATTTCCCTTGGGTTAGCATGCTCCCTATGTGGGCTCCCCAACCCAAGTCCAACGCATCGGACACCAGGTCCAGCAATGGGGGTACCTCCCAAAAGGGGACCCACTGCAACATGTTGTGCGGGTACGACCACCACTGAGGGGAGGTAAGCACCGGGGGCGGTACCGTGAGGACCTTGTCCAGACCATCCCTGGCCTGGGAAAATTAGGAGGCTAGCCAGAGCTGGAGGGGCCTCATTCGGAGCCTGACGTGGTGGACCACATACGTGCAAGCCGCCATGTGCCCCAGAATCTGGAGGCACGCTCTTCCCGTTGTCACCGGAAAAGCTGTGACCGAGGCGATGAGACCTTTGAGAGTCTCGAACCTGCTTAGAGGGAGAGAGGCTGAGGCCTTTAGGGCGTCCAGCAGCGCCCCTATGAACTCTATGCGCTGCACTGGGACTAACGTGGATTTGCTTTCGTTTACCACTAAGCCGAGATCTGCGCATGTGAAGCGGAGCAGTTCGACATGGGCCTGTACCTGGGACCGAGAGTTGCCCTTGAGAAGCCAATCGTCCAGATAAGGGAAGATTTGAACCCCTTCCCGTCTGAGATAGGCGGCCACCACTGCCATGCATTTGGTGAAGACCCTCAGTGCCATGGAGAGCCCATAGGGGAGGACTGTGAACTGATAGTGGTCTGTCCCTACCATGAACCTGAGGAAGCGCCTGTGCGCCTCGAGGATATGAATATGGAAGTATGCATCCTGGAGGTCCAGAGCCACGTACCAGTCCCCCGGGTCCAAGGATGGGATAATGGAGACCAGGGATACCATGCGGAATTTGGAGCGGACCATATACCGACTGAGGGCCCACAGGTCCAAAATGGTCCTGAGACCGCCCTTGGCCTTGGGGATCAGGAAGTACCTAGAGTAAAAGCCTCTGCCCTGGTACTCTACTGGGACTCTTTCCACCGCCCCCAGGTGCAGCAGTCGCGCCATCTCCTGCTCTAAGAGGTGGGCGTGCTTCTGGGTCCTGCCGGGATGGTAGGTGATGTGGTGGGGATGAAGTGAACTGCAACGTGTAGCCCTTAGAAACCATGTTGAGGACCCACCCATCTGAGGTTATGCCGGCCCATGCCCTATGGAAGACAGACCATCGGTTGCAGAACACAAATTTTATTAACCAGGGTTTTTTCCTGGCAACGTGCCTGGTTTCTGCCCCCCCGCCCCAATAGTCAAAACCGCCTCTTTCCCTGCCTCTTACCCTTAGCGGGCCCGGGCTGCGGGGCAGAGCGGGACTGATGCTGAGACCGACGCCTCTGGTCTCTAGGCCTCTTAGCAGGGGGCTCGTATCTGCTTTGTGCAGGTGGAGCCAATGCCTGCGGCCTGGGCTTGTCTTTCGCCAGGGGAACGTAGAGGCCCAAGGTCTGCAGGGTGGTACGGGAGTCCTTCATGCCGTGGAGACGGGCGTCCGTCTGGTCGGCAAATAACGCTTTCCTGTTGAAGGTCAGGTTCTGCATGATGGACTGGGCCTGCTGCCCTGTCCAGACAGGGTGAGCCACGATGCCCTGCGCATGGAAATGGCAGAAGCCATCGAGCGGGCCGTGGTATCGGCCGCATCTGACGCCGCCTGGAGGGTGGCTTTCGCAGCTGTTGCCCCCTTCTCTACAAGAGGAGGGCTTTAAACTAGGTTGGACGGGGACAGGTGAGCAAAGCCCACAGGTAAGTGGAGAACATGGGGACCTGGGAGATGGGTCGGAAATAGGAGGGGGCGTGGGCTCTAATGACAAAGAGATAGGAGGGTCAGGGCAAAACTGGGAGGCAAGATCAAATCAGTATCTTAGATGCCTGTATACAAATGCGAGAAGTATGGGTAATAAGCAGGAAGAACTGGAAGTGCTAATAAATAAATTCAACTATGACATTGTTGGCATCACCAAAACTTGGTGGGATAATACACATGATTGGAATGTTGGTATGGATGGGTACAGCTTGCTCAGGAAGGACAGACGGGAAAAAGGGAGGAGGTGTTGCCTTATATATTAAAAATGTACACACTTGGACTGAGGTGGAGATGGACATAGGGGATGGAAGTGTTGAGAGTCTCTGGGTTAGGCTAAAAGGGGTAAAAAACAAGGGTGATGTCATGCTAGGAGTCTACTACAGGCCACCTAACCAGGTGGAAGAGGTGGATGAGGCTTTTTTTAAACAACTAACAAAATCATCCAAAGCCCAAGATTTGGTGATGATGGGGGACTTCAACTATCCAGATATATGTTGGGAAAATAACACAGCGGGGCACAGACTATCCAATAAGTTCTTGGACTACATTGCAGACAACTTTTTATTTCAGAAGGTTGAGAAAGCTACTAGGGGGGAAGCTGTTCTAGATTTGATTTTAACAAATAGGGAGGAACTCGTTGAGAACTTGAAAGTAGAAGGCAGCTTGGGTGAAAGTGATCATGAAATCATAGAGTTCACAATTCTAAGGAAGGGTAGAAGGGAGTACAGCAAAATAGAGACAATGGATTTCAGGAAAGCGGATTCTGGTAAGCTCAGAGAGCTGATAGGTAAGGTCCCATGGGAATCAAGACTGAGGGGAAAAACAACTGAGGAGAGCTGGCAGTATTTCAAAGGGACACTATTAAGGGCCCAAAAGCAAACTATTCCGCTGGGTAAGAAAGATAGAAAATGTGGCAAAAGACCACCTTGGCTTAACCACGAGATCTTGCAAGATCTGAAAAATAAAAAGGAGTCATATAAAAAATGGAAACTAGGACAAATTACAAAGGATGAATATAGGCAAACAACACGGGAATGCAGGGGCAAGATTAGAAATGCAAAGGCACAAAATGAGCTCAAACTAGCTACAGGAATAAAGGGAAACAAGAAAACTTTTTATCAATTGTGATACAGCATGGCCAGAAGGCAGCAGGAGAGTGATCTAGGATGAGGAGAAGCCTTATTCCCTGTAGATTAATTAAAAGCACCTGAAACCAATTAGAGCACCTGAAGCCAGTCACCTGATAAAATCCCCCTGCTTCAATCAGCCAGAGGAGGAGTTGGAGCAGAGTGAGGAGGAGCTGGAGCAGTTTGGAGGAGCTGGAGCAGAGTGGTTTGGTGGTGGAGCAGAGAGCAGTTTGGAGGAGTGAAGCAGAGTGGATTGGTGGTGGAACAAAGAGCAGTTCGAAGGAAAGTGGAGGAGAGTTTTGAGAAGTGCTGCAGCGGGCTAAGAAGACCAAGATCCTAGGTAAAGGGACACCTGGCTTGTGCAGAGGGAAGGCAGGAAGCCCCACAAGCTGAAGGTCGGGAGAGGGAAGTAGCCCAGGGGAAAGAATCACTGGTACAAGTGGTTCACCTGCTATCATAGGGCCCCTGGGCTGGGACCCAGAGTAGAGGGCGGGCCTGGGTCCCTCCCTCTCCACTCCCCTTCCCTGGGATACTAGTAGGATAGCTGTTACCCCAGTTCAGGGGCAAGAAATGGCACCCTGAAACGCCCCCACAAGAAGAGAAAGTGCGGGACCCATCATAGTAGTGCCGGCAATTTGCCACACAATACATTAGAAGCAAGAGGAAGACCAAGGACAGGGTAGGCCCACTACTCAGTGAGGAGGGAGAAACAGTAACAGGAAACTTGGAAATGGCAGAGATGCTTAAGGACTTCTTTGTTTCGGTCTTCACCGAGAAGTCTGAAGGAATGCCTAACATAGTGAATGCTAATGGGAAGGGGGAAGGTTTAGAAGATAAAATAAAAAAAGAACAAGTTAAAAATCACTTAGATAAGTTAGATGCCTGCAAGTCACCAGGACCTGATGAAATGCATCCTAGAATACTCAAGGAGCTAATAGAGGAGGTATCTGAGCCTCTAGCTATTATCTTTGGTAAATCATGGGAGACAGGAGAGATTCCAGAAGACTGGAAAAGGGCAAATATAGTGCCCATCTATAAAAAGGGAAATAAAAACAACCCAGGAAACTACAGACCAGTTAGTTTAACTTCTGTGCCAGGGAAAATAATGGAGCAAGTAATTAAGGAAATCATCTGCAAACACTTGGAAGGTGGTAAGGTGATAGGGAATAGCCAGCATGGATTTGTAAAGAACAAATCATGTCAAACCAATCTGATAGCTTTCTTTGATAGGATAACGAGTCTTGTGGATAAGGGAGAAGCGGTGGATGTGGTATACCTAGACTTTAGTAAGGCATTTGATAAGGTCTCGCATGATATTCTTATCAATAAACTAGGGAAATACAACTTAGATGGGGCTACTATAAGGTGGATGCACAACTGGCTGGATAACCGTACTCAGAGAGTAGTTATTAATGGTTCCCAATCCTGCTGGAAAGGTATAACGAGTGGGGTTCCACAAGGGTCTGTTTTGGGACCGGCTCTGTTCAATATCTTCATCAACGACTTGGATATTGGCATAGAAAGTACGCTTATTAAGTTTGCAGATGATACCAAACTGGGAGGGATTGCAACTGCTTTGGAGGATAGGGTCATAATTCAAAATGATCTGGACAAATTGGAGAAATGGTCAGAGGTAAACAGGATGAAGTTTAATAAGGACAAATGCAAAGTGCTCCACTTAGATAGGAACAATCAGTTTCACACATACAGAATGGGAGGAGACCGTCTAGGAAGGAGTACGGCAGAAAGGGATCTAGGGGTTATAGTGGACCACAAGCTAAATATGAGTCAACAGTGTGATGCTGTTGCAAAAAAAGCAAATATGATTCTGGGCTGCATTAACAGGTGTGTGGTGAGCAAGACACGAGAAGTCATTCTTCCGCTCTACTCTGCGCTGGTTAGGCCTCAGCTGGAGTATTGTGTCCAGTTCTGGGCACCGCATTTCAAGAAAGATGTGGAGAAATTGGAGAGGGTCCAGAGAAGAGCAACAAGAATGATTAAGGGTCTAGAGAACATGACCTATGAAGGAAGGCTGAAGGAATTGGGTTTGTTTAGTATGGAAAAGAGAAGACTGAGAGGGGACATGATAGTGGTCTTCAGGTATCTAAAAGGGTGTCATAAGGAGGAGGGAGAAAACTTGTTCATCTTAGCCTCTAAGGATAGAGCAAGAAGCAATGGGCTTAAAATGCAGCAAGGGAGGTTTAGGTTGGACATTAGGAAAAAGTTCCTAACTGTCAGGGTGGTTAAACACTGGAATAAACTGCCCAGGGCGGTTGTGGAATCTCCATCTCTGGAGATATTTAAGAGTAGGTTAGATAAATGTCTATCAGGGATGGTCTAGACAGTATTTGGTCCTGCCATGAGGGCAGGGGGCTGGACTCGATGACCTCTCGAGGTCCCTTCCAGCCCTAGAATCTATGAATCTATAAGAGCCTTGAAATCCCTTTTGTCCTGGTCCGGAAGGAGAGGCTCAAACTTGGGGAGGGACTCCCACAAGTTGAAGTCATAACTGCTCAGTAAGGCCTGATGGTTAGCCACTCTGAGCTGAAAACTCGCCGAGGAATAAAACTTTCTACCAAAAGCATCTGGTCTCCTGGCATCTTTGTCTTTGGGGAAGGGTGTGGGCTGGCCGTGCCTTTCACAGTGGTTCACCGACTCCACCACCAGGGAGTTGGGGGTAGGGTGGGAGTAGAGGTACTCATGGTCCTTCGTTGGGACAAAGTACTTCTTTTCTGCTTTCTTGGAGATGGGGGCCAAGGAAGCTAGAGTCTGCCACAGGGTGTTTGATATGTTGGCTACACCCTGGTGAAGGGGCAAGGCCACCCAGCCCGGTGCCAACGATGATAAAACGTTAAATAGTGAGTCAGAGGGCCCTTCCATCTCCTCGGCCTGGAGTTGGAGGTTGGACGCCACACGCTTAAGGAAGTCCTGGTGTGCTTTAAAGTCCTCCAGTGGGACAGTAAGCAGCGGTGCCACTATGGCGTCGTCTGGTATCGGAGAGTGGGCCAGCTCTGCGCCAAGGGTCTCGGGCGGTACCGGGAGGGCGATGCCCAGATCCGATTCTGGGTGCGGGGCCACCAGCTCGGGTTCCAGCGATCTCTCTCCCTGACGCGAGGGAGATGCTGACGGAGCCTGGGACGCCCTGGCTACCGAGCACGTAGCTGCGTGGACGGGCAACTGGGGCCACGGGGCCCATTGACACCACTGTCCTTGCCATGGTGTCACCTGCCACTGAGCCAGTTGGGGGCCGGGAGGCAGCGATTGCTCCAGCTGGGCCGCATGACCTGGAGACGGGTGGCTGGGTGCCGAAGCTGAGCTCACCGCCGAGCGCACCGTACCGTACGAATGGCAAGAGCGACGGTCCCTGCTATGGTGCCTCCCTCGGGACCTCGACGTCGAGGAACTGTCTCCCGTTGATGAGTCACTCCGGTACCCGCCCCGGCGTCTGGAGCTACGGTGCTCCGGTGCCGGCGAGTGGCGGGAGGAGCATTGTGCGCGACGTCTAGCCCTGGAGCCCGAGCTGGATCGTTGATGCCGACAGTGCCGTGATCGGCTGCGGTAGCTACGGGCCGAGGAAGAGGAGCGTCCCCTGCGCCTGTCCCGGTGCCTACGCAGATCACTGCGAGGCATGGAGGGACAGTGGGGCTGCGTGCACGGCGGTGAGCCCGATGGTGTGGCTGGAGTGGATGGTCGGCCTCAGCTGGGAGAAGAGTGCACCGAACGGGACTGCGAGCGGTTCTCGGATCGGTGGCTACGCCGCTCCTGGGACGTCTGAGGAACACCCAGCGGCGGCTTGCTGCGGGACCGGGGACCCGGCTGTGGCACCCCGGGTACTGGCAAAGTCATGATGTCCCGTGTGGCCTGCAAAGCCTCCGGCGTCGATGGCATCGTGACGGTGGGGGAGGCACGCGCTGACGGTACCAGGCTGCTCCACTCAATGCGAGTCGGAGGCCTTGGGCCCGGGGAGGATCTAGGGCTGCCCAGCATGGGACCAGCTTCACCCCTCTCCTTCTCATGGCGCCGCTGCGACTAGGACGTCTTCCCCTGCTTCTTGGACGAGGAGCGGTGCCAACTGGTCGAGGGAACTTCACTGCGCACCGAAGACGCGGTGCAATGTGCCGACTCTGCCCGGCACGCCGGGGCCAGGGCCAGTGCCGACTCCATCAGGAGAGCGCGAAGTCGGATGTCCCTCTCCTTTTTCGTCCGTGGCTTGAATGACCTGCAGATCTTGCAGTGGTCAATCACATGAGTTTCTCCAAGGCAGCAGAGACACTCAGCGTGCAGATCACTTCTCGGCTTGGACTGGCGACAAGAGTCGCAGGACTTAAAGCCTGGGGCACGGGGCATGCCCTGAGCCCACTTTAACAACCAGAAACTTAAGAGCTAGCTAGCAAGTACTACTATCGTTTAAGGAAAAAAGGCTGCAGTAAGGCTGGAGCAAAAGTTCCGACTACCTTCACTAGCGGCAAGAAGGAACTGAGGGTGCGGGGAGAGTGCAGCTCCCCTTATAGCGCGATATAGAGGCGCTACTCCAGGGGTCGCAGCGGTGATCCCCCACTAAGGGTACTGCTAAGGGAAAAACTTCCGACACTGATGCATATGGCGAGCACACACACCTACTGTGGAATACACATGAGCAATCACTCGAAGAAGAATCCCCACTTCATCACACTCTCTATCCCTGCTCCTTCTCTGTTATATTTACATTGACAAAAATGGTATAAAACCCAACTGCTATTCAGCAGAACCCAGTGCAACTTGGGAACAACTGGGAATGAGGCAATCTGTCCCTAATGGGGGATTCTGGTGACTAACAATCACTTTGCAGTGGGAGAAAAAGTATAAATGTGATGCTCCAAATTTGGTTAGACTAGAAAAAGTAATGGAGGTTGTGTCCAGTGGTGAGGAAATTTGCTACATTGCCCTGGACGCTATATGGGCTACTTTCCTTCTTGAAAAAATAGTTATGTTTTTATATCAGGATCGCTAACTCAATCTAGCTAACTCCATGGAAAACCCCAGTGGAGTCAAAGCCCAGGTAGGTTTAACTTCCATGTACCTAGTAAAGGTCACTCCTGGTTCCCCCACTTCAGACTGATGGACACTTCCATGACACAGGACAAAGGAGTTGATGAAAAACACTGTGCGCTTCACTCCAAGGAAGGGTGAGCTGCAAAAGGGAAAAGCAGACAACTCACCTGAAGGAGCTGAGATGCCACAAATACTGCATTAAAGTTCACTACTTGGGAATTAGGAAAAGGAAAAAACAATCATTTCTGACCCCTAGACAAGATTTTCATGGTGTTTATCTCCCTTGCAGCTTCTCTGGTGATAAATAAGAGAAGACCTGTGATGGAAGAATTTCCCACACTCACAGCATTCATAAGGTTTCTCTCCTGTGTGGATCCTCTGATGTGAGGCAAGGGTTGACCTCCGAGTGAAGGTTTTCCTGCACACACAGCATTCATAAGGTTTCTCTCCTGTGTGGCTCCTCTGATGTGTAGTAAGGGTTGACCTCCGAGTGAAGGTTTTCCCGCAGTCACGGCATTCATAGGGTTTCTCTCCTGTGTGGATCCACTGATGGCGAATAAGGGTTGAGCGCTGAGTGAACGTTTTCCTGCACTCACAGCATTCATAGGGTTTCTCTCCTGTGTGGCTCCTCTGATGTGAAATAAGGGTTGAGCTCTGAGCGAAGGTTTTCCCGCACTCACAGCATTCATAGGGTTTCTCTCCTGTGTGGCTCCTCAGATGCGAAATAAGGGTTGAGCTCTGAGTGAAGGTTTTCCCACACTCACAGCATTCATAGGGTTTCTCTCCTGTGTGTATTCTCTGATGGCTAATAAAGTGTGAGCTCAGAGAGAAGGTTTTCCCGCACTCACAGCATTTATAGGGTTTCTCCCCTGTGTGGATTCTCTGATGGCGAATAACGTTTGAGCGCTGAGTGAAGGTTTTCCCGCACTCACAGCATCCATAGGGTCTCACTCTGGTGTGGATTCTCTGATTGCTAATAAGGCATGAGCGCCTCCTGAACTTTTTCCCGCACTCAAAGCCCGTGTTATTTCTCTCTCCCGTCAGGATTCTCTGCTGGGCCATGGTTTCCTTGAGCCCTTTGTGAGTTCCCCAATAATTAACAGATCTTCCAACTTTCTGTGCTGGCTGGTTTCCCTGCTGCTTCTCTGGCCTGTGCTGCCCCTGAGAGCCTTTTCCCTGCTCACAACTCCTGGACACACTCCCTGTGCATCTTTGCAATAACACCCCCTGCATTTCCACTTGCTCATCTTCCTGCTGAGGATTCTGCTCCACGGTCTCTCTCACCATCCCATCACCTGCTGGGACAGAGAAAGAAAAACCTCAGAAACCGGAAGGGAAAAAGGGAGAACAAACCAAGAGAATAGCTGGAGATGGGGAAAAAACAGGGACTGAATTTTGCCAAATTCTTCCCCAAAGGGGCGAGAGGAGGGGATCAATGCTGCATCCAGTTCCCATCCAAACACTTCCCAGGGAGAAGGGAGTTTGGGGAGGGAACTACTGCCAGGAGTTAGGATGGGTAGGAAGCCGTGAACAGTATCTGCCCTGAGGATACTGGGGACCATCCTGAACCCAGAGACCCCACAAGTCTTTGTTGGGACTCCCAGCTGTTTCCTTCAAGCACTGAGAAGGTTTAATGATCCCTCACCCACGCAGCTGCCTCTCAGGACCTCTGTTTCCTCTGAGCCCTGGAGATCTGGGGCCCACGGCTCTTCCCCTTGTTCCAGCTGGGAGATGACATCGGGTTTGGAAACTGGGAACCCTGCTCAGGGGAAAGAAGACCGGTGAGATCAGGTAACACACAAAAGAAGAAGTTACTCAACTTGTGCATCAATGATGGTTCTTTGAGATGTGTCTCCCTATGGGTGCTCCACTGTAGGTGCTAGCACATTAAAAACAGCTGTGTAGACCAGTGGCTTTGCACGGTACTGTGCCCCTTTCAGGAGTCTGATTTGTCTTGTGTACCTCCGAGTTACACCTCATTTAAAAACTACTTGCTTATAAAATCAGACATAAAAATACAAAAGTGTCACTGCCCACTATGAATTGCTGACTTGCTCATTTTTACCATATCATTATAAAATAATTAACTGGAATAAAAATATTGTACTTACATTTCAGTGCATAGTATAGGAGATCAGTATAAACAAGTGATTGTATGAAATTTTACTTTGTACTGACTTGGCTAGTGATTTTTCCGTAGCAACTCTGGAAGACCTCTGCATACCCCAAGGGTACACATACCTCTGGTGTAGACACTGCAGCTCAGGCTTAAGAGACTGAGCTCCGGCCCAATCTGCAACATATACGCAGTTATATACAGCCCACCAAGGCCAGTCTGGGGACCCAGGCTGGGAGGTTCTCTCCCAGAGGCAGCACAGACATTCCAATATGTGCTACTTCCTAGGCTTTGCTTTTCGGAAGGACGATCCCCACAGCTCCACCACTCTGAGACAGGCCATTCTGGAGGCAGCATCTCTTTGTGTCATGATGGCACCTCAGTGAGTCCCAATGATTTCAGACTTCTCATAAACACCGTCTCTTCTGGGGTGCTGCAGCCAGTAGGTATTTGCAGCAACACAAGAGAGGCTTTTCAGAACCAGACTGCATTGTTTAGGCAACTGGAACACAGGATTTACAGATCCCTTGGTCAGTCTGGGAAAGCAAAACTGAACTCTACATTCATTTTGGCAGTTTTATCTGTGCGGCTTTTTCAAAGCCTCCTTGATTTCATATCTCTCTCTCTCTCTGTTGCCTTGTCTCAGTCTTTTTGCCCTGAAAAGAAGCAAACTTAAGCCCAGTCTGTTTGTACCTGTGTCCCAAAGTGTACCTGTTTGTTCCTGTGTCCCAAAGTGCAATGCAGTTGCGTTCCCATGTTTTGCTTCCCTCGGACCCAGTCATTACACATTAACCTCCAGTCTTTGAGACTTCCATTGCCCAGCATGCTTCATACATATGTGGACTGTCCTTGATAGAGTTTCCATGTAAATGAAGACAGGCCTTTGTTCAACAGAAATTATATCCTCATCCCAGAAGAGGAATTCACTCCTTCACACCCAGTGACTAACAAAGGAAATTGAGAGGTAAGCTGACTCATGCCTATTTTTCATTTAAAAAAAACCTACTAAATAAAGCCCCCATTCTCCAGAGGGAGACAAGGTCAAGGTGAAGGGCTAGCATAATGAATCATAAAATCACAGAAACACAGGGGTAAAAGGACCTCAAGATGTCAGCTACTCCATTCTCCAGCCCTGAGGCAGAACCAAATATACATAGACCATCTGTCTAAACTCTCTTATAAACCTCCAGTGATCAGGATTCCGCAACCTCTCTTGGTAACGTATTCCTATACCTATCTATAATCACAGTTGGAAAGTTTTTCCTAATATCCAGCCTCAACATCCCATGCTGCAGAATTAGCCAGTTACTACTTCTCCTACCTATTTCTTCCTACCCTAAGCAGGAGAGCATGATTTGAGGACTTCAATAGCTGAGACATAGGTGAGAGAATTATTCCAGGAGTGGATGGGTGAGATTCTGTGGCCTGCATTGTGCAGGAGGTCAGACTAGATGATCATATAGGTCCCTTCTGACCTTAAAGTCTATGAGTCTATGAGGATAAGGGAAGATCAGATTTCAAGAAGACGACCACGGTCAGTGGTGTCAGACAGCTGACAGGTCAATGAGGAAGAGGATGGAGTGTTGGTTCTGAGCTTTGCCTAGGGACAGGTCTTTAGCGACTTCAGCAAAATCAGCTTCAGTGAAGTGCTACAATCTCGGAGTCCCTGAATGCTTCCCTTCCTGCCCCGCACCAGACCCTCCTGTGACGGGTTGGGTCACAGAGACCCCCTTGGGACTGTCACCAGAGGTGCTGGTACTACCTCTGAGCCCATAGCTCTGTCAGTTAGCGATGTGAAAAATCGCATCCCCACCTGACATAAATTGCAGCAAAAACTGTGGTGTTGACACAGTTACAGTGGCAAAAAAGGCCATTAAAAAGAAAACCAAGGAAATTAAAGGCCCATAAAGTCCATTAAGCAGAGTGAAGGTTGCCCAGTGCTGCCTCGTGCCCTTCCAGCATGTGGATGGGGGTGAAAAATAAAACCTCTGAAAACCAGGAAATGAAGAATTAAACTACACACCACCCCTGCAATGTAATCTTAACTCTGCCTTTAGCCCCTAGCCCTGGAGCTGGCAAATGTCACTGGGAATAGGTCAGTAAGGGTGGTGGAAAGGTTAACAAATTACCCAAGTAAAGGGCCAATTATTCCATCTCTTGAAGTCTTCAAGTCAGGACAGGATGCCTTTCCGGAAGATGTTTTCATCAAACACAAGGGATTCAGCGCACTACAATGGTAACTGGATGACCCTCCATGGCCCGTAGTACGCAGGTCAGACTAGATGACCTAATAGTCTCCCCCAGCCTTAAAATGTATTGATCGACAGAAGGAAGGACTAAGAACATGCCCCTGTGTGTTCTATGTTCCTCAGATCTGAACACCAGCATTTCTCCGCAGGTACTCCAGCAGTGTGCACTGTGCCAGCTGTAGCTTTAAATGAATGGTGGAGGGACTAGTTAGAGCAGCCGGGCAGAGCTGTGATATGAAGAGAGGTGCGCATGAAACTGGAAGGAACAGGTATTCCTCATTTCAGTGCCGAGTGGTGTAGGCGGCGTCAATAAAGGCGCACAAAGGCATGGTCTTGCCACAAGGATTGTCAGCAGGCTGGTGCCGTACATGCGAGGGGTCTCCAGGGCTCAGGGAGGGGTAAGTGAAGGCAGTGACTCAGAAGGAATCCTCATTGGAAGGGTAAAGGGGTGGTGACATTATGAAAGTCTGAGATGGATTGTGTGCAGTCGGCTCAGTGTCTGAGTGCAGGCCAGGGGTAGGCAGCTTCTGTTCCCTACATTGGACCTAACCCCAAGTTTTCCCATAGCAAAGAGACGGTGCGAATGTTTGTGCTACTACCCCTGTGCTCTGCTCCCAAAGTGTTCTGTACCGGGGAGGGCAGAGCGCTAGTCTAGGTGTCACTGGGATGTCAGGATGTCGCTGAAACAGGGCAAAGCTGAGGGTGCACTGTGAACCGTAACTCTTTATTTCCCCTTCTAAGAATCGAGAGGACAGGAATCCTTACCCAGCGAGGTCACGTTCTCATAGTTCTCCTGCATAACGTCTCCGTAGAGGGCTCTCTGAGTGGGGTCCAGCAGAGCCCACTCTTCCTCGGTGAAATACACAGCCACCTCCTCGAAAGTCACCGGCCCCTGAAACAGCAAGAGCCCAACACTCGGTACCTGCTCCCCAGTGAGAACCCCACCGTTCACAGGGGAGGAGGGCAGGATCCCACCCCCTCCCCATCAGAGCAGCCAGGAGGCATCAGGGTGAGGGGAGACAGAGAGAGAGTCCCTCACACTTTCTAACAGATAGAGATGGCCGGGGTCTGCACATTCAACACTCACCTACCAGCCAGAAGTGGATGCAGGAGATGGAGCCCCCAGCAGGGTCCAGGGACAGCCCCCTGATAGGAATCCCAACACCCTCCCCAGTGCCAGCAGTTAGATGGGAAGTGATGGGACGGGGTGTCTTCCCTGGGCCTCACTGGGGGTTGCCCTCTGGCTAGTAGGTTCAGACTCCAGTATTGCAGTCTGGTACGTTTCCCCAGCCCAGTCATGGGGGGTGTTTCCTGCTTGACCAATTAGGGAATTTCCACCCACAAACCCCATGGGTCTGTTGCAAGAATCTAGGCTCCACCGTAAACCAATCCCAGCAGGTTTGTCATACCCTGTCGCCCTCCCTTTCTCCACCCTGTGTATTTCCTGCCCCCTCCCACCTCCTGACCACCCCCAGAAGCACCCACCTCCTATGTATTTACTGCCCTTCTCCCGCCAGCAGGAACCCACCAGCAACTCCCCAATAATCCCTACCTGAGCTGGCTCCACCGCAGCCATCTCCCTTCCTTGGTCCCTGGAAGGACGGGACGTAACGCTGCAGCCTGTCAGGGCAAGAAGGGGACGTGTCAGAACAGGACAGTAACGTCACATCACAATCCTGCCCCCCCACCCCCCAGCTCTTTCTCCGCAGACTGATGTTCTCGACTCTGTCATACAAATAACAGAAATATTCAAAACACAATTAGTAATGGGGGCGGGATGGGGGACTTTAACTACCTAGACTTTAACTACCTAGACTTTAACTACTCTAACTACCTGTTAGAAAAGGAATTCAAACAAACACAAAACGTCCAATAAGTTCTTGGAATGTGTTGGGGACACCTGTTTGCTTCAGAAGATGGAAGTAGTAACCAGGGGGATGGGCATTTTAGGATTGATTCTGACTAATAGGTGGGAGTTATTTAGGAATCGGAAGGTGGAAAGCAATATGGGCGAAATTGTTCATGAAATGATGATTTCGTGATTCTAAGGGAAGGAAGGCAGGAAAATAAGGACAGCGGACTTTGAAAAGGCAGTCTTCAACGAACTCTGAAAACTGGTATGTGAGTGTGGTGTTTCCTTCCATATTCTTTATGAAAATATGCTTATGAAATGAACATGAGATAAGTGAGATGTAGTTTGTGCAAGATGGGTTTTGTAAGATATCATTGGAAAGGTTATAATTTACTGAGTGTGATTATCCACTTTGTGTGCATGTATCATTTCTGTATCTGAAGTTAGGAATATTGACTATGTATCTGTATTTCAACTATGCCACTTTGGGTGACACCCACTGCTAACGCTTCAGGTACAAGAATGGAAAAGCCAGACAGGGCAGATGGCCCATCAGCAAGGACAATGGACTGTGAAAAGGCTCCATACAGCCACTGACTCCTGGACACTGTGATACTACAGAGTCAGGTGGTCTTGTCACCGGATACTCAGCTTTACCTGGGACTTCTTGTAACTTTCCACTGGAAGGGAACGGGTGGGAAGGGGGGTCAAGTTTGGGAAACAAAAGATTCCTGCCTTATGTAAATCCTATTTAGGGGTAGAGAGGAAGGCAAACAAGACTCCTCCTCTCCAAGGCCTGTCTGCCCAAGAAGAAAGACGGCTAAAGCCACCTGAAAGGGGGGGGGGGGGGGGAGTCCAGACTGAGACAGGGGTCCAGACTGAAAAGAAATGTAACTGGAACTCTGAACCACAGAAACTTTGCAACCTGCCTAAAATAACATTCAGGGTAAGAAATTGCATTGTGTAATCTGTTTTTTAAGTATATTGAGCTTAGCTTGTGTATTTTGCTTTATTTGGTCATTAATCTGGTTTGTTTTGTCCATTATCTCTTAGGGCTTGGCTACACTTGCACTTTATACCGCAATAAAGCCTCCCAGAGCGCTCTACCTTACTCCCCGTCCACACTGGCAAGGCACGTAGAGCGCTCTGACTCCCTGGCTGGAGCGCTCCTGGTACTCCACCTCCCCGAGAGGATTAACAGCTGTTGCGTATTGGCTGAGATGCTCCAGTGTAAACGGGGAGTAATGTTATTACGCACTGATTGACCTCCGGAAACTCTCCATAATCCTTTTAACTGAGGCTCCTCTCTTGTTTTGTTTTGAAACAGCACTTCCATCTCCAGAGTTCAGAGCTCCGTTTCGGGGGCTGCTTATCAAAAAAACAAACACAGCTACTGTTTGCTTTGAATGAGTGAGAGGCAGGCAGGGGGCCTCTGTTTGGAGAGCTGACAGCAAACGTTTGCTTGAAGAGAGAGGCGGCGGGGGGGGGAGGAGGGGTTGGGGTTCGTTTTGGCGAGCGGCTGCTTATCTGGTCTATGAGAAAAAAAACAAACAGCTGCTGTTTGCGTTCAGTGAGTGAGAGAGAGGCGGGGGAGGGAGCGGGTTGTGACCTTAGGAGATAATGAGCTGATAGTCTGTGGGTACCCCAAAAACCCACTCTCTCTCCCCCCACGCTCCCTGTCACACTCCACCCCCCCCCCCACATTTGAAAAGCACGTTGCTGCCACTTGAACGCTGGGATAGCTGCCCATAATGCACCGCTTCCAATACAGCTGCAAGTGCTGCAAATGTGGCCACACCAGTGCACTTGCAGCTGTGAGTGTGGACCGACTGGAACGCTTTCCCTAGTGCGCTCTCCAAAGGCTGGTTTAACTCAAACTGCTCTACAGCTGCCAGTGTAGCCATGGCCTTATATTCACTTAAAATTCACCTTTTGTAGTTAATACACTTATTTCTTGTTTATAATATAACCCAGTTTATGTAATTTCTAACTGGGGAGCAGGGGTGGGCAAGAAGTTGTGCATATCTCCCTCCACATTGAGGGAGGGGGGCAAATTTCATAAAACCTTTGGGTCTGTACCCCTTAAAGGGAGCGGGCCCCAGAGTGTTCGGGCACCTGAGGCTGAATCTTTCCAGAGCGGATCTCTCTCTCTGTGCAGCTGGGCATGCCCCTGCCTGTGTGCTTGGCTGGAAGAGGCTTGTGAGCCTAACCCAGCCAGGTAAAGGGCACCCAAGCTGGCAGAACAGGCTGCCTCAGTGGCACCCCAGCACATCAGGTGACACCCCAAAGGACCCAAACCCTCCAATATGGCTCCATTAGGAGCTCTTTAATGACCAGACAATAAAAAGGAATCGTACAAAAATTTGAATCGTGGACAAATTGCTATAGACTCATAGACTCATAGACTTTAAGGTCAGAAGGGACCATTATGATCATCTAGTCTGACCTCCTGCACAATGCAGGCCACAGAATCTCACCCACCCACTCCTGGAATAATCCTCTCACCTATGTCTCAGCTATTGAAGTCCTCAAATCATGGTTTAAAGACTTCAAGATGCAGAGAATCCTCCGGTAAGTGACCCGTGCCCCATGCTGCAGAGGAAGGCAAAAAACCTCCAGGGCCTCTGCCAATCTACCCTGGAGGAAAATTCCTTCCCGACCCCAAATATGGCGATCAGCTGAACCCCGAGCATGTGGGCAAGACTCACCAGCCAGACACCCAGGAAAAAGTTCTCTGTAGTAACTTCTAACATCCCATCGTTGACCATTGGTCCTATTTACCACTGATGGCAATTAATTGACCTTTGACTAAGATCATGTTATCCCATCAAACCATCCCCTCCATAAACGTATCTAGCTTAATCTTGAAGCCAGTTAGGTCTTTTGCCCCCACTGCTTCCCTTGGAAGGCTGTTCCAGAACTTCACTCCTCTGATGGTTAGAAACCTTCGTCTAATTTCAAGTCTAAACTTCCTGATGGCCAGTTTATATCCATTTGTTCTTGTGTCCACATTGGTACTGAGCTGAAATAATTCCTCTCCCTCCCTGGTATTTATCCCTCTGATATATTTAAAGAGAGCAATCATATCTCCCCACAGCCTTCTTTTGGTTAAGGTAAACAAACCAAGCTCCTTGAGTCTCCTTTCATACGACAGGTTTTCCATTCCTCGGATCATCCTAGTGGCCCTTCTTTGTACCTGTTCCAGTTTGAATTCATCCTTCTTAAACATGGGAGACCAGAACTGCACACAGTATTCCAAATGAGGTCTTACCAATGCCTTGTATAACGGTACTAACACCTCCTTATCTCTACTAGAAATACCTCGCCTAATGCATCCCAAGACCGCATTAGCTTTTTTCACGGCCACATCACATTGGCGACTCATAGTCATCCTGTGATCAACCAGGACTCCGAGGTCCTTCTCCTCTTCCGTTACTTCCAACTTATGCATCCCCAGCTTATAACTAAAATTCTTGTTATTAATCCCTAAATGCATAACCTTACACTTCTCACTATTAAATTTCATCCTATTACTATTACTCCAGTTTACAAGGTAATCCAGATCTTCCTGTAGGATATCCCGATCCTTTTCTGAATTGGCAATACCTCCCAACTTTGTGTCATCTGCAACCTTTATTAGCACACTCCCACTTTTGGTGCCGAGGTCAGTAATAAAAAGATTAAATAAAATTGGTCCCAAAACTGAACCTTGAGGAACTCCACTAGTAACCTCCCTCCAACCTGACAGTTCACCTTTCAGTATGACCCGCTGTAGTCTCCCCTTTAACCAGTTCCTTATCCACCTCTCAATTTTCATATTGATCCCCATCTTTTCCAATTTAACCGATAATTCCTCATGTGGTACTGTATCAAATGCCTTACTGAAATCGAGGTAGATTAGATCCACTGCGTTTCCTTTATCTAAAAAATCTGTTACTTTCTCAAAGAAGGAGATCAAGTTGGTTTGGCACGATCTACCTTTTGTAAAACCATGTTGTAATTTGTCCCAATTGCCATTGACCTCAAGGTCCTTAACTACTTTCTCCTTCAAAAATTTTTCCAAGACCTTGCATACTACAGATGTCAAACTAACAGGCCTGTAGTTACCCGGGTCACGTTTTTTCCCTTTCTTAAAAATAGGAACTATATTAGCTATTCTCCAGTCAAACGGTACAACCCCTGAGTTTAGAGATTCATTAAAAATTTTTGCTAATGGGCTTGCAATTTCATGTGCCAGTTCCTTTAATATTCTTGGATGAAGATTATCTGGGCCGCCTGATTTACTCTCATTAAGCTGTTCAAGTTTGGCTTCTACCTCGGATATGGTAATATCTACCCCCACATCCTTATTCCCATTTGTCATGCTGCCACTATTCCTAAGCTCCTCATTAGCCTCATTAAAGACTGAGGCAAAGTATCTGTTTAGATATTGAGCCATGCCTAGATTATCCTTAACCTCCACTCCATCCTCAGTGTTTAGCGGTCCCACTTCTTCTTTCTTTGTTTTCTTCCTATTTATATGGCTATAAAACTTTTTACTATTGGTTTTAATTCCCTTTGCAAGGTCCAATTCTACATGCCTTTTAGCCTGTCTCACTTTATCCCTACATGCTCTGACCTCAATAAGGTAGGTTTCTTTGCTGATCCCTCCCATCTTCCACTCCTTGTATGCTTTCTGTTTTTTCTTAATCACCTCTCTGAGATGCTTGCTCATCCAGCTTGGTCTAAAACCCCTGCCTATGAATTGTTTCCCCTTTCTTGGGATACAGGCTTCTGATAGCTTCTGCAACTTTAACTTGAAATAATCCCAGGCCTCCTCCGCCTTTAGGTCCATAAATTCTTTAGTCCAATCCACTTCCCTAACTAATTTCCTTAATTTATTAAAGTTAGCCCTTTTGAAATCAAAAACCCTAGTCTCAGATTTATTTTTGTTTATCCTTCCATTTAGTTTGAACTGAATTAGCTCATGATCACTCGAGCCAAGGTTGTCCCCTACAACCATTTCTTCAATGAGGTCCTCACTACTCACCAAAACCAAATCTAAAATGGCATCCCCCCTTGTTGGTTCAGCAACTACCTGATGAAGGAATTCATCAGCTATCACATCTAGGAAAATCTGAGCCCTATTATTATTACTAGCACTTGTTCTCCAATCTATATCTGGGAAGTTGAAGTCTCCCATGATCACACAGTTCCCATTAGTATTTACTTCCTTAAAAACATTAAAGAGGTCTCTATCCATATCCAAATTAGATCCCGGTGGTCTATAGCACACCCCAAGCACTATCCCAGGGGAGGCTCTAGTAGTTTTCTTCCCCAATGTGATTTTTGCCTAGACAGACTCTGTCTTATCCATTCCATCACTTTTTATTTCTTTACAGTCTACCTCATCATTGATATACAATGCTACTCCCCCACCTTTACCTTTATTTCTATCTTTCCTAAACAGCACATACCCTTCAATACCTGTACTCCAGTCATGACTACTATTCCACCATGTTTCGGTTATTCCTATGATATCTGGTTTCACTTCCTGGACCAGTAGCTCTAATTCCTCCATTTTGTTACCTAGGCTCCTCGCATTGGTGTACAAACATCTTAATTTTTGCTGTTTGGCCTCACTCACATTCCTTACCCATGAGTACAAAAGAACAGCACAAGTATAGAATCATAGGACTGGAAGGGACCTCGCAAGGTCATCTAGTCCAGTGCCCTGCACTCATGGCAGGACTAAGTATTATCGAGACCATCCCTGACAGGTGTCTTAAAATCCAACCTCTCTCTCCGTTCTTTTCCCCTCGCCTCACACAATCCCCGCTTCTACAAATTTGATTTGATAGCTGCTTTCAACTACCTGAAAGGGGGTTCCAAAGAGGATGGATCTAGACTGTTCTCAGTGGTAGAAGATGACAGAACAAGGAGTAATGGTCTCAAGTTGCAGAGGGGGAGGTTTAGGTTGGATATTAGGAAACACTTTTTCACTAGTAGGGTGGTGAAGAACTGGAATGGGTTACCTAGGGAGGTGGTGGAATCTCCTTCCTTAAAAACCTCTAAGGTCAGGCTTGATAAAGCCCTGGCTGGGATGATTTAGTTGGGGTTGTTCCTGCTTTGAGCAGGGGGTTGAACTAGATGACCTCCTGAGGTCCCTTCCAACCCTGAGATTCTATGATCCTATGATTCTAAATCTCGCATTATCACAGCTAGAGTTAGCCTGACTCTTGCTCATATAGACGCCTGCATCCAAATTCCCTTTACCGACTTCCACAAACATCTCCAATGATAGATATTTCACAACCTCCCTAGAAAATTTATTCCAGTGCTTAATCACCCTGACAGTTAAGAAGTTTTTCCTGATGTCCAACCTAAACCACTTTTGCTGCAATTTAAGCCCATTACCTCTCATCCCAGCCTCAGAGGTTAACAACAACAATTTTTCTCCCTCCTCATTGTAACAACCTTTTATGTACTTGTATCAGAGGGGTAGCCGTGTTAGTCTGGATCTGCAGAAGTGACAAAGAGTCCTGTGGCACCTTATAGACTAACAGACGTACCAGGGCATAAGCTTTCGTGGGTGAATACCCACTTCATCGGATGCATGCAGTGGAAATGCCCAGAGGCAGGTATAAATATGCAGGGAAGAGTCAGGCTACAGATAACGAAGTTAGTTCAATCAGGAAGGATGAGGCCCTCTTCTAGCTTTGTTTAATCCTGAGCTGATGGTGTCAAATTTGCAAATGAACTGAAGCTCAGCAGTTTCTCTTTGAAGTCTGGTCCTGAAGTTTTTTTGCTGAAGGATGGCTACCTTTAAATCTGCTATTGTGTGTCCAGGGAGATTGAAGTGTTCTCCTACAGGTTTTTGTATATTGCCATTCCTAATATCTGATTTGTGTCCATTTATCCTTTTGCGTAAGGACTGTCCGGTTTGGCCAATGTACATAGCAGAGGGACATTGCTGGCACATGATGGCGTATATTACATTGGTGGATGTGCAGGTGAATGAACCGGTGATGGTGTGGCTGATCTGGTTAGGTCCTGTGATGGTGTCCCTGGTGTAGATATGTGGGCAGAGTTGGCATCGAAGTTTGTTGCATGGATTGGTTCCTGAGTTAGAGTTATTATGGTGCGGTGTGTAGTTGCTGGTGAGAATATGCTTCAGGTTGGCGGGTTGTCTGTGGGCAAGGACTAGACTGCCTCCCAAGGCCTGTGAAAGTGAGGGATCGTTGTCCAGGATGGGTTGTAGATCACTGATAATCCGTTGGAGGGGTTTTAGCTGAGGACTGTAAGTGATGGCCAGTGGAGTTCTGTTGGTTTCTTTCTTCGGCTTGTCTTGCAGCAGGAGGCTTCTGGGTACATGTCTGGCCCTGTTGATCTGTTTCCTTATTTCCTCATGTGGGTATCGTAGTTTTGAGACTGCTTGGTGAAGATCTTGTAGGTGTTGGTCTCTGTCTGAGGGGTTGGAGCAAATACGGTTGTACCTCAGCGCTTGGCTGTAGACAATGGATCATGTGGTGTGTCCAGGATGGAAGCTGGAGGCATGTAGGTAGGCATAGCAGCGGGTGGGTTTTCGGTATAGAGTGGTGTTAATGTGACCATCACTTATTTGCACCGTGGTGTCTAGGAAGTGGACTTCCCGTGTAGACTGGTCCAGGCTGAGGTTGATGGTGGTGTGGAAGCTGTTGAAATCGTGGTGGAATTCTTCCAGAGTTTCCTTCCCATGGGTCCAGATGATGAAGATGTCATCAATGTAGCATAGGTAGAGGAGGGGCAGGAGGAGGTAGAGGAAGCGTTGTTCCAGGTCAGCCATAAAAATGTTGGCATATTGTGGGGCCATGCAGGTGCCTGTAGCGGTGCCACTGGTCTGGAGGTATATATTGTCACCAAATTTGAAATAATTGTGCGTGAGGATAAAATCACAGAGTTCAGCAACCAGTTGTGCTGTGGCATCATCAGGGATACTGTTCCTGACAGCTTGTATCCCATCTGTGTGTGGGATGTTTGTGTAGAGAGCCTCTACATCCATGGTGGCTAGGATGGTGTGTTCTGGAAGATCACCGATGCATTGTAGTTTTCTCAGGAAATCATTGGTGTCACGGAGATAGCTGGGAGTGCTGGTGGCATAGGGTCTGAGTAGAGAGTTCACATATCCGGACAGTTCTTCAGTGAGAGTGCCAATGCCTGAGATGATGGGGCATCCAGGATTTCCAGGTTTGTGGATCTTGGGTAGTAGATAGAACAACCCCGGTCGGGGCTCTAAGGGAATGTTGATTTGTTCCTGTGTTAGTGTAGGGCAGTGTTTTCCAAACTTACAACAGTTGTGTACCCCTTTTGAGACATTTGTCTTACCGGCGTGCCCCTTCTCTGGTGAAGATAATGGGGGTGGTGGGGGGGGGAGTAGCCACATTTTTATAACACACTCCTAATTCTTTCATTCTGGATTAAATGTTTATTAGAAATAAATACAAAATTATATTACATACATTTGAAACAAACATTTTAATAGAAATAATAGTTACATATAGAAATAGTACTAGAAATAATTAAAATAATAGAAGTGAATCAACAGTCTGGCAGAACAGCGTACGTGAATTTGTACCATTCTGGTTTGGTTAGGTTACTGAAGAAAGCACTAGTTTTAATACTTACTATTTCGGTACTGAAAAATTTTCAGTACAAACCAAACTATTCAGTGCGAGGGATGGAACTGCTTTTGACCAGACACTATCGAGGGAAATCTGGCTCGATGTTTGTGATCTTAAGATAAAGATGGGGCTCCACATCAATAAGACGATTTCATTTTTTTGCTTTGAGGCCAACCAGCACAGAGAATCCGATCTCGCACAAATACGAGGTGGGAAAAGGCAGAAGATACTTGACAGCTTTGTCCGATAGAGCTGGATATTCAGAACTAACCCCCAACCAAAATGACGTCAGTGTATTTTGCTCAAATTTTGTTTTCAGGAAGCTATCTGAAGCCAGCTCCAAGAGCTGTTCTTCTTCTGAAGCAGAGAGGTTATTTGGCAATGTTTGAACACTGATGATAAAAAGGGTTCCTTATCTGTTCAAAGGTGCAGTCCGGTTCAGGGAAATACTTACAAAGATCTTTCTGCAAGCTTTCCAAATGCTGCTTCATGGTTTGCAACACATCACTATCAAGTTCATTAGTCAAGTTTATTACTAAGTCATGAAGAGATGGAAAGGAATCCAGTTCACGATGACTAAGACGTTTATGCCACAGTTTCAATTTTGCGACCATGGCGCTCACTTTGTCTTGAACATGGACTATGGATATGAGTTTCCCTTGCAAGGATAGGTTGAGGTTTTAAATGAGCAAAGATATCTGCAATATATGCTAGTTTGCATAGCCATTTCCAGTTGTGTATACCGTCTCGCAGGTTAAAGGTTTCATCTAAAAAAACTTGCAGTTCTTCTCGCAGCTCAAACAGGTGATTCAGAACTTTTCCACGCGAAAGCCAACACACTTCAGTGTGAAATAGGAGTTGCGTGTAATCACTGCCCATCTCATCACAAAGCTGAGAAAACAGCCGGGCGTTCAGAGGGAGGCCTTTCACAAAATCGATTATTTTCACAGCTTCATCCAGTACTTGCTTTAGATCTGCCTGCATGTTCTGGGTGGCGAGTGCTTCCCTGTGAATGCAACAATGAGTCGATTTTGCTTCTGGCGCAACAGCTTGAATACGTGCAACAACTCCTTTCTTCGAACCAGTCATGGCTCTGGCGCCATCCGTGCTTATTCCAACACAACGACTCCGATCCAAGTCATTGTTTTTGATAAAGTCATCAGTAACTTTAAAAATAGCTTCTCCAGTTGTATGTGTTGGCATAGGTTGGCAGAACAAAATATCATCGTGGACTTCATTATTCAGCTCGTATCTGACAAAACAAAATATTAGCTAAATTCACAATATCAGTGGATTCATCCGCTTGCAGTGCATAGTAGCGACTCTTTTGTACTCTTGACAATAATTGCTGCTTTACGTTTTCGGCCATATCTGTGATTCTACGATGAACAGTGTTATTTGAGAGGGGGACACAATCTATAGCTTTGCTAGCCTTGTCTCCAATCATCACTTGCACCATTACTTTGGCTGCAGGTTTTACTAATGTCTCGCCAATCACTTCAGCAGCTCCAGACTTTGCAATTAAGTACGCCACACTATATGAAGCTTTCAAAGATTTCATATTTTCACCTCCCGTCACATTACGAATTGTTTTCTGGGACTTTTGGAGATCTTTGCCCCTATTTTCGAAGAATTCTACAGGTTTTCCCTCGTATTCTTTGTTTGCTATCGAAATGGTGTTTTAGGTTGGATGGTTTCATACTTTCATTTGAGAGAGTCTCATAACAAATCACACATAGTGGAACAGGCTCCACCTCATCACCAGTCCACGAAAATCCCAGTTTAAGATAGTCTTCAACATATTTGCAGGCTTTTTTTGTTTTCTTTGCAGCTGATACGTTCAATAAACTTACAGATAGTTCACATGATTCACTAATTTTGTCGTCACAATTGTCTGATGTAGCCATATCACTGCATTTTTTGGCATAATTATCACTAGCATTCATATTTCCTTCATAATTTTCTTTTGTATGTTTCGAACTTCCCGTTTTCAGCCAGCGATCCATTGTAAATGGGTTTAACAAAAACAAAGAGAGAAATTTTGTATATTAATACACACCAAGTATGTACTTGCTACGATCTTTAGATTACTACGAGTAGTTATTCACTTTTATCTTTTATCCGTCAGTATGACTTCTGCGCATGCCACAAAGGCAAGTGTATTGCCCGAGCCGCGGTAATGCGCACGCGTGGTTTGCATCGGCTCTGCGGTGCTATTAGATGTTATTTACAATGTAAACCTGTGTGTATTTCTACTGTACAGGTGTACATAATTCTTATATATTAAATTTTAGTGAATTTTTTCTGCTGCTAAAAAAAAAAAAACTATGATAAAGTAAAATAAAAAATTCTGCCACATACCCCTCCCCTTGAAACCCTTTCGTGTACCACTAGGGGTACAAGTATCACACTTTGGGAAACACTGGTGTTGGGGATGTCCTGAGTAGATGGTGCAGTTTCTTAGTGTATTCATCAGTGGGATCTGAGGAGAGTGGCCTGTAGAATTTGGTATTGGAGAGTTGTCTGGCAGCCTCCTTTTGGTAGTCAGACCTGTTCATGATGACAACAGCACCTCCTTTATCAGCCTCTTTTATTATAATGTCAGGGTTGTTTCTGAGGCTGTGGATGGCATTGCGTTCTGCACGATTTAGGTTATAAGGCATATAAACCTGTAGGAGAACACTTCAATCACCCTGGACACACAATAGCAGATTTAAAGGTAGCCATCCTGCAGCAAAAAAAACTTCAGGACCAGACTTCAAAGAGAAACTGCTGAGCTTCAGTTCATTTGCAAATTTGACACCATCAGCTCAGGATTAAACAAAGATGGTGAATGGCTAGCCAACTACAAAAGCAGTTTCTCCTCCCTTGGTGTTCACACCTCAACTGCTAGAATAGGGCCTCATCCGCCCTGATTGAACTAACCTCGTAATCTCTAGCCTGACTCTTCTCTGCATATTTATACCTGCCTCTGGACATTTCCACTGCATGCATCCGACGAAGTGGGTATTCACCCACGAAAGCTTATGCTCCAATACGTCTGTTAGTCTATAAGCTGCCACAGGACCCTTTGTCGCTTTTATGTACTTGAAAACTGTTATGTTCCCGCTCAGTCTTCTCTTCTTCAGTGTTTTTGAAAACCCAAGTTTTTAAAACTTCCCTCACAGGTCATGTTTGCTAGACCTTTCATCATTTTTGTTGTTCGTCTCTGAACGTTCTCCAAATCTTTCCTGAAATGTGGCACCCAGAACTGGACACAATACTTCAGCTGAGGCCTAATCAGCACAGTGTAGAGCGGAAGAATTACTTACTGTGTCTTGCTTACAACACTCCTGCTAATACATCCCAGAAAGATGTTTGCTTCTTTTTCAACAATGTTACACTGTTGACTCTCATTTAGCTTGTGATCCACTACGATCCCCAGATCCCTTTCCACAGTACTCCTCCCTAGGCAGTCATTTCTCATTTTGTATGTGTGCAACTGATTCCTAAGTGGAGTACTTTACATTTGTCCTTATTTAATATCATCCTATTTACTTCAGGCCATTTTGTCCAGATCATTTTGAATTTTAATCCTATCTTCAAAAGCACTTGCAACCCCTCCCAGCTTGGTGTTGTCCACAAACTTTATAAGTGTATTCACTATGCCGTTATCTAAATCACTGATGAAGATATTGAACAGAACCGGACCCAGAACTGATCCCAGTGGGACCCCACTTGATATGCCCTTCCAGCTTGACTGTGAACCACTGATAACTACTCTCCGGGGACAGTTTTCCAACCAGCTATGCACCCACCTAATGGTAGTTCCATCTCCGTTGTATTTCTCTAGTTTGTGTATGAGAAGGTCATGCAAGACAGTAACAAAAGCCTTACTAAAGTCAAGATATACCACATCTACCGCTTCCCCTCTATCCACAAACTTGTTACCCAGTCAAAAAAAAAAGCTTTTAGGGTGGTTTGACACGATTTGTTCTTGACAAATCCATGCTGACTGTTACTTATCACCTTATTATTGTCTAGGTGTTTGCTAACTGATTGCTTAATTATTTGTTCCATTATCTTTCCAGGAAATTAAAATAAGCTGATTGGTCTGTAATTCCCCGGGTTTTCCTTACTCCCGTTTTTATAGATAGGCACTAGATTTGCGCTTTTCCAGTCCTCTGGAATCTCTCCCGTCTTCCATGACTTTTTGAAGATAATTGCTAATGGTCTCAGATATCTCCTCAGTCAGCTCCTTCAGCATTCTAGGGTGCCTTTCATCAGGCCTTGGTGAATTGAAGACATCTAACCTAAGTAATTTTTAACTTGTTCTTTCCCTATTTTAGCCGCTGACCCTATCTCATTTTCACTGGCATTCATTAAGTTAGATGTCCAATTGTGACTAAACTTTTTGGTGAAAACTGAAACAAAAGTAGTTTAGCACTTCTGCCATTTCCACATTTTCTGTTGTTGTTTTTCCGCCCCCCTCATCGAGTACCGTGAGCATGTGGGGACAAAATCAGAAAGATTAACTCTTAAAATTAGTTACACCTAGCAAGGGACATATAAGGCAATAGGTAGGGTACTTCTTAAATCACGCGGTGTGCAGGGAGGGGGAATCATACAATTTTCAAGAGTTGATCATGGTATAAATAGTGAACTTCGCGGATGTGTTATACACCCGCAAAATTTGCTATTTACGTAGTGAGTAACCCACGAAAAATTGTGATTTCTCCACAGCGTTTCTCAAACTAGGGGCCCAGACCCAAAAGGGGGTTGCAAGCCTACTAGGGGGTCGCGGTGTTGCCACCCTTACTCCTGAGTTGATGCTGGCAGCGTAGCTGCCTGGAGCTGGCTGGCAAGAGAGCGGTGGATGCTGGTCAGTGCCCAGCACTGAAGGCAGAGAAGTAGGGGGGGCTTAGTATTGCCACCCTTACTTCTGTTCTGTGGTGGCGCTGCCTTCAAAGCTAGGCACCCAGCCAGCAGCTGCAGCTCTCCACTCTGCCTTCAGAGCTGGGCAGCCGGAGACCAGATTTCATGGTCCGTGATGCAAATTTCTGCCCTCATTTTTCTGCCCCATTTTTCTACTCCCCAGCCCCGCTTTGTGCTCTTGGTGGCTGCGCCACTCACACCACCCTAGTTATGGCCCTGTACTGCACCAAACTGTGTGGTTACCAAAAAAATTCACAGGCATAATGTAATAGTTAAGTGTTTATACTATTCCAGCAGATTTTTCTTAAACAAATAGGTCTGCTGTGGCTTTTCCAAATTAGGGTAATTAATAAAAATCCATTATTACTTTTCTGAGATTTTCCAAGCCTTCTTTGCAACTCAGCTGCAATTATTTGAAGACCATCCCGCGATTCAGGTAGGACCTTAATTATTTTTAACCAAGAGGAGGAAGAAACAGAAACCACAATAAGTTTTAACCTGTTCTTTCCTATGTAGATACGTTAGATATATTAAAGTCAGCCATGAAATTCATCTTAGGGTGCTCAAGGAATTAGCTGAGGCAATCTCGGAACAATTAGCAATTATCTTTGAGAACGCCTGGAGAAGGGTGAAGACTGGAGAAGGGTAAACAGTACCCATCTTTTAAAAGGGGAACAAAGAGTACTGGGGAATAAAGTCAAGCCTTACTGAGATACCTGTACCTAGAATGAACAAATTATTAAACAATCAATTTGTAAGCACCTAGAGGACAGTAGATGATAAGTTATAGCCAGCATGGATTTACAAAAAGAAATAATGCCAAGTCAATCTAATTTCCTGCTTTCACAGGGGTACTGGACACTGTAGATAGGACATATCTTGATTTTAGTCAGGCTTTTGACACAGGCCTCATGACATTTTCACAGTGAACTAGGGAAGGGCGATATACGTGAAAGTGTTATAAAATGGGTGAAAATGTTGTCGAAAGGCCGTACTCGGACAGTAATCATTAGTGATTCACTGTCCAACTGGGAGGATATATACAATGAGGTCCCCAGGGGCCAGTCCTGGATCTGATAGATTCATTATTTTCACTAATTACTTGGAACATGGACTGGAGAGCATGCTGTCTAAATATGCAGATAACCGTAGCTGTGAGGAGTTGCAAGCGCGTTGGAGGACAGGATTAGAATTCAAGGTAACATTTACAAACTGGAGAAGTGGGCTGAATGAACAAGATGAAATTTAATAAAGACAAGTGGAAAGTACTAGACTTAGGGAAGGAAAACCAAGTGCACAACTTCAAAGTGGGGAATAGCTGGCTAGGGCATAGTACTACTGAAAATGATCGGGTGTTACAGTGAATCACAAATTGAATCTGAATCAACCATGTGACTCAATTGTGAAAAAACCTAATTAAGCACTGGACTAGATTAGCAAGAGAAGTGGTGGAATCCCCATCATCTGTGGTTTTTAAGGACAGGCTGGACAAACACCTCAGGGCTGGACTAGATGCCCTCTCAAGATTCATTCCAGCCCTACAGGTCTATAATTCTATGCTGGGGAAATGTTTGGTCACTTGATTACAGCACTGACCGGCCCCTCCCACTAGCACTAAACTACCGAGACATTTTGAAACCCTCCCAGTAACAAAGTCTGGGAACCAAATGGGAAAGAAGAGCAGAACAAAAGGAGTTACATTGCGGGATTCCCCCAACACTGTCCCCAGGGCAGCACACTCCCACAGCAGGGGGTACAGGGAGAGTCAGAAACTGGCTTTTCCTCCCCTTGCACCTCACCTTGTTCAGTGCTGGGTTTACAATGTCACCAATGGCGCCATATGGCCAAGCCCATGCTCAGAAGCGGCCCTGGCCTGCTCTGCTTTCTCTGTGCCCTGAGATCCCACCAGCCCACTGGCTCCCCCATCACTTGCTCCTCTTGGCCCCCCCACCGGCCGGTCGAGAGCTCCTCTCCACCCCCTGGCCTCACCTGCCAAGGGCTTCTCTCTGCCTCCTGGCCGGACCCCAGTGCACCTCCGGCTCCAGGCAGTCTCTGCTTCCCACCACCTGTGGGGCCCCACCTGTCTCCCTGGAGCTGAGCCACCTGGAACTGATGCAAAGGCCTCGTCAGTCTGTCAGTTGGGGGGGGGTTGGGAACACACAGGGGGGCTTGGCTGGGCCCCTCCAGGCAAGTGGGTCCTGAAGGAGCCCGGGCAGGGCGGGCCCTGGCCTGCCTAATCGCACCACTCCCAAGGGGCTGGAGTGATTCCCCACCCCAGCTAGAGAAAATCCTCACCTTGGCTGGGCACAGAGGAAGCTTTACTCACAGTCCCGCTGCTGAGGCAGCAGCTGCTCAGCCTGGGCTCCCAGATTACAATGGAGGCAGCAGCATCTGAACCAGGAAGCTCGACCCCAATATCCTGAGGCAGACAAAGAGACCGAGAGAAACTGAGGGCTTGGCTACACTTGAATCATTAAAGCACTGCCGCGGGAACGCTCCCGCAGCAGTGCTTTGAAGTGCGAGTGTGGTCGCGTGGGAGAGAGCGCTCCTGGTAATCCACCTCCACGAGGGGATTGGCTCTGAGCGCTCGGAGCCTGTCCACACTAGCGCTTTATAGCGCTCAGACTTGCTGCGCTCAGGGGTGTGATTTTTCACACCCCATAGCCAGCAAGTTAGAGCGCTATAAAATTTAAGTGTAGCCAAGGCCTGAGTAACTTTCCCCTTTGGCAACAACTGAAACTAGGGTGACCAGACAGCCAGTGTGAAAAATCAGGACGGGGGTGGGGGTAATAGGAGCCTATATAAGAAAAAGACCCAAAAATCGGGACTGTCCCTATAAAATCGGGACATCTGGTCACCCTAACTGAAACCCCCTCTCCATAGGGATGCATCCTGATCCTATCTGCCCCCATGTTAATTCGGAGTCACTCCCTGTTCTACCTTGCAGTGACTCTAGATTAACACACTGTCAGGGTTCCCTCCCCACTTTGAACTCTAGGGTACAGACGTGGGGACCCACATGAAAGACCCCTAAGCTTACTCTACCAGCTTACGTTAAAACTCCCCAAGGTACAAATCTCCCCTGGACCCTGAGAAATGCTTCTTGCTGCCACCATCAAGTGATTAAAACAAGAACCAGGGAAAGGAACCACTTGACGTTCCCCTTCCCCTCAAAATACCCCTCAAGCCGTACCTCCCCTTTCCTGGGGAGTTTGAAAATTATCTCTTAACCAATTGGTTACACAGTGATCCAAAAACCCACCCCTGGGGTCTTAGAAAACAGAAAACAGTCAGCTTCTTAATAGAAGGATTTTATTAAAACAAGAAAGGTAAAAATCATCTCTGTAAAATCAGGATGGTATAACTTTTACAGGTTACTCAATTTCCTAACTCAGAGGGATTCCGCCCGCCCCCCCCCCCACCCCCGCACCAGGCAAAACCTTCCAGTTACAGAAAAATGCAACAAAACCAGGAAAACACATTCCCTCCAACACAGCAAATTACCCAAGCTAAAACAATAGAAAAAAAAACCTAAACGCATTAGCTAAATACTCACTAACTCCATAGAAGAGGGATGGTACAGCTTGATCTCTCTTCCACTGAGAGAATCACACAGACACACACAAAGACCCTTTTTTCCCCCCTCCCAAGATTTGAAAGTATCTTGATCCCTTATTGGTCAGATGCCAGCCCGGTCAGGTGTCAGCCTGGCTACCTGTGTTTCTTAACCCTTTGCTTGTAAGAGGATTTTATAGTGCTGGCATCTGACCCTCTCACCCCTTCCCTTTATATTTATGACACACGTGTCTCAGCGAGACCAGAAACATGGCTCAGAAAGGAGGAGGCCAAACTCCTGATAAACAGATCATTGAAGCAGGGGTATCGAACCTCCTTCCGCCCCCCCCTCACTCCCCATATGCTGAGAGGGATTCACAGCAAGTTTTCCATCCCCCCCCCCCCCCCCATTTCACACTGTCTGCCCCCTCCCCGACCCCTGGTGGATTTTCCACCCCCCCACCTGACCCTCCCCTCAGGTCCGGCTCCAGGCACCAGACAAGAAAGCACGTGCCTGGGGCGGCACATTGTAAGGGGCGGCACATTCCGGCTGCCCTGCTGTGACTTTTTTTTTTTTGCTTCAGCAGCCCGGTCCGCAGCTCCGGAGCCCCCGGCCGGCTCCCCACGCTCCGCCAGCCCCAGCCCAGCCCTGCAGGGGCACGGGCTCCGGCCGGGGGGGGCAGGAACTAGCGACCCCCGCCGCTCGGACACACCACTCCCTGCCGCCTGCACCGGCCTACACCGAGCCCGCCCCGCCCCGCCCGAGCCAGCCCCTCCTGCAGCCCCTCGGGGCTCCGCCTGCCCGGCCGGGAGAGGCCCCCCCAGGCCGGGGGAGCCCCTCTCACCTGGCTGCCCGCTGGCGGGCGCCGCCCTTCACCCCCGCGAGCCGCCTTGACCGCCCCCCCGCCCCATTGCGGCTGTTTTAGCTTCGGCAGCCGCGGCCCTTTTTAATTTTTTTGGCTTGGGGGCAGCAAAAAAGCTAGAGCCGGCCCCGCCCCCCGCCCCGCCCATTTCACACCATCGCCCCCTCCCCCTCCCCCGGGAGTCTCTGTCCCGCCAGCCCCGCGCTCGCCCCCAGGTCTCTGCGCCAACCAGCGAGGCGGGAGGGGGAGCGCGCTCACGCGCACCGCTACCCCCTCCGCCCGTCGCTTGGGCCAACGTCATTTCCGGCCCGAGGTGCGTCAGGAACTACATCTCCCAGCATGCACCGGGAGGCTGCCGTCCTCTCAGGCTCAGCCCGTACAGAGCCCACCCCCGTCGTACAGACCTCCCCGCCCCTGTACCTGGCCCGTCAGACGCGGTGACACCGAGTGAGGCCCGGGAGGCGGGTTCGGCGGCGCTGAGGCTCCGCGTGCGCTGCCTTGGCTAGGACTGCGCATGCGCGCGGAGCGCGGACGCCGCATGCTCAGTAGCCCCCGCTGACTCCGCCGCGCCGTCACCCTGCCCTGACTTGGCCCCAAACTCCCCTGCTCGGGAGGGCTCCTGGGGAGCCAGGGGCCAATCGCGTGGAGGGATGGGCGGGGTCTGGGCAGGGGGCGGGCACTGAATGTGCGGGGTGGGGCTCAAACAGCAGGAGGCGGGGACAGGGGAGGGGCCAAGTCAGGGGTGGGGGAGGGGGGAGCTGGGGCTAAGCGTGGGGGGAAGGGGGCAGAACCCCGGCACGGGGAGGGGCGGGGGCTTTTTTATTCCACCGCCCACAGCGCAGCCCCCGCTGCCCAGGGCCGGGGGCTTAAAGGCTCAGGGATCCCAGCTGGCCAGCAGGGGTCACTGCCTCCTTGGGGGGGGGGGGGGAATAATCAGGGGGCGCTGCCCCACTTATCCACCAGGGGTCACGGCCTCAGTGTGTGTGTGTGTGTGATGAGGGGGGATAACGGGGTCACTGCCCAAATAGTGGACACACACAGGGTCGCACCTGGCCAGCAGGGGGTGCTGTACTCAGAATACTGCCCCATGTGGATGCCAGAGATCATTCCCCCAACACACACCCTGTGTGGGGCTGGAGCTGGGGGTTACACACAGGGACCTGCCACATGTGGCTACAGTGAGCGAGGGGCTTATAGGGCATTGCCCCACTTGGCTACCAGCGTCATTATCCTTTGCGGGAGGGGGCAGGCAGGAATACATGCAGGACATTGTCCCGCCTGGCCCCCAGGAGTCATTGCATCAATGCGGGGGGGACACACACAGGGCATCAGGTCGGGGTCCGGTCCCAGCAAGGCTGCATGACACAGCCCTGCAGCTCCCCCTTGACTGCCCGGCTTGGGGTGGAGAAGCCCAGGGCTGCCTTATAGCTCCCCTCGTATGTCCATCGAGGCTGGCCCCTGATCGGGGCAGCACCAGAGAGGGACTCCAGGGTGCAGTGATTTCCCTACACCCCCCTGAATTTCCCCAACACCTCCCCAGTTTTACAAACTAGTTACATGCCAATTTAGTGACATCCCCCCCCCACCCCCCAGTAAATTCAAACACCCCGCCCCCAATTTCAATTCCTGGGGAAACCACTGCCGGGGGGGTGATTTCTTGCCCTCATCTGCCCTGGCCGTTAATGTCCAGCCTCAGCTGCACTTTCTATCCAGGTACCTTAACAGGCCCCAACCCCCTGGTACCTGGGAGCAGCCATCTCCTCCCCTGGCTTTTCAGCCCTGAAACTCTCCAGGCCCCTCTCACAACGTACGATAATCTTTCTCTTTCATTCCAAAAAGTCACTGGGCCAGCACCCGGAGAGGACACCCATTCAGCTCTAGCTACTGCTACTCTTTTTATAGTCACTTACAATAGCACCCCATATTCATTAATATTGTCTGGCTGTTACCATGTCTATATTTCTGCTACCTTAACTGAAATACACCAGGGGTCTCAAACACGCGGCCCGCAGGGTTCTTCCACGCGGCCCGCGAAGCTCCCCGCGCCTCCCCCCACCACCCCACCGCGCCCCTCTGCCTACCCCGTGGTGCCATTAGCAGCTGCGTAGGGCACCAGGAAATTTCCTGGAGCCCTGCACAGCTGCATGCTGCTCCAGCCCCTGCCCCCCGCCCCCAGCCACTCTCCCACTCCCTGAAGTCTGCAGCCAGGCCCGACCCACTCACTGCAAGGTAAGTGGAGCGACCCAGCCCCAGCCTGCACCGCTCCCCTGGCTCCCAGCTGCACTGCCGGCAAATGCTGGGGGACGGTTCCTCCCACCCCATAGCCTAGGAGCCAGGGGAGCGGATCAGGCTGGGGCCCTAGGCCTCTGCGGGCGGGAGGGGGGGAGCTGGCCCCAGGCCTCTGCGGGGGACGGAGGCTGGCCATTTCCTGTGGGAAGTGACCCGGCCCCAGTCTGCTCTGCTCCCCTGGCTCCCAGGCTTGGGGGGAGGGGAGAACCGCCCCCCAGCACTCGCCGGCGGCGCGGCTGGGAGCCAGGGGAACGGAGCAGGCTGGGGCCGGGTCACTCCACTTCCCGCAGGAAGTGGCCCCGTGGAGGCCTGGGGCCAGCCACCTCCCCCGCCGTGGAGGCCTGGGGCCAGCCACCTCCCCCGCCGTGGAGGCCTGGGGCCAGCCATCCCCCCTTCCGCTCTTCCCCCCCATGGAGGCCTGGGGCCCCACACAGCACCTCCGCAGGGGGAGTCTGTGTAGGGCAGCAAAATAGCTAGGGACGGTTCTGCCCACACCCCTCCTGCACCCCAACTCCCTGCCCTGAGCCCCCTTCTACACCCTGAACCCTGACCCCCTGCCGCACCCCTCACCCCTCCTGCACCCCACACCCCAATTCCCTGCCCTGAGCCCCCTGCCGTACCCTGCACCCCTCCTGCACCCCTGGGGGCAGGGAGGTGGTAGAATTGGGGTAAGGACTTCGGGGAAGGGGTTGAAATTGGGGCAGGGAAGGGGCGGGAAGAGGGGTGGCATGGGCGGGGCCTCATGGAAGGGGTGGAGTGGGGGCGGGGGCAAGGGGTGGGTGTCTGTGATGCCCTAATCCTCATTGTGGTCATTTGAGTTTGAGACCCCTGTTCTACACCCTCATTGGCTATTTGAAAATTTATTAAAGTTAATGTTTAATATCAAATTTACACAAGTTAAGAAGGAAGGTACTGTACATCTGGGGTTAGGCTTGGGTTAAGAGGGATTATAGGTGTCGGTTACAAGGTTAATAGGATACATACGTACATAGAACATAACCAGCATAGATCTAGATTGGGGTGCGGGAGTTTTTAAAACGTCAGTGGATAAGTGATCTCGGGTACACCACCCATAGAATGTATTCAGAGTCCAAGTCAGTCTTGGGATAGTAAATAAGTACATGGGTGGGGTGCATCCCTTGGTTCGTCAGGGAAGGAAGTAAGTGGGTTTGTCATAAATATAAAGGGACGGGTTTGAGAGGCTCTGATGCAGTACTATAAAATTCTCTGACCGGTAAAGGGTTAAGAAACGCAGGTAGCTGGGCTAACACCTGACCATCAGAATCAATGAGACAAGATACTTTCAAATCTGATGGGGGAGAAAGGCTTTTGTCTGTCTATCTGTCTGTGTGATCTCTCGGTGGGAGACAGATCAGGCAAATAACCATCCATCTTCTATGGAGTTAGTAAGGGCTAGGCTACACTTACCCGCTGCGTCGGAGGCGTGGGATCGATCTTCTGGGTTCGATTTATCGCTTCTTGTCTAGACCCGATAAATCGAACCAGGAAGTGCTCCCCCATCGACGCTTGTAATCCTGCTCGTCGCGAGGAGTAAGCGCTGTCGACGGGGGAACCTGCGCGCCGCGTCTGGCCCCTAGGTAAGATTGAACTGAGATACGTCGACTTCAGCTCCGTTATTAACGTAGCTGAAGTTGCGTATCTTAGTTCGACAGGGGGGGTTAGTGTAGACCAGCCCTAAGTGATTTAAGATTAAAATGTGTTAGGTTTTTCTGTTGTTTTTACCTTGGGAAATTCGCTGTGCTGGAGGGAATGTGTATTCCTGTTTTTGTTGCATTTTTCTGTAACTTGAAGGTTTTGTCCAGCGGGGGATCCCTCTGAGTTAGGAAATTGAGTACCCTGTAAAATATATACCATCCTGATTTTACAGAGATGATTTTTCTTTCTTGTTTTAATAAAATCCTTCTTTTAAGAACCTGATTGTTTTCCATTGTTCAAAGACCCAGGGGTTGGGTTTTGATCACTGTGTAACCAGTTGGTTAGGAGATATTCTCAAGCCTTCACCAGGAAAGGTGGTGTACGGGTTTGAGGGGTGTGATGTTATTGACAATAACTGGGACCGTATAGATCATCGTTGCAACCAAGGTCCTGTAGTGGCACCAAATCTTATATAAAGAGGGTCAAATGAGGTGTCTCAGACCAGGTTATGGTTTGCTGGTTATGATTATGCTATTTATATGTATGTATCAGTTTTGTAGTTGAAGTTATGAATATTGACTCTATACTGTCTGTATTTCAAACTTGTGCTGCGCTTCTGGGGAAGACCCCAGACCAGGCCTGCTTGATGGCCCATTAAGGACCATCAGTGATACAATTGACCCATTGAGAGACGGCAGACACGCCTTGTGACTCAGGAAGGTATGCAGGGACTTGCCCATGTGACTCCATTTTGCTGTGATTTTCCACAGTAAGGACAAAGAGGTGTCTTTACACGTAGAAGAGACTATAAAAGGCAACTGCCTCCTCCCATTTTGTCTTCATTCCTGCTTCTTACCTCTGGACGGACTTTGCTACAAATGGAAGCTCTACAAAAAGGACTGAATGACCCATCCCAGCTGTGGATGTTCTCCAGAGACTTGATTTGCATCTGCAGTTTATTCAATCTCTGCTACAAGCCTGAACCAAGAACTTTGCCATTACTGTATGTAATTGATTCCTTTTAACCAATTCTGGCTCTCACCTATACCTTTTTCCTTTATGAATAATCCTTTAGATTTTAGATTCTAAAGGATTGGCAACAGTGTGATTAAGATCTGATTTGTATATTGACCTGGGTCTGGGGCTTGGTCCTTTGGGATTGGGAGAACTTTTTTCTTTTACTGGGGCATTGGTTTTCTTAACCATTTGTCCCCATAACGTATGGTGATACTGGGAAACTGGAGTGTCTAAGGGAATTGCTTGGTTTGCCTTAGAGGTGGAAAAACCCCAGCCTTGGGCTGTAACTGCCTTGCTTGGAGCAATTTGTCCTGAATTGGCACTCTCAGTTGGGTCCCGCCAGAACCAGCATTGTTACAGTGGCATAGTCGTGCATGGATCCACAGAATCAGGTCAATTAAGCTTTGGGTCAGAAGCCCATGGTATCCAAATTTGAATTTTGGTATTGAGAGTTTGGTTCATTAAAGAGTAGTTGCAATGGGTGAGCAAAGAGCATATGAGGGCCTTGACAAAAAAGCCCTGAAAAATTTGTGTTCAGAAAAGGGGATCTGCTTTAGACAGAAAGCTACAAATCAAGAACTGAGAGATCGGTTAATGGCCAGTGATCAAGAGGCAGGAGCACAGCCCTTACCTGATACTACAGAAGCAGTAGAAGCAATGAAACTGCAAACCCTGAGAGACAGCCTGTAGTTTGAACATGAACAAAAAACTGGCAGACATTTGAATGAAAGAGAAGCAAGCCTTGGCCCAGCTGGAGAAAGAAGCTAAGGAAAGGAGTGCCGAATTGGAGAAAGAAGCTGCTGAGAGGGAGAAAGAAGCTTGTAAGGGGTGTCTGGAGCTTAACTGCCCAAAATGTATAAAGGGAATGTAATCTATATACAGCTATGTAAAAAGGTGTAAATGGGATGTTAAGGATGTAAAAGAAAATGTGTATGTATCTATCTATGTGTGTAAGTATGTGAGGTTCTAAGGATCTAAAAACCAACACACCATGTTTAAACTCCTTTTTTGTAAATTTAAAATAAATTGATTTTTTTTGTTTTCAATAATGCCACTAAAAATCCATTTGACTCTTTAATTCAAAGTTGCAAAACTGACAGAGCTTTTCGCCAGACACCGGTAATTAGTGTTGTTTGGCTTTGGGGTTCGGCATTTAACCCTTAAGTGGTAATTTGATGCTTTATAAAATTTAAAATGTTTTTAAATAAAGACTAAGGTCACGGCTGCAGCAGAGCAGTCAAAATAAAAAAAATGGTAAAAAAATCTAAATTTGTTTTTTTGGTAACAAAATAGCAAATAAAAGCTATAGTAAAAAAGAGAAACAGGGCCCCACACCAGCGACGCTCACTTCCATCAGCGTCGCTGGGTGCTGACGCCGGGCCCTGCCCCCGATGCCGGGCGACGTCGCGGGGCCCCACCCCCGACGCCGACACAACGTCGCCCGGCGTCAGGGGCGGGGCCCCGCAACATCGCCCGGTGCTGCGGTAGCTGGGCGCGGGCCCCGGAGCGGGCGGGGAGGTGCCGGTGGGTGCAGAGCACCCACCAATTTTTCCCCGTGGGTGCTCCAGCCCCGGAGCACCCACGGAGTCGGCGCCTATGCCCCACACGGAGCCTTAAGGTGGCTCTGTGTAATCAGACTATAACTTTAATAAAGGTAATTAAAAACCCTAAGCACAAAAGAAAGTTACACCTTATGTAAAAATTAATATGGCTAATGTTATAAAAGTTAAATTATGAAAGAAATATGTATTTTCCCCATAACATGTGACATTATTGACAATCACTGGGACCGTATAGATCATTGTTGCAACCAAGGTCCTGTAGTGGCACCAAATCTTATATAAAGGGGGTCAAATGAGGTGTCTAAGACCAGGTTATGCTTTGCTGGTTATGATTATGCCATTTCTAGGTATGTGTCAGTTTTGTAGTTGAAGTTATGAATATTGGCTCTATACTGTCTGTATTTCAAACTGGGGCTGGGCTTCTGGGGAAGACCCCAGACAAGCTGGTGTCAGCTCTGCCAGGCCTGCTGGATGGCCCATTAAGGACCATCAGCTACACAATTGACCCATTGAGAGAAGGCAGATACACCTTGTGACTCAGCAAGGTATGCAGGGACTTGCCCATGTGACTCCAGACTCCAGTTTGCTGTGATTTTCCACAGTAAAGACAAAGAGGTGTCTTTACACCTGGAAGAGACTATAAAAGGCAGCTGCCTCATCTCCATCATGTCTTCAATCCTGCTTCATACCTCTGGAGGGACTTTGCTACAAACGGAAGCTCTACACAAAGGACTGAATGACCCATCCCAGCTGGGGATGTTCTCCAGAGACTTGATTTGAACCTGCAGCTTATTCAATCACTGAACCAAGAACTTTGCCATCACTGTATGCAATTGATTCAATTTAACCAATTCTAGCTCTCACCTAGACCTTTTTCCTTTTATGAATAAACCTTTAGATTTTAGATTCTAAAGGATTGGCAACAGCGTGATTTGTGGGTAAGATCTGATTTGTATATTGACCTAGATCTGGGGGCTTGGTCCTTTGGGATCAGGAGAATCTTTTTTCTTTTACTGGGGCGTTGGTTCTCATAACCATTTGTCCCCATAACGAGTGACACTGGTGGTGATACTGACTTGCACATGCCACGCTTTCCCCCCTTTACTAGTACAGGAACTCCTCACTTAAAGTCGTCCTGGTTAACATTGTTTCGTTGTTACATTGCTGATTAGGGAACATGCTCATTTAAAGTTGTGCAATGCTCCCTTCTAACTGCTTTGTCCACTGCTTACAGGAAGAGCAGCCTGTTGGAGCTAGCTGGTGGGGGCTTGGAACCAGGGTGGACCAGCCAGCCCCCCTATCAGCTCCCCTAAGTTCCCTGGGCTGCAGCTGCTTAGCAGGCTATCAATTGCTGGCAGTTCAGCTGTCCCTACCCCACTCCCATGTGCTGCTCCTGCCCTCTGCCTTGGAGCTGCTCCCCGAGCCTCCTGGCTTGCTGTGCGGGGCGGGGGGGGGGGAGGGGCAGGCTGATGTCAGGGTGTCCCCCTCCCCCCTGCACCCCACTTACTCCTTCTCCATATAGAGCAGGCTGGGGACACCGACAGAGAGAGACTTCGGGCATGGCTACACTTGCAAATGTAGAGGACTTTGAGTTAAACCAGCCTTCGGAGAGCGCAGTAGGGAAAGCGCTACAGTGTGTCCACACTTACAGCTGCAAGCGCACTGACGTGGCCACATTTGCGACACTTGAAGCGGCGTTGGGAGCGGTGCATTATGGGCAGGTATCCCACAGAGCACCTCTTTCCATTCTGGTGCTGTGGCTTGTGGGAAGGGGGCATGGGGTGCGGGGTATTCTGGATCCTGTCCCAATGCCCCGTGATGCATCGCTTTGCATCCCAGCAATCCCTGTGTTTCTGTCCACGTTTGGCACCATCTTTTCAACGGTTTCTGTGTGGTGCACTTTGTCTTCCTTTTCGATCTGCGGGAATGGAGCCCAAACTGCTGAGGAGCATGCTGACGAGTCTCGCCAGCATGTCACATTTAGCATTCGAGCTACTCCTTAAGATCTAAAGTGACAGTGAGGTGTCCGAGGATATCGAGTTACGTAACGCATACGACACGAAATTGCTTGTCTCATTCACGGATATGCTGTGCACCGTGGAACGCCGCTTTGGGGCTCGGAGAAACAAGCCCTGAGTGATGGGATCACATCGTTCTGCAAGTCTGGGATGACGAGCAGTGGCTGCAGAACTTTTGAATGAGAAAAGCCACTTTCATGGGACTGTGTGAGGAGCTCGCCCCCACCCTGCAGCGCAAGGACACGAGATTGAGAGCTGCCCTGACGGTGGAGAAGCGGGTGGCTATTGCAATCTGGAAGCTGGCAACTCCAGACAGCTACCAATCGGTCACGAACCAGTTTGGAGTGGGAAAGTCGACCGTTGGAATCGTGTTGATGCAAGTTTGCAGGGCCATTAATTACATCCTGCTGAGAAGAACCGTGACTCCGGGTAACGTGCAGGACATTGTGGCTGGCTTTGAACAAATGGATTTCCCTAACTGCGGAGGAGCGATAGATGGGACGCATATTCCTATTCTGACACCAGACCACCTAGCCTCCGAGTACGTTAACCGAAACAGGTATTTCTCCATGGTTCTCCAGGCGCTTGTGGATCACCGTGGGCATTTCATTGACATTAACGCAGGCTGGCCCGGAAAGGTGCATGACCCACGCATCTTTCAGCACACTGACCTGTTCAAGAAACTGCAAGCCGGGATTTTTTCCCCAGACCACAGGATCACCGTAGGGGAAGTTGAAATGTCCATTGTGATCCTTTAATGCCGTGGCTCATGAAACCCTACACAGGGAACCCGGACAGCATGAGGCTTCAAGGATTAGCGATGCCTTGAGGGAGCAATTTGAGGCTGAAAGCCACCAGTAATGTCTGTTGCTCTGCACAGGAGTTAAGTGCAGTGGCTGTGTTTGGTACACTGAATTGCAGTGCTTCTTGCTTTCCTGGGCTAAGGTATATTTTGCTTTATGCACTAATAAAGTGTGTTTTCAAAGTGAAAAACTCCATTTATTGAAAAGAAAATTCATTTATTGAAGAAAAAAAAAAAAGTAACACATAGATACCAAAATGGCAAGGGGTTGGGGTGGGGACCGGTTCACTCATAGACTTGAGTATGTCCTGATTTCGTACTCTGGAATCCTGTCTGGAGTGCTGTGCACTGAGTGCTGCACTTCAGGATGGCTATAAGGCATGTTGAGTGCGGTGGATAAGGGTCGTAGTTTTCGTGGGTGGATGGTGAATCTCGGGGTGTAGAAGGCAGCAGGGGGCAGTAAGAACCCGGATGTTGGGGAAAGTGAGTTGGAAGGGACATGAGGGCACAAGGGAAAGAGTTTTGGGACAAGGGCTGGTGCGGGGGCGGGCGAGCGCTGTAGTGCTCCGCCTGCATGGCGACGAGCGCCTGGAAAGAGTCCGCTTGCCGCTCCATTATGCTAATCAGCCGTTCTGTGCTTTGCCGCCGGTGTGTCGCGTTTTCCTAGCGGATCCTCCTTTCGCTCTCCCTCCACTTCTGTGCCTTTCGATTCTCTTCCACAGACTGCTGCATCACTTGTTGTAGCATGTCTTCTTTGCTTTTACGCGGCCTCTTCCGGAGTCTTTTCAGTCTGTCGGCCGGTGATAAGACTGATGGCTGAGATCTCAAGGTTGCACCTATACAGGCAAAATGCAACACTTAACAGAGGAAGCATTGCACACACCAGACAGAGCAATGATTCCCCTGCAGTTAAGGAGGGCAATCACAGTCCATACAAAACCATACTTTGCCTGTTCCAAAGCGAGCGCACATAACCCACGGGAGCCCCAGAAATGGTGAGTAAGCACAGGATCCAGGGGGACTGATTGTTTCATGGCTGTACTATCCTCTGGGTTTCTGTGCCTTGGGGAGAGCCAACAGCTGAAGGGAACACCTACACTGAACACTGTCCCAACATTCTCCACAGGAGTTCATCCTGGAAGATATCTCGCTGCTGAGGGTGACCAGGGAAGCAAGGGAGGGTCTTCTACTACAATGCAGCTTCCACCCTGGCCCATACGCAGCTTGCCTGTGTGCAGCAATGGTCCCCTCGCGGCACAGTGGCGCGGACACGTTAGCCTGACTGGGACAAGAACCACGCTGGCTCTCCCAATAAACCTGCACAGGTGCATTTCCCACATTCTGGCTGAGACTTTTGAAGAGATCACCGATGCTGATTACTGCGATGTGATAGACCACATCAATGCACTATTCCGCATCCAGGCATGCATGCAGCCCAAACCCTCCTCGCCCAAAGATCCCGCACCTAAAAACTTCCTTCCCGAAAAAAAAGCCGTTTACTGGGAACTTCCTCTGGTATTTGTCCTTCCCCAAGCACTGGACGCTGTGACTGGCTGCCTTCCTCCTGGCTTGAGAAGAGCCCCTGGCTGCATGCCTCAAGGGATTCTGGGGTGTCTTTCCCCGCCTCAGCACCCTCGCTCGGGCTTTCCTCCTCCACCACCTTCTCCTCCTCCTCCCCCCTTGCTGTGCTGGGCTCGGAAGTGTCCATGGTGGTCGTTGGAGCGGAGGAGAGATCGCCCCCAAGTATCGCGTCCAGCTCTTTGTAGAATTTGCAGGTCACGGGGGCAGCGCCGGAGCAGCCGTTTGCCTCGCGGGCTTTGGGGTAGGCATTCTGCAGCTCCTTCACTTTAAGCCGGCACTGCACCGCATCCTGGTCATGGCCCCTTTCCGTCATAGCCCTTGATATGTGCCCGAAGGTATCGTAATTCCTACGGCTGGAGCGCAGCTGGGACTGCACAGCTTCCTCCCCCTAAACACTGATGAGGTCCAGCAGCTCACCATTGCTCCATACTGGGGATCGCCTGGCGCGTGGAGGCATGGTCACCTGGGAAGATGCGCTGAGAGCACTCCACGCCTGGCTGAGCAAACAGGAAGGGGATTTTCAAAATTCCCAGGGAATTTAAGAGGCGGGTCTGACGGTTGGTCACCTGAGGACAGGGCAGCAGAGTTAAAAGTGATGACCAGAGTGGCTAGAACAGGCATTGTGGGACACTTCCGTAGGCCAATCAGAGCGCATTAGGGGTCCACACTGGTGCCACAGCACTCCAGCAAGAGAGCAACAAACGTGATTCCTCTTGGGGAGGTGGAGTACCAGGAGCGCTCCAGCCGCAGAGTCAGAGCACTCTACGTGCCTTGCCAGTGCGGACGGGTAGTAAGGTAGAGCGCTCTTGGTGGCTTTATTGCGCTATAACGCGCAAGTCTAGCCAAGCCCAGAGAGAGTTTGGGGCAGCAGCAGCTGCTGTCTCAACTTCCTGAGCCACTTAAAGGGGCAGCGCGCATCTTTCTCGCTCTCTCCCACACACAGGGTGTGTCTCCCTGTCTCTGACTGCCATGCTGTGTCTCCCTGCTGCCTTGTAGTGTGAGGCTACATTAACAACAATGTGTTAACCCTTGAGGGCTCAGCCGAGTGCTAGTTCATCATTTAGGAGTAAGGCATCCCCTGGGAAATATCCCATCCTCTTCCATCCTCTGACTTGACCACCTCAACCAAGCTTCACAATCATCACTGCTGTGTACAGTATCACATTGTTTGTTAAAACTTATATTGTGTGTGTATAGTTATATCATATATAGATTTCTTCTGGTGAAAAAAAATTTCCCTGGAAACTAACCCCCCGCCCCATTTACATTAATTCTTATGGGGAAATTGGATTCACTTAACATCGTTTCGCTTTAAGTTGCATTTTTCAGGAACATAACTACTACATTCAGCGAGGAGTTCCTGTACTGAGTCCGCCATGGTGGTTGTGTGGGATGGCATGCCAGTGGGGTTGGGTCCAGGGGGCATGGTTAATGGGATTGGGGCTGGGAGGGATGGAGATGGGACCACGGAGGGAAGGATGGTCTCCTCCTGGGTGGGCCCTCTTCCAGGCTCCCAAATACCACAGCAATCGTCTCCTCCATGGATCCTGCCCAACAGCATTCATCGGCTGCAGGGGCCTTCTGCACAGCTGGGCCCAACAGCATGGGCGGGGGGAGCTGCCCCGGCTCCCTGAGCAGTACTGTCAGCTGGAAGAGGAGGAGAAGGGGGATCCGGGTGGGTAGTGGTCATTGGCAGGTACAGGGCTGGCATCCTCCCAAGTCTCACGGTCACCCAGCATCCCTCTTTGCCAGGCTGAGGGAAAATCCCTCCAGAATTGGCAGAGAAAGCACCAAGACGCCCACAGGGAGAAGTGGACTCAGTACAAGGCATCCTGATAGGGGACCAAGAAGATTCCCTTCACCATGCACTGCTAGTGGCAGCTGGAGTTGTCATTGCCTTTTCCCTGGCATCATCAAAGCCATGCTGATGCGTGGGTTCCTTGTTTGCATTGGTCAGGTGCCAGCTTGCTGGGCCCAAGAGGAACCTCCCAGGCTGGCTTCAGAAAGGGGGGTCTAAAGCTCCTCTTTCTCTTGCCAGCTCCACCTCTCCCCTGGGACATCCTGCCCAGCCAGGAAGCCCACCTCCGTGCCCATCCTTTGAATATTACCATCACAAGATCAGAGTGGTTTGACACAACCAAGCAAGAGGCAGGGCTCTCAGCTTGGGTTGAGTCCAGTCGCTTAGCAAAGAAGCCAGTTAGCCATCCTTACCCACACGCGACCCAAACCCTTTTCCCTTCATCAGGGTTCAAGGTGGATGAGCGAGGCAAATGAGCCATTGCCTTGCTGCCCCTCTGCAGAGAGGGAGGCAGGGTAGCCCCTGGCCTTCCCTTAGACTAGGGATGTCAAGGAGGCATGGGTGTCAGCTGTCTCCCCATGGGTATACATGGCCACCTCAGGCCATGTACGTTTTGAACCACCACCTCCTCGTGCCATCAAGTACCTGGCGAAGGGAAACAGTTCTTATCCTTCTGGGGTGTTGTGGCAGGGGCTAGTGCGGCCTAGTGGCTGGAGTCCAAACAATGTGCCCCCGGAGCAGTGTGGCCCAACAGCCAGCGTCTGTGTAATTTCCCCTCCCCTACGGGGGATAGCATGGCCTAGCGGCCGGAGCCCAGGCTGCCCCCCTTGGAGACAACACAGGGATCCAGTAACTGGGGCCAGGGGGTTCTGCCACAGGGTCAGCGGGGAATCCTACTGAAACACGCTGACCTCATAATGGTGGGAGGTACCACTCCCTTACCTTCCCTGGGCCACTTCCTACCAGTTCTCCGGTAGCAGTAGGCCATACGGCTTCGGGGTCTCCAGGTTCTCCAGCACCACACACTCCCCAGGGCTCTGGCAGCTGTAAGCCTCTGGTCCTTCAGCTCTCCTAGGTAGGGGCTGTAGCGGCATTCGGAGTCTCTACCGACTCCGAGCCTCCTTCCTCCTCGGCAGCCAGCCCTGACTGAGCAGCTCTGGAGGCTTTTGTATCTGGCTTCCAGTTGGAGCATGCCCAGCAGAGCCTCAGGGCAGGGCTTCCTTTGCAAGCAGGGAAGGGTTAACCCGCTAGGTACTAGTGCAGGGCCGATCCGCCCCGTCACAGGTGCCCTCCCCATTCCCCTACTACCACTTCCCACCATCAGGGGCATGGGTCATGATGGACAGCACATGGCATGGTGCCCAGCACTGACCAGTTTGTTTTGTGGTCTTTGCGGGGGAGGGGTATCATCACAGATGGTACTCTGAGGAACTGCTGCCACGGCCTCTCCCAGGGACCCAGGATTTCCCTCTTTTCTTGGCATGTCTTGGAGGCGGATGTGATTGGGGCCACTTCACAACCAACACCTCAGCACCATCCCAGCTGCAATCTGCATTACATGCCCCCGCCCACAGTTTGTTACCTGGTTGCCTGAGACCCATCCTTCCTCAGACACTCATGCATACTGAAGCAGCGTGAGTCAGGAGGACAGGGATGGACAGATAGCCAGGAAGGAGGCAGCAGCTCCGAGGTCCCCGTGTACATGTGTGGAGGAAGGCATGAAGGTGGTCTGGTGACATATGAACATAAGAACGGCCGTACTGGGTCAGACCAAGGTCCATCCAGCCCAGTATCCTGTCCACCGACAGTGGCCAATGCCAGGTGCCCCAGAGTGAGTGGACCTAACAGGTAATGATCAAGTGATCTCTTTCCTACCATCCATCACCCACCGCTGACAAACAGAGGCTAAGGACACCATTCCTTACCCATCCTGGTTAATAGCCATTAATGGACTTAGCCTCCATGAATTTATCCAGTTCTCTTTTAAACCCTGTTATAGTCCTAGCCTTCACAGCCTCCTCAGGCAAGGAGTTCCACAGGTTAACTGTGCGCTGTGTGAAGAAGAACTTCGTTTTATTAGTTTTAAACCTGCTGCCCACTAATTTCATTGGGTGGCCCCTAGTTCTTCTATTATGGGAACAAGTAAATAACTTTTCCTTATTCACTTTCTCCACACCACTCAATTTTATATACCTCTATCATATCCCCCCTTAGTCTCCTCTTTTCCACGCTAAAAAGTCCTAGCCTCTTTAATCTCTCCTCATATGGGACCCGTTCCAGACCCCTAATCATTTTAGTTGCCCTTCTCTGAACCTTTTCTAATGCCAGTATACCTTTTTTGAGATGAGGAGACCACATTTGTACGCAGTATTCAAGATGTGGGCGCACCATGGATTTGTATAAGGGCAGTAAGATATTCTCTGTCTTATTCTCTATCCCTTTTTTAATGATTCCTAACATTCTGTTTGCTTTTTTGACTGCCGCTGTACACTGCATGGACATCTTCAGAGAACTATCCATGACGACTCCAAGATCTTTTTCCTGATTAGCTGTAGCTAAATTAGCCCCTGTCATATTGTATGTATAGTTGGGGTTATTTTTGCCAATGTGCATTACTTTACATTTATCCACATTAAATTTCATTTGCCATTTTGTTGCCCAATCACTTAGTTTTATGAGATCTTTTTGAAGTTCTTCACAGTCTGCTTTGGTCTTAACTATCTTGAGCAGTTTAGTATTGTCTGCAAACTTTGCCACCTCACTGTTTACCCCTTTCTCCAGATCATTTATGAATAAGTTGAATAGGATTGGCCCTAGGACTGACCCTTGGGGAACACCACTAGTTACCCCTCTCCATTCTGAAAATTTACCATTTATTCCTACCCTTTGTTCCCTGTCTTTTAACCAGTTCTCAATTGATGAAAGGATCTTCTTTCTTATCCCATGGCAACTTAATTTATGCAAGAGCCTTTGGTGAGGGACTTTGTCAAAGGCTTTCTGGAAATCTAAATACGCTATGTCTACTGGATCTCCCTTGTCCACATATTTGTTGACCCCCTTCAAAGAATTCTGATAGATTAGTAAGACATGATTTCCCTTTACAGAAACCATGTTGACTTTTGCCCAACAATTTAAGTTCTTCTATGTGCCTGACAATTTTATTCTTTACTATTGTTTTGGACTAAGTTGCTCGGTACAGCTGTTAGATTTACCGGTCTGTAATTGCTGGGATCATCTCTAGAGTCCTTTTTAAATATTGATGTTACATTAGCTATCTTCCAGTCATTGGGTACAGAAGCCGATTTAAAGGACAGGTTACAAACCCTAGTTAATAGTGCCGCAATTTCCCATTTGAGTTCTTTCAGAACTCTTGGGTGAATCCCATCTGGTCCCGGTGACTTGTTACAGTTACGTTTATCAATTAATTCCAAAACCTCTTCTAGTGACAGACCATCACTGAGAGAAGAAACCCCTTCCAACAGCCTCCCCTTCTTTGCCCCCCCACCTCCAGGGTCCCATCATGCATATGGAGAGGTGGCCAAGGCTGTCACTATGGTTCCACCATAGCTGTGCTGCTGTCAGGGACCCAAGCTGGCACACACAGACCCCACTAATGAGCCTTCCACTATGGAAACCTTCTCACTTTTCCTTCCACTAGCTAATCAGATTTTACCATCCTCTTGCCATTCCACCAGGGCTGTGACTAACCCCTGGTAGGGCCGAGCTGAGAACCTCACTAAAACATCGATGGGCAATGTGTGCAAAGGTCAGAGTTTTAATCAATATGATCTTATAACCACACTTACTGGGAATTCCTCATTCCTTAGGAATAACTGCACTCCCCATCACGAATGGGGTTCCATGGGCTATCTGCACCTGGCATAGTACAGAGACAGGCTGAGCCAGTCAGTATATTGCTCATGCAGTCGCAGACACTTAAGGGCATCACAGACCTGTTATTGCGCAATCTTGAGTGGCTGAATGTCACCTGTCCCTCTAAGAAGTTGGATGTTGACTGTTCGGGGGGAGGGGTAAGAAGTTAGCATTTCAGAGTCTAGCTCATTATCAGAATTACCAGACAAATTGCTTCACCGACTCAGAACAGCCATGCACCACCAGCCACAGAACTGAGAAAGAGCTATCAATCTGTCAGTCCTTTCCCAGTCTGGGTGAGATTTCCCATGTTGACTCAAATTAAGCCACGTGTTTCTGAAAACACTGTGCCCTGCACCTAGACACTGAGTTCCCAGGTGCTGTTTTTTCTACAGCGGGAGTATTCTGCACCCAGCTTTAGATCCTAAAGCTGATAAGCATGGAGTTGTCCATTGTAATCATGCAATTCCTCTCCCTGCTCCTTGCAGGTCTATGCATCACGTAAATCCTGAAAACCAGGCTTAGTGCTTGTGCTGGCTCTGTCCAGAGCTGAATTTTCCCCAGTCAGTGCAGCAGGGAGAATTTGTCAGCACTGGCCTCATGCAAACTCCCCAGGGCAACTTGTTCAGGCTGAAAGTCAGTCTGCTGTGCAGGTACAGCAGAGTGGGATGGGCTCAGAGGAGGTTCCCAGAAAGGACCTACACCAGTCGAAGAGCCTGGGCCCCTCAAGGTGGAATGTGAGTCCCTCTGACACAGGAATGCAGCTATCCTCACCTGGGGAAGCGAGTGAACTAGCGTGTGAGCCAGAGCTCCACTGTCATCCACATGGGGAGATGGGGCAGAGCGAGACTATTGGTACTGGGCAAGGTCATTCAGGACACAAGGGGCAGAGGGATCCATAAACCCATCTCCAAGAACGCCAGACCCCAGCAGTAACCTCCAGCTCACCTTCCTCGGCACACTGCCATCTGTGCCCTCCATGGGGGCCTGGAGCCCAGCTCCTTCTAGTCTGCAGAGCCACCTCAGCCAGGAGACCGTCACTTCCATGGAAAAGGACGATGCAGCGTGAGTGCAGGTTTCCCAGGGCATATGGGTAGAAGGCCAAATCACACTTGGAGTTGCAGCTAGCCGGAGATGTTAGGAGTAACAAGAAGGGTTTCTTCAGGTATGTGAGCAACAAGAAGAAAGTCAAGGAAAGTGTGGGCCCCTTGCTGAATGAGGGAGGGAACCTAGTGACAGAGGATGTGGAGAAAGCTAGTGTACTCAATGCTTTTTTTGCCTCTGTCTTCACAGACAAGGTCAGCTCCCAGGTGGCTGCACTCCGCAGCACGGTATGGGGAGGAGATGACCAGCCCTCTGTGGAGAAAGAAGTAGTTTGGGACTGTTTAGAAAAGCTGGACGAACACAAGTCCATGGGGCCGGATGCACTGCATCCGAGGGTGCTAAAGGAGTTGGCCGATGTGATTGCAGAGCCATTGGCCATTATCTTTGACAAATCATGGCAATCGGGGGAGGTCCCGGATGACTGGAAAAAAGCTAATGCCCATCTTTAAAAAAGGGAAGAAGGAAGATCCGGGGAACTACAGGCCAGTCAGTCTCACCTCAGTCCCTGGAAAAATCATGGAACAGGTCCTCAAGGAATCAATTCTGAACCACTTAAAGGAGGGGAAAGTGATCAGGAACAGTCAGCATGGATTCACCAAGGGCAAGTCATGCCTGACTAACCTAATTGCCTTCTATGATGAGATAACTGGCTCTGTGGATGAGGGGAAAGCAGTGGATGTGCTATTTCTTGACTTTAGCAAAGCTTTTGATACAGTCTCCCACAGTGTTCTTGCCAGCAAGTTAAAGTAGTATGGGCTGGATGAATGGACGGTAAGGTGGATAGAAAACTGGCTGGATGGTCATGCTCAACGGGTAGTGATCAATGGCTCCATGGCTAGTTGGCAGCTGGTATCAAGTGGAGTGCCCCAAGGGTCGGTGCTGGGGCCGGTTTTGTTCAATATCATCATTAACGATCTGGAGGATGGTGTGGACTGCACCCTTAGCAAGTTTGCAGATGACACTAAACTGGGAGGAGTGGTTGATATGCTGGAGGGTAGGGATAGGATACAGAGGGACCTAGACAAATTAGAGGATTGGGCCAAAAGAAATCTGATGAGGTTCAACAAGGACAAGTGCAGAGTCCTGCACTTAGGACGGAAGAATCCCATGCACTGCTACAGACTAGGGACCGAATGGCTGGGCAGCAGTTCTGCAGAAAAGGACCTAGGGGTTACAGTGGACGAAAAGCTGAATATGAGTCAACAGTCTGCCCTTGTTGCCAAGAAGGCTAACGGCATTTTGGGCTGTATAAGTAGGGGCATTTCCAGCAGATCGAGGGATGTGATTATTCCCCTCTATTCGGCACTGGTGAGGCCTCATTTGGAGTAGTGTGTCCAGTTTTGGGCCCCACACTACAAGAAGGATGTGGATAAATTGGAAAGAGTCCAGCGGAGGGCAACAAAAATGATTAGGGGGCTGGAGCACATGACTTATGAGGAGAGGCTGAGGGAACTGGGATTGTTTAGCCTGCAGAAGAGAAGAGTGAGGGGGGATTTGATAGCTGCTTTCAACTACCTAAAAGGGGGTTCCAAAGAGGATGGATCTAGACTGTTCTCAGTGGTAGAAGATGACAGAACAAGGAGTAATGGTCTCAAGTTGCAGAGGGGGAGGTTTAGGTTGGATATTAGGAAAACTTTTTCACTAGTAGGGTGGTGAAGCACTGGAATGGGTTACCTAGGGAGGTGGTGGAATCTCCTTCCTTAGAGGTTTTTAAGGTCAGGCTTGACAAAGCCCTGGCTGGGATGATCTAGTTGGTGTTGGTCCTGCTTTGAGCAGGGGGTTGGACTAGATGACCTTCTGAGGTCCCTTCCAACCCTGAGTTTCTATGATTCTATGAAGGGGTCAGAGGGTTCTTACCTTAGGGCAACACTGGAATGTCCATAGGAATCCTCAGAAGCTACAAAGAGTCCTGTGGTACCTTATAGACTAACAGTTGTATTGGAGCATAAGCTTTCGTAGGTGAATACCCACTTCTTCAGATGCAAGCCGTCACAGGAATCCCGTGACTCAGGATCAGACTCAGCGCAGGGCACTGGGAGGAAGTGCTAAACAACAACAATAAATACCTGCCTACACTGCGTGGGAGGTAACAAGACACGTCTTCTACATTGCTGCTCCATCTGGGGCTCCAACATTTCTGTGGGAAAATGAGCTTCCAGAGGGAGCTCTGAAAGCAAATGCGAATCCCAGACACATATATGACTTGGCCCTCTGCTGCGAGCCTCCCCTCGGACACACAGCCAAATGGAGATGGAAGCAGGGCTTGGATCAGGGGTGGGCAAACTTTTTGGCCCGAGGGCCACATCAGGGTTGTGAAACTATGGAGGGCCGGGTAGGGAAGGCTGTGCCTCCCCGAACAGCCTGGCCCCTGCCCCCTATCCACCCCGTCCCACTTCCTGACCCCTGACTGCCCTTGTCAGAACCCCCGACCCATCCACCCCCCACCCCTGCGCCTTGTTCCCTGACCACCCCCTCCAGGGACCCCGTCCCCATTCAACGCCCCCGTCTCCCGACTGCCCCGACCCCTATCACACCCCTGCCCCGACAGGTCCCCCGGGACTCCCATGCCTATCCATGCCCCCCGCTCCCCCTCCCCTGACCACCACCCCCCGAACCTCCACCCCATTCAACCACCCCCTGCTCCCTGTCCCTTGACTGCCCCCAGGGACCCCCTGCCCTATTCCAATCCCCCGCCAGCTCCTCGCCCCCTTACCATGCCACTCAGAGTTGCAGGAGCTCGCAGCCCTGCCGTCCGGCTGGAGCCAGCCATGCCTCTTCAATGCTGCCTGGCAGGAGCGGCGGGGAAGAGTGCTGGCGGCGCGGCGCGCTGAGGCTGCGGGGGAGGGGGGATGGCGGGGGAGGGGCCGGGGACAGCCTCCCCGGCCGGGAGCCCAGGGGCTGGGCAGGACGGTCCCGCGAGCCGGATGTGGCCTGCGGGCTGTAGTTTGCCCACCTCTGGTTTGGATGGAGTCATCTGGCTTGGCCTGGTCTCAACTGGTGGCCTTTCAGAGCCAGAAATGCTTAAGGGATCTGTTGTTTGTTTCTAAAGCACAGTGGTGCTCTTTGGACTGAGCACAGATGCCAAAAGGAAGGACTGTTCTCAGTCCCAGTAGATTTTTGAACTAAGAATAAGTCCAAGGTTTTGCAGAGCAGATTGCAGCTCAGAAAGCCCCGAGTGGCCCGCTGCTTGGTCCCTCCCTCCACCCACAGCTAACTGGTGGACTCTCCCCCTCCCAGCTCCTTCTCAACCACGGGAGGGGGGCCCACAGGGAGGCGCTGACTGAAGGCTGGCGCTTGGTCCTACTCTTGTGACAGGGAATGATACTGCCCTCCACAGTGAGTACCCCTGCTGCAGTGTTGTACCAATAGAATAAAAACCAGCAGGATCTTATTAAAGGGGATGCAGCAAAAATGCCATATTTATTGTGAATACAAAAAAAGTTAAAATAAGCAATGAGTTATAGCTATAACATTTCATTCTCTTACACCATTTATTTATTTACACAAAGTTCTGCAAGGTAGTTATAGTTACCAGCCTGGAGGTTGCTCATGCCAAGTTACTGGCCAGCTAGTCTGGACATGAGGATGGAGCCGAGTCTTGTCAGGTGCGCACCCAATGCTCCTGGAGGATGGTTGCAGAACCAGACTCAAAGTCCTCAGTCTCTAGGTTCTGTTTTAATAGGAATTAATAGGCTAGTTCTGGCGGGACCCAACTAAGAGTGCCAATTCAGGACAAATTGCTTCAAGCCGGGCAATTACAGCCCAAGGCTGGGGGTTTTCCACCTCTAAGGCAAACGAAACCAGCCAGACAGAGAAGACTTCGGTTTTACCCCACTGGCTAACCACAAGTCATACAAGCAATTCCCTTAGACACTCCAGTTTCCCAGTATCACCACCAGTGCCCCTCGTTATGGGGATGCCTGGTTATGAAAACCAATACCCCAGTAAAAGAAAAAGAGTTCTCCTGATTCCAAAGGATCAAGCCCCAGACCCAGGTCAATATACAAATCAGATCTTACCCACAAATCATGCTGTTGCCAATCCTTTAGAATCTAAAATCTAAAGGTTTATTCATATAAGGAAAAAGATAGCTAAGAGCTAGAATTGGTTAAATGGAATCAATTACATACAGTGATGGCAAAGTTTTTGGTTCAGGCTTGCAACAGTGATGGAATAAGCTGCAGGTTCAAATCAAGTCTCTGGAACATCCACTGCTGGGATGGGTCATTCAGTCCTTTGTTCAGAGCTTCCATTTGTAGCAAAGTCCCTCCAGAGGTATGAAGCAGGATTGAAGACCAGATGGAGATGAGGCATCAGCCTTTTATAGTTTCTTGTCATGTGGTCTCTGCTTTCTTTGTCCCAAGGACAAGCTTTCCAGCATATGCAGGGCCGGTGCAAGGAAGTTTCGCGCCCTAGGTGAAGCTTCCTTGCACCAGCCCTTCGTCCCCCCCAGCTAACACCCCCCCCCACCCGCAGGAGCTGAGTGGGGAGCCGGGAGGCAGGGGAGCGGCTCGCCGCGGCTGCCTCCTGGCTCCCCGGGTCAGCGGCTGAGCGGGGAGTCGGGAGGCAGCTGCCCGCAGCCCCCCAAATCCTGGCGCCCTAGGTGACCGCCTAGGGTCGCCTAGTGATAGAATCATAGAATCTCAGGGTTGGAAGGGACCTCAGGAGGTCATCTAGTCCAACCCCCTGCTCAAAGCAGGACCAACCCCAACTAGATCATCCCAGCCAGGGCTTTGTCAAGCCTGACCTTAAAAACCTCTAAGGAAGGAGATTCCACCACCTCCCTAGGTAACCCGTTCCAGTGCTTCACCACCCTCCTAGTGAAAAAGTTTTTCCTAATATCCAACCTAAACCTCCCCCTCTGCAACTTGAGACCATTACTCCTTGTTCTGTCATCTTCTACCACTGAGAACAGTCTAGATCCATCCTCTTTGGAACCCCCTTTTAGGTAGTTGAAAGCAGCTATCAAATCCCCCCTCATTCTTCTCTTCTGCAGGCTAAACAATCCCAGTTCCCTCAGCCTCTCCTCATAAGTCATGTGCTCCAGCCCCCTAATCATTTTTGTTGCCCTCCGTTGGACTCTTTCCAATTTATCCACATCCTTCTTGTAGTGTGGGGCCCAAAACTGGACACAGTACTCCAAATGAGGCCTCACCAGTGCCGAATAGAGGGGAATAATCACGTCCCTCGATCTGCTGGAAATGCCCCTACTTATACAGCCCAAAATGCTGTTAGCCTTCTTGGCAACAAGAGCACACTGTTGACTCATATTCAGCTTTTCGTCCACCGTAACCCCTAGGTCCTTTTCTGCAGAACTGCTGCCCAGCCATTCGGTCCCTAGTCTGTAGCAGTGCATGGGATTCTTCCGTCCTAAGTGCAGGACTCTGCACTTGTCCTTGTTGAACCTCATCAGATTTCTTTTGGCCCAATCCTCTAATTTGTCTAGGTCCCTCTGTATCCTGTCCCTACCCTCCAGCGTATCAACCACTCCTCCCAGTTTAGTGTCATCTGCAAACTTGCTAAGGGTGCAGTCCACACCATCCTCCAGATCGTTGATGAAGATATTGAACAAAACCAGCCCCAGCACCGACCCTTGGGGCACTCCACTTGATACCGGCTGCCAACTAGCCATGGAGCCATTGATCACTACCCATTGAGCACGACCATCCAGCCAGTTTTCTATCCACCTTACCGTCCATTCATCCAGCCCATACTTCCTTAACTTGCTGGCAAGAACACTGTGGGAGACTGTATCAAAAGCTTTGCTAAAGTCAAGAAATAGCACATCCACTGCTTTCCCCTCATCCACAGAGCCAGTTATCTCATCATAGAAGGCAATTAGGTTAGTCAGGCATGATAGCGCTGGCCCTGCGCACATGACATAGAAAATCCTTAGAGTTCTGTTCACAGGCAGGTCCCTGAATACCTGGCTGAGTCACAAGGCGTGTCCGCCTTCTCTCCATGGGTCAATTGTGTAGCTGATGGTCCTCAATGGGCCACCCAGCAGGCTAGGCAGAGCTGACACCAGCTTGTCTGGGGTCTTCCCCAGACGCAGAGCACAAGTTTGAAATACAGACAGTATAGAGCCAATATTCGTAACTTGTGCTATGCTTCTGGGGAAGACCTGTGTCTTCCCCAGAAACATGTGGAGGAAGTGTGTGTGGCGGGGGAGGGGTCGAGGAATGTTTTGGGGGGAGGGGTGCGTGGCAGGGCCTGGGCCAGTCCCCATGAGGCGCGGGAAGGGAGCGCCATCCAGCCCCGCTCTGCCCCTGGACAAGCTCCGGCCCCAGCCCAGCTCTGCCCTTGTTCCCTCTCTGCCTCTAGGCCTGCTCCACCTCTAGCCACAGCTCCTCCCCCATCCCCAGTTCTGCCCCTAGCTCTGCCTTCATCCCAAGATCCTCTGGTGAGCCAACTGTGCAATAATGGGGGGAGGGGGAGAAGCATGGACAGAATCCATTACTGGTAAGTGGGGGTGGGGAGGTGCATCAAGAAAAGTTTGGGCACCACTGTTATAGCGACCACCATCTTACTGCAGCTGGGGGTCTGTGCTGGCAGACATGCTCCATCCTGACCAGACCTACACTGTCCCGGGCTGGACCATCGTTGACATCTCCCTAGTCCGGGACTTACTCCACCTAGTATGTAGGGATGGTTTGTCGCACGCCCTCCTGTCCCTGGACCAAGAGAACACCTTTGACAGGATGATCATGGATAGGTCATGGGCACTCGGCAGGCATTTGGCTTTGGACCGCACGTTGTGGGCTTTCTCCAGGTGCTATACGCCTCTGCTCAACTGGGCCTTGACCGACTCCATCCCCTTCAGGCAAGGGGTGCATCAGGGCTGCCTGCTGCCTGGCCAGCTCTGTGCCTTCACCATCGAGCTATTCATCCATCTCCTCTGCAGGAGGATAACGGGGCTGGGACTTTGGGAGCTAGGCTTGTGGGTGACCCTGTTGGTGTGTGCAGATGATGCACTCCTCGTGGCCCAGGCTCTGGGAGACCTGGTGTGGGTGGAGGCTTGCCAGGCTATCTATTCTGTGACCTCCTCTGCCTGATGGTGGGGACAGGTCAAGCTGGTTCCCTCCCACTGTGCTTCAGGCCATCTGGTGGGGTGCAGGTCTGCTGCTGTAACTGGGCAGTTACCTTTCTGCCAATGATCCATCCAGGCGAGCTAGGTGGGTAGATTCATAGATACTAGGGCTGGAAGGGACCTCGAGAGGTCATCGAGTCCAGCCCCCTGCCCTTATGGCCAATGTAGCCAACCAATTAAGGAAGTGGCTAGGGCTACACTGGTGCCTTTCTCTTCGGGGGTGGGCTCTGGTGCTCAACCAGCTAGTCGTGTCTATGCTCTGGCACCGGTTTAATACCTGAACCTGCTCCTAGGAAGCCTGGCCAGGCTCTAGAAGATAATCCTAGAGTTTTGCTGGTCAAGGCTGCAGTGGGTCTCAGAGTATCCTGAGCCTCCCCTTGAGAGTGAACAGGGCCTGGCCTGCAGGTCCACACCATCCACCTCCAGGCCTTGCAGTGTCTTTACAGTGCATGTAGTCTGGCATGGAGCATGCTGGGCACGCCTTCCTCCATGAGCTTTAATACACCTGGCAGCTCTTATCTCCATTTGAGAGGCTTCCCTCAAGACCACTCTGAGCTGCTGGTCTACCAGGACCTCCTCAGGTTTCTGTGACCAGGTCCATAGCATCTGCTAAGGGAGGACAAAAGCCTCTCAGATGCCCTGCTACAGAAGCAGGGCCGGCTCTAGGCACCAGCCTAGCAAGCAGGTGCCTGGGGCGGCAAACTGGAAAGGGCGGCTTCCTGGGCAGTCTTAGGGCGGCACGCCAGCAGCAGCTCCTCCTCAGCAGCGGGTCCTTCGGCGGCAGCTCCTCTTTGGTGGCAATTCGGCGGTGGGTCCTTCTGTCCTCTTCTCTCTTCGGCGTCAAGACTTGGGTTTTTCTTCGCCGCTTGGGGTGGCAAAAAAGCTGGAGCTAGCCCTGTACAGAAGCAGATTAAGGTTTCCTGGGCCAGAGCAAGTGGGGGCCCCTCCCCATCACTTCTGCCCGCAGCCCCGTCCCCCATTCCACCCCTTCCACCTGTGGCCCTGCCCCCAGTCCCACCCCTTTCTGTCCCTTCCCCAGGGCCAGCCCGTGCCACCCAGGGTGACTCCCCCATTCCAGCCCCCCACTGCAGCCCTAAGACCAGAGAAGCGCTGTCCCCACGCCCTGGCCCTGGAGCCGCAGCAGGGAGTGAGTGCTTCTCCAGTCCCAGGGCCGCAGGGACTCTCCTACGCTGCTTCTGCCGGGGATGGGGTTGGGTACAGGGGCTTCCCCTGCCGCCCCATGGCTTTTGCTGGGGACGGGTGGGAAGCGCTGGGGCTTCCCCAGGGTCAGGGGGGCTTCTCCCATCCTGCAGCTTCTTCCCTGGAATGGGGTTGGGCTCAGGCCACTGGAGGGTCAGGGGACACTGGGAGGGATTGCCCCCCCCCCCCCAGCACTGCTGCTGGGGAATGGGGTTGGGGAGGTGGGGCTTTCCCTGCCTGCCCGCCCTTTTCCGGGGGCCCCCCCAGTTGGCCAATGGGCCCAGTGGCTAATCTGCCACTGCCCTGCTTCACAACCCCCATTTACATGTGCAGGTGGAGTCGTCCTTGGAGCCCCTGAGGTTAGTCTTGGCTGGACTTGGAGTTACTGGGTGGACCCGATGGTGCACAGCCAGCACTGGGTTTTTCCACCTTGTGTCCCCAGTCATGTGCTCTAGGTGGTGTGGGAAGCCTTGATTCCTGCTTCTCTTGCTTTCCTCCAGTGTGTTCCCCGCCCACCTCTCATCCCTGGCCATTGGGACCTCATCATAGGGCCCTGCGAGCCTCCGTGGCCGTTCCTGACATGCGACCTGTCAGACTGACTGGATAGCTATCTCAGAACCATGCAAAGGAAACATCTGTATGTGTTTGTGCTTCACGCCATCCACTTCCTCGCTCTTGTGTCCTGCCCAGACCCCAAGTGGCAGGACCTGCTACCACCTGGAGAGGGCAAGGATCCCCGGTGGGCCAGTATGTACTCAAATCTGGTCCTATGGCCTACTAGGGATATTAGTTGGCAGCTCCTTCACAGAGCCATAAGATGGGCATGGACCTGGCATGGTTACCAAATTGTTATCCCATAATTTGACATTCTGCATGTACCTCAGAACTTGACAGCACTGCAGTCAGCCATTTTGTACGTTCAGCCACTGCCAGCTGAAAACCAAACATCACATAGCTGGGAATAATCTTAGGCCTTCGTGAGGCAAGGTCAGGCAGCTGCAGACTTGCAGTTTGTTAATCAGAAGGGGAGGATGGGACAGAAAGTTATGGAAAAGAATGAGTGGAGAGAAACTGCATTGTGTTCCGAAAAACCCTAGGCAACAGAACCCCCCAGAGACCTGTCCCGTCTGCAGCGAGACACACCCTAGCACACACCTATCTAGAGTGCGTCAGGTTGCAGCCCCTCTTCTGGCTCCTCCATAACTACTTACAGAGGTTCTATCTGCACTTCTCCCTGATCCCAGCACACCCCATCCATGACCCCACAAAGTCACAGGATCTCCTCATCAATCTCCTCCCGGCACTGGCCAAGATGGCCATCCATCACTCTAGAGGAGGAAGTTGGACAATGGGTGAGTTACAACTGGGGGGGGCAGGGGGTGTCTATTTCTGGTCCCTTTTCTGACTATGCCTTTGGTCAGTATCACTGACTTCGTGGCTGCCCTTGAGGAGCAATGGGAGCGGTCAGGGATTTTCTACTCTATGTCCTCCTCTGGATCCCCGATTCTCTGACCTCACCCCCACTCTTTTTTCATTTGTTTTTCCCCATAGAATCATAGAATCTCAGGGTTGGAAGGGACCTCAGGAGGTCATCTAGTCCAACCCCCTGCTCAAAGCAGGACCAACCCCAACTAAATCATCCCAGCCAGGGCTTTGTCAAGCCTGACCTTAAAAACCTCTAAGGAAGGAGTAATCAGTTGATACCTGGATTCAGTGATTTTCCCCCTTAATTGAGGAGAGCCTTTAGTTGTGGGTAGGCCTATTCCTGCCCATCCCTAGTACTTCAACCCTAACCCTAAACCCAAACCAACCCTTAACCCTAACTCCTAACCCCAAGCCTTAACCCTAACCATGAATGCTAAAACTAAACAGTAACACTAGCCTCAATTTTACCCTAACCCTGCTCTGAGCTCTAACACTTCTAATCCTAACCCCAAACTCTACCCTCACCTAACTGCAAACCCTCTTGAAAACCCTCTAAGCCTATTCCTATCCCCTAACCTAACTCCTGACCCCTACCGCCAAACCCTAACCACATAACCTTATATCCTAATCCCTAGCCCTAACCCTGCACTTGAAAACAAATCTTGACCCTTAACCCCAAATCCCGTAGTGAGAAGAGAATTCACCTGGATTATGTTTAACACTGAAAACATAAAATCAGCATCAGGTGCCAGCCAGGGCTGACTCTTGCCCCAAAGTTTTATTATAATGCAGAACCTATCACACTTGGACACAACTGTGTACATTTATAGAGCTTCGCTCCTCTGCTTGGCCATTCAGAACAAGCATCTGACCTTCTGATGACCTCCTGAGGTCCCTTCCAACCCTGAGATTCTATGATTCTATGATCTCTTTGCTCCTGCAAATTCCAGCTGTACCTATTTTTCAGAAGGGGGGCCTGAATAGCACCATACAGTAACTCCTCACTTAACGTTGTAGTTATGTGCCTGAAAAATGCTACTTTAAGCGAAACGATGTTAAATGAATCCAATTTCCCCATAAAAATTAAATGTAAATGAGGGGGTTAGGTTCCAGGGAATTTTTTTTTCACCAGACAAAAGACTATTATATATACATATACATACACATATATACACACACACTAAGTTTTAAACAAACAATTGAATACTGGTACACAGCGATGATGATAGTGAAGCTTGGTTGAGGTGGAGGAGTCAGAGGGTGGGATATTTCCCAGGGAATGTCTTACTGCTAAATTAACTAAGCAGTTGGCTGAGCTCTCAAGGGTTAACTCTTTCACTCTACAAGGCAGCAGGAAAGGAGGGGGGGCAGACAGAGACACACACCTGTGTTTGTTTCAGAGATAGGGATGCGCATTTCTCCTTTAAGTATCAAGTGGGGTCAGAAGTGCACTGCCCTGTTAATTAGATCAGCAAGCCCGCAGCTGCAACTTTTGCCTAAGGCAGCAGCTCCCTCCCTCGTGTGTCCCCCGCCAGGGCCGGCTCCAGGCACCAGCTTTCCAAGCCGGTGCTTGGGGCGGCAGCGAGAATGGGGCGGCAGTCTTAGTCCCGCGGCGGCAATTAGGCGGCAGGTCCGCTCTTCCCGCTGCCGAATTGCCACTGCAGGACTCGGACTGCCGCCCCATTCTCACCTCGCGCGGCAGCAATGGGGCGACAGGTCCATCGCTCTCCCCTTGCCACCGCGGACTGGGACTGCCTGCGTGGGGGGCGGGGCCCCATCCCCGACGGATGTAGCGGGGCCCCGACGCAGGGAGATGTGGGGGGCGGGGCCCCACTACATCTGCCTGCATCAGGGGCGGGGCCGCCGCCCCTGCTTGGGGCAGCAATATTGTGAGAGCCGACCCTGCCCCCTGCTCTATGGAAGATGGGGTAAGCGAGATGCAGGAGCAGGGGGACATTAGCCCCCCTTTTCTCCCCCTCCCCCCACACACAGCAAGCAGGCAGGAGTCTCGGAGAGCAGCACATGGCAGCGGGGGAAGGGGCAGCTGAACTGCCATTGATACCTTAGAAGGGAGCATTTCACAACTGTAAACGAGCATGTTCCCTAATTGATCAGCAACTTAGCAAGTTAACCGGGGCGACTGTACTCTGCTTAGAAACCGGAAGGAGCAGCTCAGGCTGTCATAGTAATGACAGTGAGTCATGAATCAGCCTCCCTGACCCACTCCAGTCGCACACAGGCTCAAACTCCACTTCAGCTGTAGGAACAAACTATCCTTGCTGAAAAGCAGCACCGATGGATGTGGGGAGAAAGCACTGTGCCCAGAGTCCACACACTAAAAAAAAGGACGACGACAAATTGGAAAGGGTTCAGAAAACAGGTACAAGAATGATACATAGTCTGCGAAAGCACTGAGTGACTGAAAAACAGTCAATCTATTTAATTTAGCCAAAAACAGGGTAAGAGAACCACTTGATCAAGGACTGTAATTTTGTAAATACTAAGACAGTTTTTTAATCTACCAGACAAAGGCACAAGACCCCATGGCTGGACACTGAAGCTAGGGAAATTCAGACTAGAATTAAGGCACAATTTTTTAGTTGTGAGAGGAATTAACTATTAGAACAATTTACACGGGGATGTGGAAATTCTGCATCACTTATAGATGCCTTTCTACAATATCAATGCTCACCCAGAAGTTATGGGCATGATGCAGGAACGACTTGGTAAAAATATCTGGCTTGTGTAATGTAGGAACAGTCCCTTTCAGACTTTAGAATCTATTTAGCTATTTCTTCGCACAATGCAGTCAGCCTGCAGAACTCTTTGCCAGAGGATGTTGTGAAGGCCAAGACTATAACAGGGTTCAAAAAAGGAACTAGATAAGTTCATGGAGGATAGGTCCATCAATGGCTATTAGCCAGGATGGGCAGGGATGCAAAACCATGCTCTGAAGTGTCCCTAGCCCATTTGCCAGAAGCTGGGAATGGGTGACAGGAGATGGATCACTTGATGAGGGATAGCTCAGTGGTTTGAGCATTGGCCTGCTAAACCCAGGGTTGTGAGTTCAATCCTTGAGGGGGCCATTTAGGGATCTGGGGCAAAAAAATTGGGGATTGGTCCTGCTTTGAGCAGGGGGTTGGACTAGATGACCTCCTAAGGTCCCTTCCAACCCTGAGATTCTATGATTCTATACCTCTTCTGTTCATAGCCTCTGAAGCAGCAGTTCTCAACTAGGGGTCCAGGCCCCCTGGAAAGTTGCAAGCAGGTTTCAGGGGGTCCTCCAAGTGGGACCAGCGTTAGACTTGCTGAGGCCCAGGGCAGAAAGCCGAAGCCCCACTGCACGGGGCTGAAACCCAGGACCCTGAGCCCTGCCACCTGGGGCTGAAGCCAAAGCAACTTTGTGGGGGGCCCAGTGGTGTGAGGCCCAAGGCATTGCCCTGCTTGCTACCCCATAACGCTGGCTGTGGCTTTTATATGCAGAAAACCAGATGTGGCACAAGTGGGCAGTGGAATTTTTATATCACGTTGGGTGGGCCTCTGAAAGAAAAAGGTTGAGAATCCCTGGTCTGAAGCACCTGGCATTGGGTACTGTGAGCAGACAGGATATGGGGTTAGATGGACCATTGGTCTGGCCCAGTGTGGCTATTCTTATGTTGATAGGGAGCATGGTACAGTGCCAGCAGCCTGTGCACATAACCAAAAATCACTAATAACAGAGCCCCGAAGAGTTTGTGTCTGCCAACCCCCTTCACCCGCCTCCCACCAACACCCAGACAATGATTCTTTTTGACAATAACTTTTAATAAATCACAAAATAAAAAAGTTTGATTAAAAACAGAAAACACAAAACAGCAAAACCAGCAGGTGACAATTTCACATCAATCCCACCCCCACTCCACTCCCCCAGCCACAGCAGGGACCCATGGGAAGCCAAGAAAGGAGTTCTCACTGAGCTCGCAAGTCAAGCTGGGAAAGCGCCAGTGGCTGGAAACACTGAACCAGCCTGCGAGGAAGCCAGACGTGGCCAGTGGGCCTTTTGGGGAAGCCAGAGACCAGTGGAAGGTTGGGAGGGTCTCATTGAACCTGCTAAGGGAGGTTGGAGAGGGACAAGCTGCAGGTGGATACGCACAGGAGCAGGAGATGGCCCCAGTCCAATATGTGCAGCTAGTCAGCTGCAAGTAGAGGCAAATGGCAGTGATATGGGGGTGTGTGTGTGTGTCACGTTTGCTAGAGACAGTCCAAAGTGGCTGAGACAGTTCTAACAGAGGGAGATGCCCTCAGGTTTGGTGCTTTACAGCATGAATACCTCAGCAACAAGCAACTCCACCTGACCTCACAGCTTGGAGGAAAAGCAGCTCTGACAGAAGGTTTCAGCTTACTGTCTGCAATGTCCTAGTCTCTCCTGTCTCAACATGCATAGCTAGGATATTCCACAGCACCACTATATGTCATTGGCTCTGATCATTCCCATCTACCATAACACACTTGGCAAAATTGTGCTGGGCCTTCTCCAGCCCAGACACACAAGGATCAACATGGCTGCAGATTGAAGGCATGTGCAGCCAGGGCAGCTGCAGAATTTGGCATTAGAGAGAGTCAGTCACCATTCTTTTTGAAGGGTGTTACAGACTTCTGCACCTGGTCTGAGTCACACATTCATGAAGATGGTGCTGGTTAATAGAAAGCGCCACCAACGCAGTCACTTGTCAGCACTGGCCAAGAGGTCTCCAGGGGCATTTACTGTCTCTTGTGTACCAGACTCTGCAGGCAGAGAAGACTCCACATAAACACAGAAGGCTTCAGGAAGTGCTGGCTGTGCGTGCTTCCTGCGCTTGAAGAAGTCAATAGCGGGTCTCCACCGCCACCCCCTACACCTGAGCAGCAGGCAGGGAGGAGGGGAATATTCTTCCAGGTAGCTCGGGTTACAGTCACAATCAAGGCTAATTGTAGCCAATACAATCATCACTTCCAGGGAATATCTACAGGATGCCGAGCCCAGGGACCCGGCCCTGGAGCATGTCCGCCAAGTACACCGCCAGGCTAGTAACACAGAGATTCCGATGGCCTGTTCTACGCAGCTTCACAGAGGTTGGGGGACGTGGGGCACGAGGACTCAAAGCCACTCAGCAGGGAATTCTTTGGCCAGAGCCTGGAGGCTGCATGAAGGTTTTAGCAGAAGTAAAGCTGGGCGAGTCTCACTCTCAGACACACCAGCTCTGCTCGCTGACCACAATCGAGCATCTCACCCACTCCGGCCGAGAGGGCCGCATCAGTTAGAATGGGGGCTCTGGCAACGACATGAAGAAAGAGGCTCGACTTGCAGTGTCAGCAGTGGCTGTGCCCCTTTGCCTACTGGGGCAGCCACTGCCAGGCATGCTAACGATGGCTGTGCCCTTCCTCTCTAGGGGGCCGACACTGCCAGGGCGGTCAGTGACGGCTGTGCCCCACTAGGGGCAGGCGTCGCCATGGGTGTTGGTGATGGATGTGCTCCGTTCGGGGGCTACTAAATGGAGGTTTCATCGCACTTGGCCAGCGGAACCCCCGTCAGGTAGATCCGGGCTTGGTCTTTGTCCAGCTCATTGATGTAGAGGTGGGGGAAGCCATTGAGGCTGCCATTCTTCTTAGCTGTAGCCAGCGGGTGGCGCTCGTCTTCTGGGGAGCTGGGCGTGTGGGGCTCATGGCTGCAGCTAGTCGTATTCGACTGCATCAGATCCAGTCCATTCCTCTCACGGCTGAGCAGCTCCCTCTGGAGTCGCTCCCGCCGCCTCCTCTCGTAGATGAAGCAGCAGCCAGAGCCAGCAGCAAAGCCCAGGAAAAACAAGAGGAGTCCCACCAGGACACTGTAGTTCCGCTCAGTTGATTTCCAGGCATTAGCAGAGCTGCTGTCCCTCACCAGGCTGTAGGAGGCGACCACGCCCCCTGCTCCACCTTCCATGCACTGGCAGGTGTAATCACCCAGGGTCGTCTCTGTCACTGTGAACTCCAGCCCATCGCTGCGCAAGGCATACACAGTGGCATCTTGGGAAGGTCTCTGCCACATGCAGGTTGCCCAGGCTGACGGTGGAGTACAGGGGAGCACAACCCGGGCAGCCAGGGACACTGGCACCTCGACTGCAACAGGCACATCTGCAAGTGGGAGAGACACACTGCATTGGGGCAGGAGCTGAACATGAGACAGGGCTCCTGCTGTATGTGCTACTGATTCTCCACAGGCATGGGCAGCAGGAGAGGCGCATCCCCCAGCCCAGTCCCATGGAAACAACAAGGGGGCAGCTGTATCCCTTGGAGCCAAAAGAAGAGGGTATGAAGCGTACGAGACACTGGGGAGGTGAACCCAAAGCCTGGGTTCCTCAGGGGAAGCACTACTCTAGGGTCCCCTCTTTGGTGGAGTTTCTTCCTTCTTCCCCTCTTCAGAATAAACCCTCCCCACATCCTCTTAGTCTTTCACAGGCCCCCCGCTATTGTACTGAGAGAAGCACCGTCCTAAACCCAAGTCACTATGTCCCCACCTCAGTCCAGAGCCACTCTGGTCTCCATGTCCGTCTCCCTACTGTCAGAATCTGCTGCACTGCCACACAACCTGCCTCCGCTGGCCCAGGCTGGGGGAACGCGCATGACCCCAAACCAGTGGAGAGGGTCAATCAGGGCTCAGTACAGGCTGGCATCCTGACATGGCCCTTCTTCCCAGCTGCCACTGGTCCTGCACCCTCCAGAGCAGAGCCCCCCCCCCCCCCCCCCCCAATGCACAACCCCTTCCCCCAGTTAGTCTGCGCACAGCCAGGTGTGGCTAAGAGATGTGCTTGAACCCCTCAGAGCCATACCCATCCAGGCCCTGATTCCCAAACTGCTCAGTGCTGGGTGCCCTTAGGTCACATACCTTCTGTTCCCTCTGGACACAGTGTTAAGATGCTTAGAGACGTGAGGTCCTGGAGTAATCTGAGATGAGGCAGAAAAGCAGAGATCATGATGAAGTCCAGTGGCTGTGGCAGCCTCATCAGGAAATGACCCACCCAGCCCAGGTTCCCATGTGCAGGGGAGGCAAGCCCAGCTCTGCAGCAGGTGAGGAAGGGGGAAGCACATTGGGAGGGGGGATCCTAGACTAGGGGATAAGCCTTCATTTCTGAGCAGCAAAAAATTACACAGGGGGTCTTGGAAAGGGGCGCAAATGGCAGGAAATCCAGGGACAGAAATTAAAACGTCCAGTAGCTGCAATGGACAGAGGTTACCCGGCTACCATAGGATCAGAGCTTAACCCCTGCCAGGGGACTGCCCCTCCCTGGGCTGAGGTCAGTTACAAGGAGGACTGAGAAATGCTGTTTTCTAGGGATTTGCCTGCCCTATCTACCTCACTATGACCAGAAAACTGCCCTGCGCTCTGGTTTGTGTTCAGGCACACACAATGGTACCAACACCAGGTTGAAAAGGAGGCAAGTTACCCAGGAGTGTGTGTCTAGTGGGAAAGGGGAAGTGAGAGGAAAGTAACCGGGGATGCCAGGAATGGGGATATTGGCTGGTGGCAAAGGAGTGGGAGCAGGCTCAGGAGGGAATCAGTCCCAGCAGAGGCTTGCAGCACTTTGTGCAGGGTCTAAGGATCTCAAAACCACCTTGGTCTTTGTCTGTGGCCCTCTGTTTCCTTGTGTGTCTATCTGACCAGTTCTTAACAGTCATTTGAAACCTCCTGCCACTATTCCAAGTTGCAGTCCTACGGTTTCCACCTCTTCCTTGGCTGTCAGGTGCTCCCCTCATTTCCATTCATATGCTGAGAGTCCTTGACAGTTCCTTCATCTATGCTTGCCTCCACCACCTAGCTCTTATTCCCTGTGTCTCAGAGGAGACTTAACTCCTTCAGCCCCAGTAGGCAGCAGCACAACATGAGTGGATAAATGGAATCACACATTGCTCATAAAAATATTACAATTCCCACCTTCTCCACACTGAGCAGAGTCACTTAAGGCTAGAAGATGTCAAAAGTAGCTGCTGGACTTACACACTGCCAGCTGGGCCTGAGGAATCTCCATCGGTAGGGGGCTTTGAGACAGCCCACAGGTGCCTGGTGGCCATTTCAAACTGAAGAGATCTGCACTGTTACTCTATTTAAAATGGAAAACGGCCCCCAAAGGCAGAATCAGAGAAAAAGTGACAAGGGAAAAGCTGAGGAGACCACATGTGAGCCAAGCTGGCTGCACCTTTGGTGATTAAAAATGAATTGGAGAGTGGCTGGGGACACTCCTTCAACACCCCAGTATCCTCCATGGGAGAAGAGATGAGAGGCCCCAATGGACACTGCTTATTAGAAAAATTCTGCAGCTTGATGGCAGGGCTGCTATATACCATATGTGTGAATACGCAGCGGCCACTTACAGAAGAACTGTAATATATGATTTAACATCCCTAGGACACCTTTAAAACAACAACGAGGCTCCATGCATCTGAAGAAGTGGGTTTTTTACCCACGAAAGCTTATGAACAAATAAATCTGTTAGTCTTTAAGGTGCCACCGGACTCCTTGTTGTTTTTGTGGATACAGACTAACATGGCTAGCCCTCTGATACAGGACACCTTTAAAGTCCCTGCTAATTTATACAACACAGGATACACCTGAACTAGTCCTTCGATAGGGTGATGAGGAGAGGTACACGGGGTGCAGTCAGGCCAATTTGTATTCTATTATTGTAAGTGTGCTGGATACCTCCAGTCCAGACAAGGAAATACTGAAGATGCCTATTCTTCTACCAGCCAGATTTCCTTTTCCTAGTTAATAAAGCTTCAGTTAGTTTAATATAGGATTGGCTACAAGTGTTGTCTTTGGTGAGAGATCTAAGGTGCAACTGACCTGGGATAAGTGAGTGGGAGTAACCTGAATAGCGCTGTGATTTTTGGCGTAACAGACCATCTATCACAAAGGCAGGCTTTGTTGCAAGACAGTGGAGTGCCCAAGGGAGCTGTCTGACTCCATGTTAAGTCTGTTATAGTGCTTGATATTTGATACTTGGTTGGTGAACTCTAATGATAGATCACACTACCAGTTTGAGATTTGCGCTCTGGTTTGTAACAGTCTGCCCTGAGGTTGGCACCCACAATCATGAGCCACTTCAGACAGCCTGACAGTCATTTTTGGCTTTATTCTTGTAGGCAGATGGGGCTCTGATTAAGGAGAGAGTACAGGCCTTACAGATCATTTCAGGTTCGATGCATTGTGATAGTGTGGAAGAAAGCGTGGAGAAGGCTATGGGAGAAGCAGACAAATGGGGTATCTAAGCTGGTATCACTGGCACAGTGCAGGGGGTGGAGCCAAGTGATAAGTGAAGGTGGGAAGCAGCATTCTGGACAAGTTGGCAGTAGAGGAGCTGGGGCTCATGGACGCCAGAGGGCAGGAAGCTGAAATGGCTCTGGCCAGAGGAGATGGGACCCAGGATGGGGATCTTAAGGTCGCAGATGTTGCAAATGGCTATGTTGCAGGAGTGGTGACAGGCTATTTGCAGATGTCAGATTTCAGGGAAAAGATGTCACCATCCAGGCTATAGGCAATCGGCGGCGGCAATCCCTCAAGGTCGAGGATGATCTCTTTCACGGGTTTTATTTTTCATGGGTCCTTTGGTGACAATAGGAAATGGAGGCACAGCACTTACCCGCCTTGTCCCTGGTGATGTATACAAGCACCCAGCTCTCTGCTCCAGGCACAGGAGGGGTCTCTGCCCAAGACACACTCGATGCAGCTCTTGTATCTCTCACAGTCAGTTGTGTTGACCTGAGTCACTTCAGTAGAGGACCCTACATACAACCAGCTCTACAGAGGTAGCAAGAGAGAACAGAAGGTGAAAACCAACATTTGCAAGCCTGGCTATGTACAAAGTGTATCTTGGGCACAATGGATGGGCTCAGGTGGGAGCTGAGCACCCAGGAGATTTTCAAAGCCGGGGTTTGTTTGTGCCCAAGTTGCCCAATAAGCACTCCAAGAGAGGACAACAGGGCAAAGTCTAAGTGATAGGTACCCCTCACCCTTCCATAACAAGGTCCTCACAGAGATGCAGGCTCATTCCTGAAGCCATCCAGCACCTCATGACTTTAAAGGGGAGCAGGAGAGGCACCAACCAGGCTCCTGTACATCCTAGACAGGGCCAGCACAGCACTCTTTGCCTCTGGGTCCTCTGAAGGATGTGACTTGCATCAGCAAGTTTGCTGCCTCTCTGCCTAGAGGGCTTTGAAATGATGTGACCTGCAGGGTGACACTCTGTACCTCAGGAATGCAAAGTTTGTCATGTTGGGAGTCTTCGGAAGGCTCATGATGCACTGAGCATTGTTATAGTGAGGTTATAGGTTGTAATTTCATGTATCTAGTTATTAGACTGAAAATGTGTCCTCATAGCTTAAAACAAGCCCAGGTAAAAAAAACTCTCCAGAAGCAGAGGCCCAGGAAAAACTCTCCAGGAGCAGAGGGGCAGTTCACACCTCATCAGGGCATGTATGGGACAAACCCAGCCCAGCCTCACCGGAACAAAGGACACTGGTCTAGGCAGCAACAAAAGATCTGTTGGACTCTCGAGTGAGTCACCCCCATTCCCTTGGCCAGTTTGGGACTACGATGAGGTAATGCTCACCTGACTCTGAAGGGGCGGGGGGGCAAAGCCAAGAGGAAAGAAAGGACATGGATAAAAGGGAGAGACATTTGCCATGCTCTTCCTCTCTTCCAGCTATATCTACAGACACCACCACCACCAAGTGACTGAAGCGCTGATCAAAGGGGAGAGCCTGGCTGAAGGGCAACCAGCCAGCCTGTGGTGAGAAGCATCTATGTTTGTAAGGGCATTGAAAGTGTTAAGATCAGTTTACAATGCGTTTTGTTTTTATTTCATTTGACCAAATCTGACGACTTCTGCTTTGACTTATAGTCACTTAAAATCTCTTTTGTAGTTAATAAATCTGTTTGTTTATTCTGCCTGAAGCAGTGCGTTTGGTTTGAAGCATGTCAGAGACTCCCCTTGGGATAACAAGCCTGGTACATATCAATTTCTTTGTTAAATTGATGAACTCATACAAGCTTGCAGCATCCAGTGGGCATAACTGGACACTGCAAGACAGAGGTTCCTAGGGTTGTATCTGGGACCAGAGATATTGGCTAGTGTCATTCGGTTGCACAATCCAAGCAGCGGCTGACCAAAAGTGCTCACTCACGTAGCTGGGAGCAGCTGACATGCTAGAGTCTGTGTGGGAACAACCCGGGAGTGGGGTTCTCACAGCAGAGCAGGGTAAGGCTGGCTTGGAGTGACCTAGCAGATCACCGGGCCAGATAACGTTACACAGGGTAAGTGAACTTCTAGATCAGGTGGAATTCTCCATAAGCGGGTGGCACTGCACTGTCCTCCTCAGCGGTCCAAGGACAGAATATAGGACACTTCCCTGCTCCATGAATACTATGGATGGATGTGACATGCAGAGGTTGATAACTTCTCTAATAACCAAATACTCAGGCTGCTCTACATAACAAATAAAGGGTAAGTTTCCTTCGTCAAGGTCCAGAAGATGAAGCTAGATAAACTCAGAGTAGAAATAAGGGGCAGTGAGGGGAATTAACCACTGGAACAACTGACTGAGGGATGTGGTGCTTTCTCCATCACTTGGAGTCTTTAGATCAAGGCCTTGCTTGCCACAGGATCCACTCTAGCTCACACAAGTTATGGGCTAGAGTGGGTGAGGTTTTCTGGCCAGTGACACAGAAGGTCAAATTACATGAGCAGAGATTCCCTTCTGCCCTTGAAATCTGTACATCTGGGAATTCCGTACACCCCAGTGACACATTCCCTCCCCACCCCATTGATTGCTGAGGCTTTTCTATCATTTGACAGGCTGGTGCGGTCATTATGCCATCCGTCAGCACCAGGCACCCCTTGCTGAAGTATCTTGAGCAGCCTTGGTGGCAGAGTGCAATGGGGAAGCAGGGAGTACAGCATTACAGCAGCTAGGCTCCCTAAGGCCGAGGCACCAGATGCTCAGTGCTGAGAGTAGATTTTCAAAGACCGAGCACTGCCCACACTGTGCTTTGAAAAATATCCATGCAGTCTGAGTGACTAAATCTGGGCCCCTAGAAGGGTGCCCTTGAAAATCCTCCAGCATGCTCTGCATGCAGGCTCTATAATCCCATGAGCCTCTGGGCACCTCTCCTGCATAGGTCTTTGCATTCCTCCCACTTTGTGCAGTTTCCTATCACCTCCTTCACAAATCAGGCAGGGATCAGCCAACGGGACACTTCTCCTCCCTGGTGTGAGGAGTGCAATACAACAAGTGGAAGATAGAGCCAGCCACTCAAATAACATTTTGAGTGGCAGTTGTCTCTCTGGGGATGGGGGAAGGGGGAAGTGAGACTGGTGCGAGAGCTGTGACTCAGCAAACTGCACAATGAACAGGAATTTATATCTGCCCCTGGACATTTCCACTGCATGCATCTGAAGAAGTGGGTATTCACCCACGAAAGCTTATGCTCCAATACGTCTGTTAGTCTATAAGGTGCCACAGGACCCTTTGTCGCTTCCAATGAACAGGAAGACGTCCTCAAACACGAACTCCCAAGGGAGACACAGTAGAGCCACCTCAATGCTAGCACCTCCACCAGGCTACGACATGCTGCACTGCAGCAGCAAGAAAGGAGCTGGATGGGGTCACAGCCACATCTCTTGAACTAAAGATTTGGATCCACAAAGGAGCATGTGCCATGCCCAGCCCAATAGAAACTGCTCCTCTAAGAGCTCCAGTTCAGTGCCAAGCATGGATCCATCCACCCAACTCTCAGAAGAGCAATCTATGACCCAGATACAGAGAACTGAACAGTCTCCTGCCTACGAGGTGAAAAGATTAAGGGTGTGATCATTAGGGCAGAGAAGTCTAATGTATTGTGGGGAATGTCCACCCACAGCTGGACAAAATGCTCCCTGTGAGTGAACGGAGACTAGAGGAAGAGCCTGTGTACCTACAAGGAGCTGAGAAAAGAACTGCAGACAGGGCCAACACAGCTGACCTGTCTCCCCACCTCACACGGAGTCTGGGATTGGGAAGTTGGCCCAAGGTACCTGAGGAACGACACCACGCCCTGGACGACACCATGACACCTACATACTGCTGGAGCTGCCAGCCACAAAGGGAAGGCCCATGAACGAAGGATAGCACTTTTGTGGCCAGCAGCTCACAGCTGCAGGAGTCGCTCCCAGCACAAATCTCAGTGCTGCCAGGACCACATATTAAACTCACATGATCTCCGTTCCTACAGCAACCAGCCAATAGGGGCAAGGAGAAGAGAAACCAGATTCCATGGAACTTTTAATATATAACCTGTAAGATGTACAGTTGCCATGGTGCTGAGCATAGTATAAGCACTCAGGCAGATAACCTGGGGCGTCTGGGTAAGGGAGGAATCTATTAGCCTCACCAACAGGGAGCAATGGGACCCAGTAAACCAGGGATAAGGAAGGCTGGGGCCAGGCAGCCACTTTCTTGATTTGATCCACCAGACCCATATTTTCCCGCCTTGTAGGTGTCAGTTTCCTTTTCAAATCCCATGTGTCTATCAGTGCTTGGAACATGCCAGCCTAGTCAGCGCTAGCTCCAGGCACCCACGGGAAAATGCTTGTTCCCTCACCTGGTAGAGCTGCAGGTTCTGAATTGGCTGGGGCTCTGGGAACAGTGTCAGATCCTCAATGATGACAGCTTTTTGAGCAATCTTCACTGCTTTGTGCAAGTGTCCATCCTCTGCAAAGGGAGGAGAGATCAGATCAGCACCACCATCTGGTGCCACAGCAGCAGAGACAAGCTCCACAACTGTCGCTTCCCAAAAGGGCCTCAGCTCCCAGGCCAGGGGGGTGGCCATTTCTGCTCTCACCTCAGACAGCTGCCCCCCAGCCTGCACTTCAAGCCCTCCCTGACTCCTCCTCTCTCCATCACTGTGGACAACACCAGCATCTGACTGTCACTCAGTCCCGTAACGCAGAGGTCACCTTTGACTCTGGATGCGAGGACCTAGAGAGAGGTCATTCCATGTCTATGTCTTGCAGATTATTTCTACATAATGTCTCTAAGATATGGCTTCTCCTACCCCCACACACAGCTAAAATTCTCATCTGGGCTCTGGTTCTCACACATCTCCATTACTGAACATCCTTCTTTCTGGCCTTGGCAATGCAGTCTTGCCCAACGCACGTCATTCAGAATGCTGCTGCAAAGATTGTTTTCCTAGCCCATTGCTTTGACCATGCCAGCCCCATCCCACATACCTCCACTGGTTCCCCCTTTTCTGTCACTTCAGACATACGCTCTTGTCTTTGTTTTCAAGCCCCTTTGCAACCTATTCCCACCCTGCCTATCATCTCTCATTAACTACTGAAATGCTGACTCCTGCCCCAAGTCAGCCCATCATGCCAGCTTCCATTGCCCACTTGTTACATTTTCAAACAAATATTTTTGTGCTTTCTCCCCTGCTGCCCCCCACACCTGGGAGATGATCCCAGTAAAAAGCCCACAAACTAACTCATTGTCTAGAAAAAAATTGACAATGGTGCTAGTGTGCTGAGCCCACTTCCTACCATGCTGACCAATATTGTCTGTTTCTTGGTACTCCCCCCTCAGTCTGTCTGTGTCCATCTCTTGTGATAGACTTAAGCTCCTTGGGGCAGGGACTTTTGTTTGTTCTGCATTGGTACAGTGCCTACCACCATGGGGTCCAGGTCCATGACTGGGATACAATACAAATAATAAATCATCTCTCCACTCCATGTGGCTGCCCCCAGGTGACTGTACCCGATTTACAGCCATACCCTCCCCACCTGTGCCCATTCTTTCCCTGTGCCTGTCCATTCCTGTCCCCGCCCAGTACTGCCATCTCCCTCACCGGTCCCCAGGTACAGCATATCGTATTCCTGCCCAGAGACGCTTCTGACACGATGTACTGCAATTCTGCGGTAATGTGTGTCCAGCTTGACCAACACAGGCCCCATTTCCAGCGGGTGAACAACCTGGTCCATGAGAGGATGATCTCGGACAAATGTTAGAACACGGTCAGGCAGGGCCAGCGAGGAGCCAAAGCCAGCCAGCTTCATGCTCCTGGTAATGCACTGTGGGTTAAAAACAGGAAGACATTCAAATTACCCAGGCAGCAGTACACCTGGACTGGATGTTGTTTCCTAGTCAGAAACTGGCAATTCCACTCCTTCAGCACCCTCTGGATCTTCTGAATACAAAGCATTGTGCAAGCAGCCTGCCAATGGGGTTTCATTACACACACCGCAGCAAATCACCTGGTGTTTCAGCAATTCCACTGGGGACTGGGACAAGCCCCACAATGGCCCATTCAGGCTTTTAAGGCACATCTCTGAGCAACAGAGGTACTACTTAGCTGCCCTTACAAACAGGTCACAAAGGGATCTACAGGCTAATGGCTGACTGGGGAGATGGTTAATAGGTTAACTAAGCACCTGAGAAAGGGGGATATAATGAGAAGCATTAGACACCACTGCCATCTCTGCCCACAACAAATCCTTCCCAGATTAAATCTGCCCTCTCACAAACACTCAGTTATTTTTGGCCATTATAATTGCTAATTTGGGGGCTTCAGCGTTTTGCCATTTTAGCCTTTGTTGTATTTGTGCATTTTGCCTAGAAAGTTTTACTTGTAATTAATTTTGATATATTTTTAAAGTATGGTTTTTTGCCCAGGCATTTTTGAAGTATTGGTGATTTGCCTCAAGTGCTTTATTAGGCACTTCTGATAAAATCAGTTATTTTTTTAAAAGAGGCATTCTACCATAGCAGCACTTCTTATTAAAAAAAGCTTACAGTAGCAACTTGTGTGTGTCCTGGAATTGCAGGATTGAGCACAGCACTTGCTGGCCTGCACAAGTGTACATGAGATTAGCAAACAGTAGCGTTCCATCTCTCACTCAATGCTACCCGCTCCGAGCAGTCAGCTTGGTTTGACTGATGTTTTGGCTGGATGGCTCCTGGCTCGGTGCACCAATTTGTTGATAAATTGTACAGTTAATTGCTTGACCACACTTTGGTTTGCTATGAAATATACTTCAGACCAAATAACCAATGTTAGTTAGGTTTATTGCTACAAGCCATTATAATATAGTACAGAAAAAGAGGTTTTATACCAGGGGTGGGTGGGGCCACATTGGTGTATGGGCTCCAGCTGGGGGTGCGAGCTCTGGGGTGGGGCTAGAAACGAGGAGTTCTGGGTGCAGGAGGGGACTCCAGGCTGGAGTGCGGGAGGGTGAGGCTCTGGGGTGGGGCTGGGGATGAGGGGTTTGGGGCTCCAGGCTGGGAGGGGAATCAGGGCTGGGGCAGGGGGTTGAGGTATTGGCGGGGGGGTCTGAGGACTCCAGCTGGGGGTGCGAGCTCTGGGGTGGGGCTAGAAACGAGGAGTTCTGGGTGCAGGAGGGGACTCCAGGCTGGAGTGCGGGAGGGTTAGGCTCTGGGGTGGGGCTGGGGATGAGGGGTTTGGGGCTCCAGGCTGGGAGGGGAATCAGGGCTGGGGCAGGGGGTTGAGGTATTGGCGGGGGGGTCTGAGGACTCCGGCTGGGGGTGTGAGCTCTGGGGTGGGGCTAGAAACAAGGAGTTCTGGGTGCAGGAGGGGACTCCAGGCTGGAGTGCGGGAGGGTTAGGCTCTGGGGTGGGGCTGGGGATGAGGGGTTTGGGGCTCCAGGCTGGGAGGGGAATCAGGGCTGGGGCAGGGGGTTGAGGTATTGGCGGGGGGGTCTGAGGACTCCGGCTGGGGGTGCGTGCTCTGGGGTGGGGCTGGAGATGAGGGGTTTGGAGTGAAGGGAGGGTGCTTCGAGCTGCGACCGAGGGCAGGAGGGGGATTAGGGATGGGGCAGGCTGCTAGAACTGGGGGGAGAAAGGGAAGGGCTCTGGCTGGGGGTGCGGGATCGAGGGCAGGAGGGGGATCAGGGTTGTGGCAGGGGGATTGGGGCACCAGGGGGGCGCAGGGGGGCAGGCTCTGGGAGGTGCTTACCGGAAGCACATCCCCCCTCCGGCTCTGAGGCACAACCAGGCAGCTCTGCGTGCTGCCCCATCCATGAGCGCCACCCATGCAGCTCCCATTAGCCAGGAACCATGGCCAATGGGAGCTGCGGAGGTGGAGTCTGCAGACGGGGCAGTGTGTAGAGCCACCTGGCCACGCCTCCTTGTGCTATGTAGGAGCCGGAGCAGGTTATGCCGGCTGCTTCTGACTCTGCTCCCCCATCTGGAGCGCCCAAGCGGGGCAAACCTCTGACCCCCTCCCCAGCGGGAGCCGAGGGCCAGATTAAATGGTCTGACGGGCCGGATGTGGCCCACGGGCCGTAGTTTTCCCACCCGGTTTATACAATACCAGTCTCCAGGAAGCCATCTCATGCAGTGTTGCTACATTTACTTTATGTAGAAAGTGGACTCCCAAAGTTACACCTGAAAGCCATTTATACACCCTACCGGTTTACAAGTAAAAGGTACTGTGTATGTTATTTGAAACTAAATTTCACAAATTAGGTTTTTGCGTGTGTGTGTGTGTGCGCGCGTGTGAGATGTAACCCTTATCACCGTATTCTGTTCACATGCATTTTAGGTACCAAAGGGTATCACGCCACCTTTTAGTTTTGTACTAGGGTCGAACGATTATTTGTTATGTCCTCTTCCTTTGGGACATTCCAGTACAGGCCTGTGAGAGTAACTTTCTTTTTGCTCCTATGGTAAAGCACTCATCTGTATCAATTTTGACAGTTTTTTTATTTGCTTAAGCCAAAAATTATTTTAGTGAATGCAAAGGGTTACTGGACACTTAGCATAAGTTATCAGGGTTATATAAAAATTATAGGCCAATTTAGGCTATATAGCTGCTATAATACTTGTGCTTAATGCATACTGAAATAGATAGATAGACAGATAGTGTGGATGGGGATAGATAGATGTGTATGAATGATGTGGTACATATTACTAATATGACACGTATACATACTAGGTAGCATATGTTAGTCAACACCTCCCTCACCTCCCCGCCAGAGTTCTAGGCCAAAGCCTGAAGGCCCACAGCCCTGCTCATGAAGAAGAAGTGGAGATTCTGTATCTGTTCAGTAGCCAGCACGGTTCTCATCACTTACTGCGCCTGGCCGTGGTTCAGGGACATCCCCACCCGTGACACTTGTCCACTTGTCACAGTCCTGTTTAAATTCCTTGAAACGGCCATCCATGGCTGTCTGGACGTCCCGGATGCTGTAGGCACAGACAGCGGAGACCTGCCCACCGTCCCTGAAGGAGAAACAAAAGGGAGGTGAATTAGTTGTAAGAGACGCTTTGAGCAGATTGTCGGGGGAGAATCCTCAGACTCTGAGTGGAACCATGGAATGACTTGTGTGAACTGAAATAAGGGGCATGACCCACAAAACCCCTCAAATGTCTATGTAGCTTATCAAAAAGAAGATGTAGCGGTGACTTGATTACAGCATATAAATACCATCATGGAGGGAAAATGCCAGGTACTAAAGGGCTCTTTAATCTAGCAGAGAAAAGCACAACCAGACTCGATGGCTAGATGCCGGAGGCAGATAATTCAAATGAGAAGTTAGGGACAATTAAAAAAAAATCAAAGAAAGATTAACCATTGGACCAAAGTATCATGGGAAGTGGTGAATTCTTCAGCTCTTGATGTTTTCAGATCAGTACTGGATGCCTTCTGGAAGGTGTGCCTTAGTCAAACACAATACAGGGGTAACTGAGTGAATGTAATGGCCTGTGATATACAGGAAGTCACAGTAGGTGACCTAATGGCCCCTTCTGGCCTTAATCTTTGTGAATCCAGTTACAGGCGTTATCAGGAGAGATATGCACTTTGGGGAAATTCACTCATGGGCGGTAAGAAACCCCTAAAGAGCAGGGAATGAGGAAGATATTTAGATAAATGACTGAAAAATTGCTCTCCCGAACTAGGCACCAGATCTCAAAGCTAGGGCAAAAGTGATGCTATGAAGGTAAGAATTGAGCTCTGCATATTTCTACACTGAGGACATTACAGAAGGCAAGCCTTATAAGACACCTTTGTTGCAATGGGATGGGATATCTGCTAACCCACAGTATGTTCCTATAGAGGATTTGACCCAGTGGGATCTATCTATCAGGAGGAAATAGCCTGTCCCCTAACTCTACTTGAGGGATCATGAAAAGACTTTGTTCCATAAGATAGCAGTTAGGAGCACTTTTAATACCATGCATGTGCGTGTGTCAGGGTATATGCTAACCTCCATTGAATGGGAAAGATTTGGGGAAGACAAGTGACAATCAGTAACCAAATTAGGGAAGAAATTGGGGTGTGGGCCCATTACCCATTTGTCTTCAGGGAAGGCTGTGTAAGTAGAGCTCAGCAGTAAAGGATGGGACTCTCTAATTCTCCTGGCAGATGTGTCACCATAAAGCATTCGAACAGTGGATGCAGAAGACCTGGCACATCCAGAGGTTCCCAAGTATCACAGTGTGGCACTGCCAGCAGAACTCGGGCCTGGTCTGGTTTGATAAAATGGTTATTTTCCTACATTGTAGCTGTTGTGCGTCTCTTCTCCTTCGGTGTAGGCACCCCAGTGTGCTCAAGCCAGAGTTCCTGACGCAGCATGTGCCCTGCACCTCCCCACTAGGGTTCCAGGAGTTCAGTTTTCGACTGGAAAGTCCAGTCACAATGGGGACCAGACACCAAAAGTTCAATTACTGTAGGCAGGGGAGGCACCGGGTCATCAAGCTGTGCCAGCCCCATCTCAGCTGGGGCCGCCTCCTCCCTGCATCACATGGGCAGGCAGCAGACTCCACATCAGGCTGCAGCTCCTGTCCCACCCCGGAACAGAGGGAGCCCAGCTCGGGGGAGGGAGCAGTGAGTGATGGGGGAAGAGGCAGGACAGGGGGCAGTGCCTAGAGGGAAAAGAGGTGGGGCCGGGGGAGAGCTGGTTTTCAAAAATTAGAAAGTTAGCAACCCTACTCCCCATACCATGGGCCAAGGGGCATACATGGTGGAGGCCCCAATCCCCTTTCAGTTCCTTCTCACCAGAATCATGATGGGCTACACGCCAAAGGAGAGGGAAAGGAGAGGGGGCTCTCACACAGTTATAACGCAGTTAAAAAACAGATTTTTCTTCTTCATGTGATTGCACACCTCCATTCCGCTTAGATGATACCCAAGCAGTGCATCATGGTGGTAGGGCCTGGAGTCTGTTTGAAAAGGGATTGCACCATTGCAATTCCAAAATCAAGTCAGCTCTGGAGGCTGCAGTAATCACATGACACTTGGCAAAGATATGCCTCGAGGACCATGTGTGACGAAGTGGGACTGTTCCTAATGTTTCCTCTGAATACTGTGTGGGTGCCTCAGTTTCCCCTATGCATTTCTGAAGTTTCTAGGTCGGGGGGATCAGGGTGTGTGATTGTTGCAGCGCCCTAGAGGGCCAGTGTGATGGTGTCTGCACAGAGAATGGCCGACACTCTGTCTCCTGGCAACTGCTGGCCTGGCTTTCCCTGCAAAGGTGCGAGCTGAAGGGGCTGGAGAACAAAGCGATCAGGTGACCTCCTGGCCCGGGAAGGAGACAAAGGCAGAGGAGGGGCTGGAGAGTTTCAGTTTGGAGCTGGCTGGGGACATGAAGCGAGGGTCAGATGGACCTCTGGCCTCCCTGCCCCCCAAGATGGACCTGACTGAGGGGTCCTGTTCTCTGTACCTACAAGCTCTGGTTTAGACCATGTTCCTGTTGTCTAATAAACCTCCTGTTTTACTGGCTGGCTGAGAGTCATGTCTGACTGCAGAGTTGGGGGGCAGGGCCCTCTGGCTCTCCCAGGACCCCACCCGGGCGGACTCGCTGTGGGAAGCGCACGGTGAAGAAGGGGATGCTGAATAATCCGAGGTCAGCCCCAGGAAGGTCGAAGCTGGGGAAGCTTCTTGCTCTGGAGACAGTTTGCTCACAGAGAGGAGGCTCCCCCAGAGTCCTGACTGGCTTCATAGGGAGTAGTTCCAGAGCATCGCCTGGGACTCCGTGACGCCATGTCTCTGCTTTACAGATGTTCTCTATAGGTACATCTCTCAACAAAGTCAGGCAAGTTGCTTGGGCTGTGGTAGAATGTGCTGTCACGGAGGATGTAAGATGTTAGCTAGCTCAAACTAGGGTTGTCAAGACTTCCAGGATTGTCCTGTAGTCTCCAGGAATTAAAGATTAATTTGTAATTAAAGGTTATGTAAGGTGATGAAACCTCCAGGAATGTGCCCGACTAAAATTGGCAATCCTACTCCTAACATGAGATTATCCAGTGAGAAATTCCCTGAGATGGAAGTGCCTGACCCTGTATCCTTCCTGGATGGGATATAAATAGATGTGGTCTATATAAAAAGAGAGGACACAACAAACATCTAGTGTAGGGAGTCTCGCCTCATCCGTATGCATGCATGTCTCAGGGGAAAAGGTAGGCATATGGATTGCCTGGTTATGGTGGGAGCTGGACACCACCTCATTAGAAATTCCAGATATGGTTTCATTGAGACTTTGTATTTATAGAATATGGTATGGAGGACTTGCCATCAGGGCTTGCAGCTCACCCACTTCTCTTGCCCATGTGATAGCCACCAGGACGGACACATTTGCTAATGGGTGGGGCTAAAGATCAGGTTGCTATTGGCTCAAATGGAGGCCCCATCAGAGCAGATAATACAAGGGTCAAGTCTCAAGGAGGAAACAAAGCCCCGATACGAGGATGAGTTCTATTTATCTCTTTTAAAAAACCCAGCCTCCTTGGAGTTAGAGGAAACTGACTGCACCTGGTTAGGAGGGTAAATAGCCAAGATTGCAGCTAAGTGTATTGTTAGTGAGCTAGTAGAGAGTCACAATTCCTTAAAATGTAGGAGATATTCCAAGATATCTTTGATTCTTGTTCCTGAGGGAAGTTATGACTCTCAGATCAACTAGAAAAATGTTTCCCTTTATAGAGATAAGTACTCAAAGTAGATGCTTTCCCGCGGTTCTATAGAATACTTTGCACAGCCATCCAACAGCCAAGTCATCAGGTGGATACTATTGGGATTTGGGTGAAAGATTTGACAGCCATGCAGGCATACTGTGGCTTTGTCTGGGAGAAGCTTTAGAGGTGTCATTGAAAAGAGAATCTCTGTAGGTTGTAGAACCAGTGTTGCCCTCAGTCAAGCTGGGGCAATCAGAAAAGACGGTTACTCACCATTGTAACTATTGTTCTTCGAGATGTGTTGCTCATATCCATTCCAGTTAGGTGTGCATGTGCCGCGTGCACGATCGTTGGAAGATTTTTACCCTAGCAACACTCGGTGGATCGGCTGACGGGCCCCCTGGAGTGGCGCCTTTACGGGGCCGGATATATACCCCAGCCGACCCAGCGCCCTCTCAGTTCCTTCCTGCCGGCTACTCCAACAGAGGGGAAGGAGGGCGGGTTTGGAATGGATATGAGCAACACATCTCGAAGAACAACAGTTACAAAGGTGAGTAACCATCTTTTCTTCTTCGAGTGCTTGCTCATATCGATTCCAATTAGGTGACTCCCAAGCCCTATCTAGGCGGTGGGGTTGGAGTGAGATGCTGCGTCTTCTCTGGAATGCTGGACTATGGCATAGTGAGAGGCAAAGGTGTGCACTGATGACCAAGTTGCTGCCCTACATATCTCCTGTATCGGCACGTGTGCCAGGAAAGCGGAGGACGAAGCTTGAGCTCGGGTGGAGTGGGCAGTAAGGTGTGCAGTAGGACACCAGCTAAGTCGTAGCACACACGGATGCTCGAAGTGATCCGGGACGAGATGCGCTGGGAGGAGACCGGGAGGCCCTTCATCCGGTCTGCCTCAGCAACAAACTGCTGAGATGTTTTCCTAAAGGGCTTCGTCTGCTCAATGTAAAATGCGAGGGCCCTGCGAACGTCCAGGGAGTGGAGCTATTGTTCCTTGGAGAGGTGTGCGGCTTCGGATAGAAGACTGGGAGGAAGATGTCCTGGTTGACATGGAAGGCAGACACCACCTTAGGAAGGAAGGCCGGGTGTGGCTGCAGCTGTACCTTGTCCTTGTGGAACACCGTATACGGTGGCACCAACGTGAGAGCTCTGAGTTCAGACACACGCCTTGCTGAGGTGATGGCCACGAGAAAGGCCGTCTCCAGGAGAGGTACAGGAGTGAGCAGGTGGCCATCGGCTCGAACGGAGCCCCCGTGAGACTAGTTATTACCAGGCTGAGGTCCCACGTAGGGACTGGATGCTGAACTAGCGGGTAGAGGCGTTCTAATCCCTTGAGGAACCTGCTGACCATGGGATTGGAAAAGATCGAGTGCATGATGCACTGCTTGGGTGTCATCTAAGTGCAATGGATGTGTGCAATCACAAAGAAGAAAAATCTATTTTTAACTGCGTTGTAACTGTGTGAGCCCCCAGGCTGCATCCGAGGGTACTAAAGGAGTTGGTGGATGTGATTGCAGAGCCATTGGCCAGAATAGGGAAAGAACACATTAACAAATTTATATTAGTCATCAGGGCCTGATAAAACTCTCTCTAGGGTACTTAAGGAACTAGCTGAAGCAATCTTGGAACCAGTAGTGATTATCTTTGAGAACTCATGCAGGATGTCCCAGAGGGCTGGAGAAGGGAAAACATAGTATCTATCTTTATAAAGGGGAGCAAAAAGGACCTGGGGAATTATAAATGCTGGAGACAAAGCGGGGTTTGAGGTGGAGGCTGACAGCTTGCGACCCCCCCCCTCAATGTAATAACCTCATGACCCCCTGTGAGGTCCCGATCCCCAATTTAAGAACCCCTGACCTAGTGGATGGGGTAAGCTATAGATGTGATAGATCTTGAGTTTAGTCAACTTTTTGACACAGTCCCTCATGACATTCTCATAAGCAAACTAGGAAAACATGTTCTAGAAGAAATTACTATAAGGTGGGTGAACCACTGGTTGAAAGACCGTACTCAAAGAATAGTTATCAATGGTTTACTGTCAAACCGGGAGGACATAGCTAGTGGGTTCCCACAGGGATCTGGTACCTCTGAATATTTTTATTAATTACATCAATAACGGAGTGGAGAATATGCTCATACAATCTGTGGATGACACCAAGATGGGAGGGGTTGCTAGCACTCTGGAGGACAGGACGTTTCTCAAAATGACCTTGAGAAATTAGAGGATTAGTGTAAAATCAACGAGATGACATTCGATAAAGACAAGTGCAAAGTACTACACTTAAACAAAAAATAAATACACAAATACATATCAAATGCACAGCTACAAAACAAGATAGGCAGTAGTACTGCAGAAAAGGATATGGGGGTATAGTGGATCAAATTGAATCTGAACCAACAACGTGATGAAGTTGAGAAAAAGGCTAATATTCTGGGGTGTACTGACAGGAGTGTCATATGTCAAACACAGGAGATACATATCCTGCTCTGCTTGGCACTGGTGAGGTGTGAGCTGGAGTGCTGTCTCACATACGTTAAGGGCTGTTATAAAGAGGACTGTGATCACAGTGATCAGTTGTTCTCCAAGTCCACTGAAGCTGGGACAAAAAGTAATTTGCTTAATCTGCACCAAGGGAGATTTAAGTTCAATTTTCAGAAAACCGTTCTAACTCTAAGGGGAGTTAAGCTCTGGAACAGGCTTCCCAGGGAGGGCTTGGAATCCGCACCACCGGAAGTTTTTAAGAACAAGTTGAACTAACACCTGCCAAGGATGATCTAGGCACAGTTGGTCTGGCCCCTAGTAAGGGACTGAACTAGATGACATCTCAAGATGCCTTCCAGCCCTGCATTTTTCTATGATATTAGAATATCCTCTTGTATTGTGGAGAGATAATGGGGGGCCCTAGGAAAAAAGGAAACCAATGAAAAGTTTTGGATTTTGGTAAGGGGGGGTTGTTTTTATAAAGCCAACCAGGAGAGGAAACCTAACTAAACTAACTCTACCTACCCTAACACTAATTATAGACATTAGTAAGGTAATAGTTAAGTCGCACAAAGCAAGGGACATGGGCACTGCAGGGATTCTGTCTCACAGCCATGGGCCTTGGGGAACTCCACTTGATACCGGCTGCCAACTAGACATGGAGCCATTGATCACTACCCGTTGAGCGCAACCATCCAGCCAGTTTTCTATCCACCTTACCGTCCATTCACCCAGCCCATACTTCTTTAACTTGCTGGCAAGAATACTGTGGGAGACTGTATCAAAAGCTTTGCTAAAGTCAAGAAATAGCACATCCACTGCTTTCCCCTCATCCACAGAGCCAGTTATCTCATCATAGAAGGCAATTAGGTTAGTCAGGCATGACTTGCCCTTGGTGAATCCATGCTGACTGTTCCTCATCACTTTCCCCTCCTTTAAGTGGTTCAGAATTGATTCCTTGAGGACCATCTGCATAGCCATTCGTTGACTTCCACGATTCGACAGTCTCTACCCCAGCCTTTTCCTGCCACAGGGAGAATAGACGAGAACACCACTTGCGCCTCAAACTCCTTTATCCTTCTTCCCAGAACCACGTAGTCTGCAGTGATACGCTCAAGGACATTCTTGGCAGTATCATTGATGCCCACGTGGAGAAGCAGGAAGGGGTAGCGATCTGAGGGCTTGATGAGTCTCGGCAGTCTCTCCGTCACATCACAAATCCTAGCCCCTGGCAAGCAGCACACCTCTCGGTTTTCCCGGTCAGGGCGGCAGATAGATGACTCAGTCCCCCTGAGGAGAGAGTCCCCGACCACCCCCACCACCCTCCTCCTCCTCTTGGGAGTGGTGGTCGTGGAACCCCCATCCCTAGGACGGTGCATCTCATGCCTTCCAATCGGTGGAGTCTCCTTCTGCTCTGTTCCCTCAGTTACTGGAGGCAATACAAGGACATCCAGGGTGCAGGCATGGCCCCAAGGGACACTGCTATTGCACACATGGGCCGTGTGTGCATCAAGAGTGGCATTTGTGTGGACAGTCACTCAGAGAGAAACCAAAGTTCTCCAAAACACAGTGTTTCCAGATTAAAATGATCTGAGCTACACACAAGATGAACTGCCCTAACTAGGAGCGGAGAGACTAAAAGCAGTCAATGGATGAAAGGACCAGGATGCTCCCACTTGCTGCTTTAGCACCTGTAAGGAAGTGAAGTTGTGAGAATTTTACCTCCTTACATGGAGCATTGCATTGCTTGAGATGATATACACTTGGCTCTGCTGGCAGAGATGTCCACAGGGACTCAGACTTGGTGTGCAGGATCACTCTCCTTTGCACACCAAGTCCACTTCCCATTCAATGAGCACCTGCCGGAGCCAGGAAAGGCACTCACCTCTGGGCTGAGAAGAGACCATAGAACACTGCAGAGGTCCCGTTTACGGAGCGCAAGGTAAATACATCCTTCAGCAGATTGAAGTTGGTTCCACTCTCTGGATCCAAGCAAACCAGCTGGGTCTTTAGGAAAGTTGTCCACCGCTTCTGCAGGGTCTTCAGGCCTCCCAAGTCCCCCTAGAGAGCGAGCAGAAAGGAGACGTTTACACTCAGGAAAAGAGGATTCAACTGCTGCTCACAGCTTCTAGCAAGAGCTTATCTTAACTCATCCAAGCATCTTGGGTATTCTTCTGTTCAAGCATTGGCACTGTGATTTCACTAGGGGCTTCTATGACCAACAGGTCCATTCCAGTGTCCTCAAACACAGAAGAAGGCAGCCCCAAGATTAGGGCAGGATTTATACATAAAGTCAGACTGGAAATAAAGCACACATTTTTAACCATGAGGGACGTGATGGATTCTCCATCATCGATAAATCTGAAATCAAGATTGGTTGTTTTTCTAAAAGATCCGCTCTAGGGATTATTTTGGGGAAGTTCTATGGTCTGTGTTATACAGGAGATCAGACTAGATGATCACAATGGTCTCTTCTGGCCTTGGAATCTACAAAATATATTAGAATGACAGAGTAGGGGAATGGCACTATATGTGAAAGAAAGGAGAGAGTCATATATAGTGAAAATCTTAAGTGAATCAAACTGTACCATAGAATGTCTACGGATATAAATTCCCTGGTTGAATAATAAGAGTTTAGCAGTAGGAATATACCACCACCAACATAGCCAGGATGGTGACGGTGATTGTGAAATGCTCAGGGAGAGTAGAGATGCTCCAAAGCCAGAAAACCCAATAGTAATGTGGGATTTCAACTATCCCCATAGTGACTGGGTACATGTCACCTCAGGACAAGATGCAGAGATAAAGTTTCTAGATACCATTAATGACTGCTTCTCGGCGCAGCTAGTCCTGGAACCTACAAGGAGGGAGGCAATTCTTGATTTAGTCCTAAGTGGAGCACAGGATCTGGTTTAAAAGGTGAATATAGCTGAAACGCTGGGTTACAGCAACCATAACGTAATTATATTTAACATCCTTTTTGGGGGCAAATACCAAAGAAACCCACCACAGTAGCATTTAACTTCAAAAAGGAGAACACCACAAAAATGAGGTTTGTTACACAGAAACTGAAAGGAATAGTCGCAAGAATAAAATGCCTTCAAGCTTCATGGAACTTTTTAAACATACCATAATAGAGGCTCAATTAAATGTATAGCCAAGTAGAAAATGCAATAAAAAAACAACAAGCAGATCAAAAAAATGCCACCATGGCTAAACAACAGAGTTGAAGATGTGGTTAGAGACAAAAAGGAATCCTTTAAAAATTGAAAGTTAAATCCTACTGAGGAAAACAAAAAGGAGCATAAATTCTGGCAAGTCAAGTGTCAAAGGAAAATTAGGCATGTCAAAAAGAGAATTTGAAGATCAACTAGCAAAAGACACAAAAACTGACAGCTAGGGTGACCACATGTCCCGATATGGAGCTTTGACTTAAATGGGAGCCTATTACCTCCCACCCCCGGCCCGATTTATCTGGTCACCCTACTGACAGCAAAGAATGTTAAGTTCATCTGAAGCAGGAAGCCTGTCAAAATGATTGCCAGTGGTTGAGGTGCTAAAGGAGGCTCAAGGAAGACAAGGCCATTGTAGAGAAGCTAAATGAACTATTTACATAGGTCTTCACTGCAGAGGATGTGAAGGAGATTCCCACAGCCAGGCTATTTTTGTTAGGTGACAAATCTGAGAAACTGTCCCAGAATGCAGTGGCAGTCAAAAAAGCTAACAATGTTACCACCTTTCCTAATGGTTCCTAAATCAGAAAATGTAATGCCACTATATAAATCCATGATATGCCCACACCTTGAATGACTATGAAGTTCTGGTTATCCCACCTCAAAAAAAAAAAAAAATGTTCGAACTGAAAAAAAGTGCAGAAAAGGGCAGCAAAACTGATTACAGGTATGGAACAGTTTCTGTATGAGGAGAGATCAAAAAGACGAACTGCTGAGTTTAGAAATGAGATGGCAGGAGGGTGGGGGAGGCTATGCTAGAGAATAGTGTGGAAAAAGTGAATACAGAAGTGTTATTTACTCCTCCTCCTAATACAAGAACCTGGATCACCCAATGAAATCAGTAGGCAGCAGGTTTAAAACAAAACAAAAAGGAAATACTTCTTCACACAATGCACAGTCAACCTGTGGAACATATTGCCAGGATGGTTGAAAAAAAGAATGAAAAGTTAATGAAGGATAGGTCCAGCCATGGCTATTAGATAAGATGGTCAGGGATGCAACCTCATGCTCTGGGTGTTGCTAGCCTCTGCCTGCCAGATAGTGAGAGTGGACAACGGGATGGATCACTCAATAGCTATTAACTATTCTGTTCATTCCCTCCGAAGCTCCTGGCACTGGCCGCTGTTAGAAGACATGATATTAGGCTAAATGGACCATTAGTCTGACCCAGTGTGGCCGTTCTTATTGTAAACCACTCTCAACAGGCCAAGATAACAGAAAGAAAGCTTCAATTGGCAGAATACATAGCCACCAGAGGCAGTATTAAATTACTGATGAATGATCTTGAATGCAAGCTTTGTCAGATTTCACAAGCTAGCCAACTGGGCATGGTCTGTGTTACAGCTAACATAGCATGTTAGACAATAGATAAACATGTTTAGTTGTAGCTGTGTCCATTCCAGGCTATTAGAGACAATTCATATAGGCAAACAATAAAAGACAAAAACACCGTCACCTGTGGATAAACACTTTTTACAAAGCGATCACCCTATATCTGAACTCTTAGTCCTCATCCTCAAAGGAAACCCACACAACACTTTCAAAAGACAAGCCTGGGAGCTTAAATTCACTATTCCACTAGACACTAAAAATCATGTACTAGACAGAGACACTGGATTTATGGGTTATTACAACAACCTGTAACACACACACACACACACCCTGCCTTTTGTGTTAACAGACCACTCTACCTTGAATGGTCCCTTATAATACACGCTAACTTATACTAAACAATCTGTTTTACTTTGTATTTAGCTGTGAGGCAGTAAGTACCTTTCCCAGACCTGAAGGGTCGGTGCTGGGGCCGGTTTTGTTCAATATCTTCATCAACGATCTGGAGGATGGTGTGGACTGCACCCTTAGCAAGTTTGCAGATGACACTAAACTGGGAGGAGTGGTTGATACGCTGGAGGGTAGGGACAGGATACAGAGGGACCTAGACAAATTAGAGGACTGGGCCAAAAGAAATCTGATGAGGTTCAACAAGGACAAGTGCAGAGTCCTGCACTTGGGACGGAAGAATCCCATGCACTGCTATAGACTAGGGACCGAATGGCTGGGCAGCGGTTCTGCAGAAAAGGACCTAGGGGTTACAGTGGACGAAAAGCTGAATATGAGTCAGCAGTGTGCCCTTGTTGCCAAGAAGGCTAACGGCATTTTGGGCTGTCTAGGTAGGGGCATTTCCAGCAGATCGAGGGACGTGATTATTCCCCTCTATTCGGCACTGGTGAGGCTTCATTTGGAGTAGTGTGTCCAGTTTTGGGCCCCACACTATAAGAAGGATGTGGATAAATTGGAAAGAGTCCAGCGGAGGGCAACAAAAATGATTAGGGGGCTGGAGCACATGACTTATGAGGAGAGGCTGAGGGAACTGGGATTGTTTAGCCTGCAGAAGAGAAGAATGAGGGGGGATTTGATAGCTGCTTTCAACTACCTAAAAGGGGGTTCCAAAGAAAATGGATCTAGACTGTTCTCAGTGGTAGAAGATGACAGAACAAGGAGTAATGGTCTCAAGTTGCAGAGGGGGAGGTTTAGGTTGGATATTAGGAAAAACTTTTTCACTAGTAGGGTGGTGAAGCCCTGGAATGGGTTACCTAGGGAGGTGGTGGAATCTCCTTCCTTAGAGGTTTTTAAGGTCAGGCTTGACAAAGCCCTGGCTGGGATGATTTAGTTGGGGTTGGTCCTGCTTTGAGCAGGGGGTTGGACTAGATGACCTCCCGAGGTCCCTTCCAACCCTGAGATTCTATGATTCTATGAAGCAGAGCTCTGTGCGACTCCAAAGCTTGTCTCTCACCAACAGAAGTTGGTCCAAAAAACATATTACCTCAACCACCTTGTCCCTCTAACAGATGAGCATTGAGCTTTGCAATATGCAGACAGGCAGACTCCCTGTTCACGGAATTGACAATGATCATGAAGGTAAAGCCCCACCCTGCGCTGCACAGCAAGCTGGACTTAGATTCTGCAGCGGCACACTAAGGTTTGCAGTAGATGCTGATAAATTACAAATGAAGCATTTTAATTAAACATGATGTGATCAGTAGTCAGTATGGCAACCTGTGTTCTTTATTTGTATATTATTGTAGAGCCTATAGAGCCTTTAGTACTGACAGACTGACTCCCACCTCTGATCAGCTCATGATGCCATCCTGCACCAACCACTTGTAAATTTTCAAACAAGCATCTTCTGTGCTTTTTCCCATGCTGCCTCTTGAGCGTGGAAGGTGCTCCTCACAAACATCTGCAAAACTAACTCACTGTTCTCTTTCAAATGCTTCTTAAAACTGCTGTGAAGCCTACAAAAACTTGACAATGTTTAGGCTGCTGGTTCACTGACACCACTGTCTTTTGTGCTGACCAATACTGTCTCATTGTTTCCTTGTACTCTGTATCCATCTGTCATCTCATCTTATACTTACATGGTAAGCGCTTTGAGGCAGTGACAGCCTTTTGGGTCTGTATTTTGCCCCTAGCACAATGGGCTCGTGGTCCGTGACTGGGGCTCCTAGGCACTATGATAATATAAATAATGATAACAACTAAGAGCCTTGTTGTGCTGGGTGCTGCATAGACACAATGAGAGAGGCACTGTCCCAAAGAGTTCGTAACTTAAGACCAGCAGGAACAGGTGGACATAAGCAGCTAAGGAAGTGGGGAAGAGCATTCTGGGGTAACACGGCAGAACAACAGAGTTCCAGATTAGTTTTTAAAAGGTATTCAACAAGCAATCAACTTGAATGACATTGGAGGACCCTGCCTAGGCCTTCAAGCTGGCTATTTACTATTGAGGTCACAGCAGATGTGGGGCTTGGAAAGGGTCACGGAGGAGGATAGGACAGTCTTTATGGACTAGCTCGTAGAGAAAAGAGGAGCCGTGGAGGAAAGCACAGAGATGCTTGTGGGAGATGCAGACAAGCGGGACAGATGCTGGCGCATATGGTGGAGAGGAGGAGACTGCACAGGAGGCAGTGCAGGGGAGTATAGGCAGGAATGTCTAGGCAAGCAGCATGGGCTGAGGACAGAGATCATGGAGAAGTAAGAGGAGATGAGGCAGGAGGGAGAAGTAGGAGTTCAAGGGGAGCCCACAAGGCGCATCAAACACGCTCTGTGGGTGCAGTGAGGTAGGTTATTTTTGCAGTGGAAGTTTGGACAGAGACGAGAGGTAGGTGTGTGTCAGGGAGGCCAGAGAGGAGGAATTTGCTGTGGTGGAGGTGCGGATGGCCAAGGCCAGGACCGGAGTTTGGCTGCGTGGATGGAAAAGAGTGGATGGAATCTGGAGATACAGCAGAGCTCAGTTTAGTGACAGAATCTGATCAAGGATGGAAGATGTTCTTCAGCAAAACCCAGGGAGCAGAGGGGCTCCAAGTCCACATTGACACCCCTGCCTCCAAGTGGTGGCAGGACATATTGTGCTCCTGACCGTGTTTCGACAGTGAGATGTAAAAGTGAGGGCCTGGCCATGCACCATCACTGTACATCCCATAGGTTCTTCTGGCAGAAGCAGGTTTCCAGTTCTGGTGTCCTGGCCAGATAAGGGTAATTACTTTTTACCACCTCCTGAGAGTGGCAGACACTCTCGGACTGGCAGGCAGCTTTCACTTTGCACAGAGGCTGCCAGGTGCCTGGGAGGCCATCCCCTCCCTTCTGCATTGTGGGAGCCCTGGGGATTGTACCTTGCAGACTCTGGCCACACGTGGGACCTTCACTTGTTCATAGAAGTCATACTCTCTGGCTGTCTCCGTGAAGAAGAAATAGATTTTGTCGTCCTCTCCACTCTCGCCCCCTCTCAGGAAAGTGGAGCCCACAAAGACTGGGTCTACGGATACAGGTGAGACACAATCACAACAGGAAATGAACTGAGGTTCAAATGATAAACAAGGCAGATCCCCCCCCCCCACGACTACCACTGTTTCTGGGCAAAGGGACAAGTATATTGATATCATCCCTACCTGCCCTGGACATTCTGAGGGGCCAAGAGGAGGCAGGATTCACCTGGCATCTTCTATTTGTGTTATCAGCCATTGATGGTCTCCAAGACTCCCCCACCTTGTCCCTCTTGGAAACATCCATCCCCCCGCTTCTCTTTCTCTGTCCGCAGATCCCTTCGAGACTTAGCAAGCGCAGCACCTCCGTTGGTCACTCACCATTTAGCCAGGTCACTGAGATCTCTGTCCGGATGCGCTCCTCAAGGTTTCCTGTTGCTCTGGAGATGATGGGCTGCGTCCCCAGGAAGTTGCTGACAGTGGCAGCATACAGGACACCATCTAGAGGAAGGTCCAAGATGTGAGAGGTGTGAAAGACACAAAGGACCAATGTGCAATGCAGGGGAAGAGAGTACACCATGGCCAGGCTGTAATGCAGAGCTGTGCCTGAACCTAGAAGGAAAATGTGGCAAATCGGTCTTTGATGTAACATCTGGATGGCAAGGAGAGGCTGGGTTTTACCCCATTTTCCACCCAGGTTCAGCAGCTGGTTTTGAATGCTAGTGGCTACCACTTGTGGCCTTGGTGCTAACCCAGTCACGTGGCACCCTGCTCCAGTTGGTTAGGAAGATTCCCTTCCATCTCCAAGTCAGTCACTGCACTCTGCCAGGCTCCCCACGGCTCAAACACAGGCAAGACAACGAAGCCCAGGTTTGGGAGATTCTAGATCATGCGGCCCGTGCCAGCTCCGGGAGTGGGCCCCAGCAGATGCTGCTCTGTGATGTGCGCAGTGTAATTTTTATCCTGCTCCAGCTCCGGGTCAGGACATGGATTATGGGGTTTTACACACAGGTCACTGGTTCTGTTCAGATATAGACAGTAATCCCAGGAAGTCGTTGCCCCCATGTGGTGACTCTGGGGAATGGACGGCTGGTGCTTCTGTCCAGTTCCTAATAGACAGGTGTCCACATTGCAACTGTAACTAACCAGCCCGGCAAGCACTCTCTGCAGAGGAGGCCAAGGACTGAACTCCCTTTACACCTGGATGGTGAGGGAAGCTTTTTTGCTTGCTGCTGCTACCCCCAACATGCTTCTTCCTTCCAGAGCCACAGTCTTGCTCCCTGTTTCCAGACCAAATCAAAATGCCGCTGACACTGCAACAAACGTACCGACCATTACGGCTGCTGACTGTTGCGTAGGCTCAAAGGGGCATTTCCCCCGACCACTTTCCTGCCGCTCCACACTGCTGAAATTGGCCACTTTCTGCAATAAAAGCAGAGAAAGTTCAGCCACCCCATTTGGCTTTGGGGAGAGGCTAACAGACACCATTCCCCTGGGGGCTGTCTGGGGTGGGACAGGCTGATGTTAAGCTGCATTGTGTGGACTCTCAATGGTGGAAGCCCCAGGACTTGTCCCCTCCCTTGTTAAACTTGTTACTACAGCCAAGAGAGCATTTATTTTCTGCTGTAGTACTTTGTTACAAAGGCCATTAACCACTCACTGGAGGCCCCAATCCTTCCCTGGGTTCCTGCCTCACTACCTCCCCACTCAGGACTAAAAATTTAATACATGGAGGGAATGTTCTGTGGTTAAAACACTGCCTGGGGCCTCAGGGGACCAGGTTCAACCCATGGCTCTGACACAGACTCCTGGCATGACCTTGGGCAACTCACTTCCCCTTCTGCAAAATGGGGATACTACTTCCATAGCTCACCAAGAGGCTGAGGGTGAATTCCTTTCAGCCTCTGAGGGCTCGAACGAGGGGGATGAAGCCACAGAAAAGCCTCTCAGCAGCTTCCACTTTAGGTTCATCCTTCTTGATTTGTGCCCATTTCCCCAAGCAGGCAGCACTGGACTCTTCTCCTAGCCCATTCAACCCCCCCCCCCCGCCCCCCCCACACACACACTTTACCACCCCCCCCTCCCCCAACAGGCACTGGGCTCTTACAATAAAGCCGCACTGTGGATCAAAAGCAAAAGTCCCGCAGGTGAAGAGGTGGCTCTCATCAGCAAACTCCAGAATGCGGATGTAATTGTGACACTCTGCCTGCAGGGACAGAGCAAACAGTCATGACACAGACACTGTGAAAAGCCCAACCAGCCACTGATGTCAAGGACTGAGTGCGAGAGGAGAGGAGAGGACTGGACCCCTCTTACTCACATAAGTAGTAATTGCAGGGAAGGAGCTCACAGCTATGTCAGTAGATGACATAACTACTCAGTTCCCAGCAGGAACTGACAACATGCTGGGAACACGGTGTGACTGTGTCATACCCACGAGTATGCCTGACTTATCAGCCAGGAGAGCCAGAAGAAGCACCCTTCGAAGGAAGGGACTATGGATGCTGAGCGATCCGCTGTCGTGACCTGCACAGGATGTGCCATGTTTGTCTTTCTTCCACAGGATAGAAGCGACTTTGTCTGTACAAAGTGCAAGCTGATCTCCATATTGGAGGAGAAGATTCAAGGTCTGGAGAAACGAGTATCAACCCTGCGTTCCATAAAAGAAAATGAGGAGTTCCTGGATAGACGTCAGGATAGGCTTCAGCGGGCACAGTGTTCTGAGGATTCAGAGCAGGCTACGCAGCGGGGACAAAAGGCCAGTGAGGATAATTGGCGGCATGTGACCTCCAGAAGAGGAAAGAGTATGAGACAAGTCCATGTACCAGAAAGGCATATTCAGATGAGCAACTGTTTTCATGTTCTCTCCACAGGTACTAGTGCAGAGAGTGGAATGAATGATACATCTGAGGGAACAGAGCAGAAGGAGACTCCACTGACTGGAAGGCATGAGATGCACAGTCCTAGGGATGGGGGTTCCACGACCACCACTCCCAAGAGGAGGAGGAGGGTGGTGGTGGTCGGGGACTCTCTCCTCAGGGGGACTGAGTCATCTATCTGCCGCCCTGACCGGGAAAACCGAGAGGTGTGCTGCTTGCCAGGGGCTAGGATTCGTGATGTGACGGAGAGACTGCCGAGACTCATCAAGCCCTCAGATCGCTACCCCTTCCTGCTTCTCCACGTGGGCACCAATGATACTCCCAAGAATGACCTTGAGCGTATTACTGCAGACTACGTGGCTCTGGGAAGAAGGATAAAGGAGTTTGAGGCACAAGTGGTGTTCTCGTCCATTCTCCCTGTGGCAGGAAAAGGCCGGGGTAGAGACCGTCGAATCGTGGAAGTCAACGAATGGCTACGCAGATGGTGTCGGAGAGAAGGGTTCGGATTCTTTGACCATGGGATGGTGTTCCAAGAAGAAGGAGTGCTAGGCAGAGATGGGCTCCACCTGACGAAGAGAGGGAAGAGCATCTTTGGAAGCAGGCTGGCTAACCTAGTGAGGAGGGCTTTAAACTAGGTTCACCGGGGGAAGGAGACCAAAGCCCCGAGGTAAGTGGGGAAGTGGGATACCGGGAGGAAGCACAAGTAGGTGAGTGCAAGAGGGGAGGGCTCCTGCCCCACACTGGGACAGCAGGACGATCAGTGAGTTATCTTAAATGCCTATACACAAATGCAAGAAGCCTGGGGAACAAGCAGGGAGAACTGGAAGTCCTGGCACAGTCAAGGAATTATGATGTAATTGGAATAACAGAGACTTGGTGGGATAACTCACATGATTGGAGTACTGTTATGGATGGATATAAACTGTTCAGGAAGGATAGGCAGGGCAGAAAAGGTGGGGGAGTTGCGTTGTATGTAAGAGAGCAGTATGACTGCTCAGAGCTCCAGTATGAAACTGCAGAAAAACCTGAGAGTCTCTGGATTAAATTTAGAAGTGGGAGCAACAAGGGTAACGTCGTGGTGGGAGTCTGCTACAGACCACCAGACCAGGGGGATGAGGTGGACAAGGCTTTCTTCCAGCAACTAACAGAAGTTACTAGATCACAGGCCCTGGTTCTCATGGGTGACTTTAATCACCCCGACATCTGCTGGGAGAGCAATACAGCGGTCCACAGACAATCCAGGAAGTTTTTGGAAAGTGTAGGGGACAATTTCCTGGTGCAAGTGCTGGAGGAACCAACTAGGGGAAAAGCTCTTCTTGACCTGCTGCTCACAAACAGGGAAGAAATAGTAGAGGAAGCAATAGTGGATGGGAACCTGGGAGGCAGTGACCATGAGATGGTCGAGTTCAGGATCCTGACACAAGGAAGAAAGGAGAGCAGTAGAATACAGAGCCTGGACTTCAGAAAAGCAGACTTTGACTCCCTCAGGGAACTGATGGGCAAGGTCCCCTGGGAGAATAACATGACGGGGAAAGGAGTCAAGGAAAGCTGGCTGTATTTTAAAGACTCCTTATTGAGGTTGCAGGAACAAACCATCCCGATGTGTAGAAAGAAAAGTAAATATGGCAGGCGCCCAGCTTGGCTTAACAGTGAAATCCTTGCTCGTCTTAAACACAAAAAAGCAGCTTACAAGAAGTGGAAGATTGGACAAATGACCAGGGAGGAGTATATAAATATTGTTCAGGCATGCAGGAGTGAAATTAGGAAGGCCAAATCACACTTGGAGTTGCAGCTAGCCGGAGATGTTAGGAGTAACAAGAAGGGTTTCTTCAGGTATGTGAGCAACAAGAAGAAAGTCAAGGAAAGTGTGGGCCCCTTGCTGAATGAGGGAGGGAACCTAGTGACAGAGGATGTGGAGAAAGCTAGTGTACTCAATGCTTTTTTTGCCTCTGTCTTCACAGACAAGGTCAGCTCCCAGGCGGCTGCACTCCGCAGCGCGGTATGGGGAGGAGGTGACCAGCCCTCTGTGGAGAAAGAAGTAGTTCGGGACTATTTAGAAAAGCTGGACGAACACAAGTCCATGGGGCCGGATGCACTGCATCCGAGGGTGCTAAAGGAGTTGGCCGATGTGATTGCAGAGCCATTGGTCATTATCTTTGACAAATCATGGCAATCGGGGGAGGTCCGGGATGACTGGAAAAAAGCTAATGTAGTGCCCATCTTTAAAAAAGGGAAGAAGGAAGATCCGGGGAACTACAGGCCAGTCAGTCTCACCTCAGTCCCTGGAAAAATCATGGAACAGATCCTCAAGGAATCAATTCTGAACCACTTAAAGGAGGGGAAAGTGATGAGGAACAGTCAGCATGGATTCACCAAGGGCAAGTCATGCCTGACTAACCTAATTGCCTTCTATGATGAGATAGCTGGCTCTGTGGATGAGGGGAAAGCAGTGGATGTGCTATTTCTTGACTTTAGCAAAGCTTTTGATACAGTCTCCCACAGTATTCTTGCCAGCAAGTTAAAGAAGTATGGGCTGGATGAATGGACGGTAAGGTGGATAGAAAACTGGCTGGATGGTCGTGCTCAACGGGTAGTGATCAATGGCTTCATGTCTAGTTGGCAGCCGGTACCAAGTGGAGTGCCCCAAGGGTCGGTGCTGGGGCCGGTTTTGTTCAATATCTTCATCAACGATCTGGAGGATGGTGTGGACTGCACCCTTAGCAAGTTTGCAGATGACACTCAATTGGGAGGAGTGGTTGATACACTGGAGGGTAGGGATAGGATACAGAGGGACCTAGACAAATTAGAGGATTGGGCCAAAAGAAATCTGATGAGGTTCAACAAGGACACGTGCAGAGTCCTGCACTTAGGACGGAAGAATCCCATGCACTGCTACAGACTAGGGACCGAATGGCTGGGCAGCAGTTCTGCAGAAAAGGACCTAGGGGTTACGGTGGACGAAAAGCTGAATATGAGTCAACAGTGTGCCCTTGTTGCCAAGAAGGCTAACGGCATTTTGGGCTGTCTAGGTAGGGGCATTTCCAGCAGATCGAGGGACGTGATTATTCCCCTCTATTCGGCACTGGTGAGGCCTCATTTGGAGTACTGTGTCCAGTTTTGGGCCCCACACTATAAGAAGGATGTGGAAAAATTGGAAAGAGTCCAACGGAGGGCAACAAAAATGATTAGGGGGCTGGAGCAGATGACTTATGAGGAGGCTGAGGGAACTGGGATTGTTTAGCCTGCAGAAGAGAAGAATGAGGGGGGATTTGATAGCTGCTTTCAACTACCTAAAAGGGGGTTCCAAAGAGGATGGATCTAGACTGTTCTCAGTGGTAGAAGATGACAGAACAAGGAGTAATGGTCTCAAGTTGCAGAGGGGCAGGTTTAGGTTGGATATTAGGAAAAACTTTTTCACTAGTAGGGTGGTGAAGCCCTGGAATGGGTTACCTAGGGAGGTGGTGGAATCTCCTTCCTTAGAGGTTTTTAAGGTCAGGCTTGACAAAGCCCTGGCTGGGATGATCTAGTTGGGGTTGGTCCTGTTTTGAGCGGGGGGTTGGACTAGATGACCTCCTGAGGTCCCTTCCAACCCTGAGATTCTATGATTCTAAGAGAATCTTTACCATTAAGGACAGACCACGAAATCCTAGAAATGCAGGGCTGGAAGGTACCTTGAGAAGTCATGAAGTTCTATCCCCTGCACTGAAGAAGAACCAAGTAAACCTGGAACATCCCTGACAGGTGTTTGGCCAACCTGTTCTTAGAAACCTCCAGTGATGCAGATTCCACAACTCTCAGACTCAGATTCAAAGGTCAGAAGGAACCCAGTATCCTGTCTTCCAACAGTGGCCAGTGACAGGTGCTTCAGAAGGAATGAACAGAACAGGTAATCATCAAGTGATCCATCCCTTGTCGCCCATTCCTAGCTTCTGGCAAACAGAAGCTAGGGACACTTCAGAGCATGGTTTTGCATCCCTGCCCATCCTGGTTAATAGCCATTGATGGACCTATCCTCCATGACCTTATCTTGTTCTTTTTTGAACCCTGTTATAGTCTTGGCCTTCACAACATCCTCTGGCAAAGAGTTCCACAGGCTGACTGCATTATGTGAAGAAATGCTTCCTTTTGTTTTGAACTTGCTACCTATTAAATTTCATTGGGTGACCCCTAGTTCTTGTGTTATGAGAAGGAGTAAATAACACTTCCTTATTTATTTTCTCCACACCAGTCATGACTTTATAGACCTCAATCATATCCCCCCTTAGTCATCTCTTTTCCAAGCGGAAAAGTCCCAGTCTTATTAATTTCTCCTCATATGGAAGGTGTTCCATACCCCCACTCTTTTTTGTTGCCCTTTTCTGAACCTTTCCCAATTCCAATATATCTTTAATTGAGGTGGGGTGACCAGATCTGCACACAGTATTCAAGATGTGGGTGTACCATGGATTTATATAGAGGCAATATGATATTTTCTGTCTTATATCTATCCCTTTCCTAATGATTCTCAACATGCTGTTCGCTTTTTATCTGCCACTGCACATTGAGTGGATGTTTTCAGAGAACTATCCACAATGACTGCAAGATCTCTTGCTCGAGTGCTACCAGCTAATTTAGACCCCATCATTTTATATTGTGGCAGAGCTCCGACCGTGTCTCCGTGGGTCCTGCGCTTCTAGGTGGTTTATGCTAGGCTCAGAGGCTCACTGTGACCCTCCACATAGCCCTGCTCTCTCTAGGGCCAGGGTTACAGTCTACTGAGCCCTGTTCATCATAAGCCAGCCAGGAGGTTGGTGAGAGAACTCCCACAGTCTCTGGTTTCCCTATGGGCTTATTGCAGAACAGTTTAGCCTCCTGTCCTGCCAGAGGCCTGTCTTCCCCTTGTAGTGGTGGGTTGGGGGGAACCCAGGCCCGCCCTCTGCTCCGGGTTCCGGCCCAGGGACCCTAATGGCAGCAGCTGTTGGCAGCCGACCTTTCACTGCCAGGGGTGCTACATTTCCTTGGGCCACTTCCCCACAGCTCTCCCGCTTCTCCCTTCTTCACCCTTACCTTAGGGCTCCCTTACCAATGGCTTGAGAGTGTCTTCATTACCCAGCCCTTCAGCAGCACTGCCTCTCCTCTGGCTCCCCCCAGCCTGACTGGAGTGAGCCCTTTATATTATCAGAAGAGCCTTAGAGTCAGGTGTTCACATCACCTTAATGGCCTCACCTGACTCTCTGCAGGTTAATTGGAGTCAGGTGTTCTCATTAGCCTGGAGCAGCCCCTGCTCTGGTCAGTCAGGGAACAGAAAACTGCTAACCCAATGGCCAGTATATCTGCCTTCGACTACTCTGTTGTACCCAACTGGCCTGGGTCTATCACAATATGTATAGTTGGGGTTATGTTTTCCAATGTGCATTACTTTACATTTAACAACACTAAATTTCATCTGCCATTTTGTTGCCCAGTCACCCAGTTTTGTGAGATTCCTTTTTAACTCTTCGCAGTCTGCTTTAGACTTAACTATCTTGAGTAGTTTTGTATCATCTGCAAATTTTGCCACCTCACTGTTCACCCTTTTTCCCGATCATTTATGAATATGTTGAACAGGACTGGTCCCAGTACAGATCCCTGGGGGACACCACTATTTACCTCTCTCCATCCTGAAAACTGACCATTTATTCCTACCCTTTGTTTCCTGTCTTTTAATCAGTTATTGATCCATGAGAGGACCTTCCCTCTTATCCCATGACAGCTTACTTTGCTTAAGAGCCTTTGGTGAGGTCAAAGGCTTTCTGAAAATCTAAGTTCACTCTATCCACTGGATCCCCCTTGTCCACATGCTTGTTCACCCCCTCAAAGAATTCTAGGAGATTGGTGAGGCATGACTTCCCTTTACAAAAGCCATGCTGACTCTTCCAACACAGTGTGTTCATCTATGTGTCTGACAATTCTGTTCTTTACTATAGTTTCAACCAGTTTGCCTGGTACTGAAGTTAGGCTTACCGGCCTGCAATTGCCAGGATTGTATCTGGAATCTTTTTTACAAATTGGCGTCACATTAGCTATCCTTTAGCCATCTGATACAGAAACTGATTTAAATCTGGGTGAGAGAAAATAAAGAAGAAATTCTACCCTGTTTTGCTACAACAGGATCCTTTGATCCCTGGTCATGCAGTGCACTGTCCAATGAACTGCGTGGGGCAGGGATGGAGTGGGCCTGCCGTGGTCTCTGCACAGTACAGAGCACATCGCTGGTTCTCAGACCCAAAGCCTAACCAACGTTTACTGTCCTCAGGGCCCAGGGTCATCCCATGCCCTGTTCTAAGCAATAGAGACCATGCAACAGCTCTCAAGGCTCCTGTAGCCCTAGGGCTCAAAAAGCAGGTGGGATTGGCTGGGAAAGCTTGGGTCCTGAGGGGCAGGGCAGAGAGACTATCAAAGAAATATCGCCACAGTACAAGGGACAGCCAGCACCTGCTAGCAATAATGTTTTTAAAGCTTTAGCAAATGGTACCAGGTTCGAAGTGCAGCCAGACCAGAGGTTTATTATTATTTAAAACAAGTGTCCTACTAGAGACAGATTGAAGCATATGTACAGGAGGAAATGCAAATGCCCAGGGTAAATTTCTCTGCTTCTTTCCTTTTATAATAGCTAATAAAAGTAATCAGAAATAAAACAGAAGTAGGGAGAGGGTCAGAGAAATTCAATGAGAAAAACATGATTGAATCCGGCTCACCAAATGGAGTCCTAGATACTTGCATTCCCATCCCATTCTACCTTCCTCTTCTCTCTACGACTGTTGGTTAAACCCACTTGCTAGGTCTAGTCTTAAAATGTAGCTCCCAATCCTGCCAACAGCTACATGAGTACGTCATAGATTTGGTACCACAGAGTGCCTCCTCATGGTGAGACCCAGCATTGCAGCCCCACATCCTCACTCTCCACCTTCCAACTTTGGTGGTCTGTGCAGTGACTTGGCCTGGCAGCCTGGTCAGGCTAAGCATCCCACTAGAAAAATTAGTGATTTCTTTTGACTGAGGTGGTAAATCAAAGACCCAGAAACTCCGAGACACTTCCCACAGTGAGAGAACAGGCTTTGGCCAGGTGCAAGAGGCTATTTTTCAAATCAAAATATGAACGTCTGAAAATGTGCCACTGAAATTTGTTTGGAAGGAAATCTCAGGCACACAGACACTATGGAGGTGGGTACCTCACCCAGCCTGAGCGCTGAAATTTGCTATTATTGCCCTAAAATGTGTGTGGCCGAACCACAATTTAAAAGGCAGGAGCATCAATAAATTCATACCACCACAGCAGAGCTACTGGGCTTACCTCTAACACTCCTCCTCCCAGACCAGATCGACATGTAGAAAGTGGAGGTCTGGCAGCAACCCAGCTTCTACTCATGGTCAGATTCAGACAGCGTCTAGGGGATTAACTGTCTCAGAACGCAAGGCTCAGCTGACCACAACTGGGATACATTAAGCCTGGTCACTCAGCTGACAGGAGCTAGCACCAGGTGCTTCCGAGGAAGGTGGGAGCACCCCCCTGCAGACAGTAAAGGACTAACCTGCTAGAAGGTAAGCTGTTGGTTATACATAAAGCAGGAGGGTCTATCCCTTGCGCATGTTTATCCTATCAAATGTAAGTGGACGGTTTGTTTATCAGAGGAACATTCCACCTCTCTCTGAATCCTGAAAAGCTCTCAACTCCATGACAGATTATGGCAAGGGGAGTCCACAGATTTATTGGCCATTATGTGTAAACAAAATTTCCTATGATCTGTTTTAAATCGATTTCCTTTTGATTTCATTGACTGCTTCCTTGTCTGTATTGGGAAAGGATAAACAGGATTCTCTATCTACCACTCATCTGGACAGTGACTTATTTGCATGACAGTAGCACCCACAATATGCTAGGTGCTTTCCCAAAGTACAGAGGAAAGTCCCTCCCCAAAGAACTCACAAAACCTCTCATGTCCTCTCTCACTAGCCTCCTCTACTAATGAAACATAGTCCTAATCCTTTTACTATCTCCTCACATGGAAGTCTTTCTACATCCTAATCATTTGCCACCCATTCCCCCAAATACCCTCTACTTCTTTGTTTAATTCCCCTCTAGCCCTCGCCCCCCCCCACTTTTTCTATACAGGGTGAACAGAGCTGATTCTGATAACCCAGGTGAGGGTATGCAATTGATTCCTATCATGTCATTACAACATTCTGGGTATCCTTTGCACCCCAGTCCTTGTATATCCTGCCATACCTTTGCTTGTTTTTATGATGTATTATTTGTATTACAAGGTTACCGAACGCACTCAACTGAGATTAGGGTCCCATTGTTCTGGGTGCTGTACATGCCCCTGGAAAGAGATAACCACTGCCTCAGAGCCTGAAGCCTAACCAGGAGACAGATATGGAAGGTGAAACAGGCATAGAGAAGTGAAGTGACTTAACCAAGGTCACTTGGCAGGTAAATGGCAGAGCCCAGGTCTCTAGACTCCCAGTCCCATGCCCATCCACTAGTTTAGGCTACCTCCTCTGACGCTTATCAGGGAGAAAAAACTGATTCAAGGATGAAAAACCAGAAAGGACTAGAGAGGCTGACGGTAGGTATAATCTTGGGAGAAGGCCAGTCCTTGCATACAGACAGCCCCCCAACCTGAGGCAAATACTCACCAGCAACCATACAACAAACACACTATCTCAGGAACCTATCCTTGCAACAAAGCCCAGTGCCAACTCTGTCCACATATCTAGTCAAGTGACACCATCATAGGACCTAATCACATCAGCCACGCCATCAGGGGCTCGTTCACCTGCACATCTACCAATGTGATATATGCCATCGTGTGCCAGCAATGCCCCTCTGCTATGTACATTGGCCAAACTGGACAGTCTCTACGCAAAAGAATAAACGGACACAAATCTGACATCAGGAATCATAACATTCAAAAGCCAGTAGGTGAACACTTCAATCTCTCTGGTCACTCAGTAACAGACCTAAAAGTGGCAATTCTTCAACAAAATAACTTCAAAAACAGACTCCAATGAGAAACTGCTGAACTGGAATTAATTTGCAAACTGGATACCATCAAATTAGGCCTGAATAAAGACTTGGAGTGGCTTGGTCATCACACAAACAGAAATCTATTTCCCCATGCTAGTTACTCACACCTTCTTGTCAACTGTTTGAAATTGGCCATCCTGATTATCACTACAAAAGTTGTTTTTCTCCTGCTGATAATAGCTCACCTTAATTGATTAGTCTCTTAGAGTTGGTCTGGAAACCCCCATCTTTTCATGTTCTCTGTGTGTGTGTGTACATCTATATCTTCCTACTGTATGTTGCAGTCTATGCATCTGATGAAGTGGGCTTTATCCCATGAAAGCTTATGCCCAAATAAATGTGTTAGTCTCTAAGGTGCCACAAGGACTCCTCGTTCTTTTTGTGGATACAGACTAACACGGCTGCCACTCTGAAACCTCTTGCCAAGATCTCAGAGACATTCACTGAGTGCTTGGCCCCTCACGACAGCCAGAGAGGGACTGTACTCAGAACAGAGAGGGTTGTGACAGGCAGAGTTTATTGCTGGTTCTGGAAAAGATCAAAACCTTAAAGGGAATGAAGCCCAAAGAGCACTAATGCAGTAAGCCTTGTCCCGCTGATGACGGAAATTCGACTGGCAAGCTAGGAGCACATGAAAATAGGCTCATCATGGAAACTGCTTTGTGACCTGAGTTTACCAAGTGCCATCAGATCTGGGAACTTTACTTCTGTGCAGCTGAAAGCCTAAACTGATTATTTGTGCACAAAATCAGTGCCCAGGATGAGCAGGAAAGGGGGCCATGGGAAAGTGCAATCCATGCACCTCACACATATGGGATGGAGAACCGTATTTCAGGAATCAGTGACTCTGAAAAGACCTTGTGGGTTATGATGGAAATCAGCTGAACATGAGCACCCCGTGTCATGTGGTGGCTCAGTGAGCAAATATGATTCTTGGATGTATGAACAGAGGAATATCAAGTAGGAGCTGGGAGTGGATCTTACCCATATATACAGCATTAGTGAGACTATTACTGGTTACAGTGCTGGTTCCTGAAAAGGAGAGCCACAAGAATGATTCAAAGTCTGAAAAACCTGCCTTATAGTGAGAGATTGAAGAAGCTCAATCTGTTTAGTTTAACAAACCGGGCCAAAAGGAGATCTTATCACTGTCTACAAGCACCTACATAGGGAGAAGATTTCTGATAGTAGACTGCTTTTTAAAATAAGTAGATAAAGGCAAAATTATATCCAATCAACGGCTGGAAGCTGAAGCTAGACAAATTCAGACTAGAAATAAGGTGTAATTTTCAACAGTAAGGATAATTAACCTTTGGAATAACTAACCTGGGGACACTGGATTTTCTGTCAGTCAGTTGAAGATTGTATAACCAAAGCCTAAAAGGGATTTTAGGTATACTGCCTGTGCATTGGTCAGTGACCAATCTTCTGGCAGTAATCTCAGGGGAGAGGTGTGACATTACACCCCATGTTCTTTATGGAAACACGATTATGATATGGATAACTAAGATATACTTTATGCAAGATAGGTCTTGTAAGATATCATTGGAAAAGTTATAATTTACCAAATGTGTTTATCCAATTTGTATGCATGTATCATTTTTGTATCTGAAGCTGGGAATATTGACCATGTCTCTGTATTTCCAATGTGCTGCATTGGATGAGGCCAAATAACGTTAGTGGCTTATTGAAGAAATGTACACAAGCATAAGAATTATCCCAGGAACTGTCTGCAATAGAAACCTCCCAGAGATAGAATCATAGAATCTCAGGGTTGGAAGGGACCTCAGGAGGTCATCTAGTCCAACCCCCTGCTCAAAGCAGGACCAAACCCAATTAGATCATCCCAGCCAGGGCTTTGTCAAGCCTGACCTTAAAAACCTCTAAGGAAGGAGATTCCACCACCTCCCTAGGTAACCCATTCCAGTGCTTCACCACCCTACTAGTGAAAAAGTTTTTCCTAATATCCAACCTAAACCTCCCCCTCTGCAACTTGAGACCATTACTCCTTGTTCTGTCATCTTCTACCACTGAGAACAGTCTAGATCCATCCTCTTTGGAACCCCCTTTTAGGTAGTTGAAAGCAGCTATCAAATCCCCCCTCATTCTTCTCTTCTGCAGGCTAAACAATCCCAGTTCCCTCAGCCTCTCCTCATAAGTCATGTGCTCCAGCCCCCTAATCATTTTTGTTGCCCTCCGTTGGACTCTTTCCAATTTTTCCACATCCTTCTTGTAGCGTGGGGCCCAAAACTGGACACACTACTCCAAATGAGGCCTCACCAGTGCTGAATAGAGGGGAATAATCACGTCCCTCGATCTGCTGGAAATGCCCCTACTTATACAGCCCAAAATGCCGTTAGCCTTCTTGGCAACAAGGGCACACTGTTGACTCATATTCAGCTTTTCGTCCACCGTAACCCCTAGGTCCTTTTCTGCAGAACTGCTGCCCAGCCATTCGGTCCCTAGTCTGTAGCAGTGCATGGGATTCTTCCGTCCTAAGTGCAGGACTCTGCACTTGTCCTTGTTGAACCTCATCAGATTTCTTTTGGCCCAATCCTCTAATTTGTCTAGGTCCCTCTGTATCCTGTCCCTACCCTCCAGTGTATCAACCACTCCTCCCAGTTTAGTGTCATCTGCAAACTTGCTAAGGGTGCAGTCCACACCATCCTCCAGATCGTTGATGAAGATATTGAACAAAACCGGCCCCAGCACCGACCCTTGGGGCACTCCACTTGATACCGGCTGCCAACTAGACATGGAGCCATTGATCACTACCCGTTGAGCACGACCATCCAGCCAGTTTTCTATCCACCTTACCGTCCATTCATCCAGCCCATACTTCCTTAACTTGCTGGCAAGAACACTGTGGGAGACTGTATCAAAAGCTTTGCTAAAGTCAAGAAATAGCACATCCACTACTTTCCCCTCATCCACAGAGCCAGTTATCTCATCATAGAAGGCAATTAGGTTAGTCAGGCATGACTTGCCCTTGGTGAATCCATGCTGACCGTTCCTGATCACTTTCCCCTCCTTTAAGTGGTTCAGAATTGATTCCTTGAGGACCTGTTCCATGATTTTTCGAGGGACATAGCTCTACACAATGGGAACGGTTTGACCCAGGTCACAGAAAAAAGCTTTCGAGCAGGTGGGGGGAGGAGGGAGAGATAAAAGAGGGACAATGACAGCATGAGGGGTCCTCGCTCTCCCTACAACAACACACCTGAAATCACCTGAGGAACAGAGACTGAACTGTGAGAAGTGATGGTCCCAGGCTAAGATCTTTAGCCTGTGTAAGAAAACCTGGGAAAGCCAAGGCAACTTGGCCTTCAGAATCTGTCAGCCACTTTTATCACTCAGGGTGAGAATGTGTTAATTTGTAACCTACCTATCGCGTATGTTAAGATCAGTCTGCACTTTGTTTATTTACTAAGGTAATCTGCTTTGTTCCATTTGCTATCCCTTTAACCACTTAAAATTCACCTTTTGGATAAACTTATTTCTTGTTTATAATAAAACCCAGTTTGTAATTTCTAACCGGGGGTGGAGGGTGGGAGGGGGGAAGAAGTCATGCATCTCTCTCTTCACACTGAGGAAGGGGGCGAATTTTATGAGCTTGCGCTGTACCAATATTTCCATACAGTGCAAGACAGTATTATTTTGGGTTGGTGTCCCAAAAGGGGTGGGCACGGGAGTGCTGGGGGGGAGCCCTCTCACTCAGAGCCGACTTCAGTCTGTGTCCGCAGCGGGGTGTGGCCCTACCTTTTGCGTGTGTTCTGCAAGAGGCCAGAGAATCTAATTCAGCAAAGCAGGGAGAGGAAACCCAGGCTGCTTAAGCAGGAGAGGCTCAGTGAAATCCCAGTACATCATGTGGCATCCCAGAAGGGGAGTCCAACCCATCACACTGTAGCCTAACTCAAGATGTCTCTCTCTAAAAGATGCTATTGGTCAAACAAAAATTCTGGACTTAATACAAGAATCACTTGATGAAATTCTCTAGCCTGTTTTAGTAACGAGGTCAGACGAGATCATCATAATGGTGTCCCACCTCCCCGAGCACCCATCCCCAGGGGCATTAAAATCTAGTAATCAAGAGGCCAACATTGTGAGGGCTTGAATCCAGGGGAGGAGAGTGTCACTTGGCAGTACACCACATCAGCACTCCCAAACTGCCATCACTGTGCTCCAGAAACTCTGTGCTCTGGTTGTTTTTAAGCAAGTCTCTAACCCTATATGGACTACCTCATTCATCTCAGTGAGGTATGCACTCAAGGAATCGTCACTGGGTATCTATGTGCCCATATTGTGACTGCCACTGCTAATCACACTATGGAAGGAAGAGAGGGACAATCAGTTTATAACCATTTGCACAGCGTACTCCAAGTCGTTTCTCATTTTTATGCCATGAATGGGTGTTGCTGGAAAGATACCACCACTTACTTTTTTCCCCAGTCAAGACAGTGCCAGGCAGAGCCCAGCAGGACTCAGCAGGGCATCTGATCCCCACTGAGGGGGGAGTCAAGTGCATAGTGCTTAGCAGAATACCACCAATGTCTCTCCCCTCCCCAACTCAATCTCTGCATAACATTATTTAGAGGTAAGAAATGGAAAGGAACAGCCCATCTTCACCAGCCAGTGGGAATTTCCTGCCATTCAGAGAGGTTGGACACTGAGGACATGTCTACACTACAGCTCTAAGTCGACCTAGGTCAGTAATTACTGTGGTGGCTGATGTCCACCCTACCCTCCTTCTGTCGGTGGTGCATGTCCTCACCAGGAGCGCTTCCACCAACTGAAGAGGGGCAGTGGGGGGGGTGTCTGAGAGCCAGGCTCTAAACTCTGTGCAGCTCCCCACCAGGAGTCCAGTTGTCCCCCTGGGCTCTCAGCGCCCTGCTCTGGCGGGCGCCCAGGCTTCTCAGTTCCCAAAATGGGGAGCCTCCGGACAATAGCCCAGCTGGGAGTAGGGAGCTGGGGGCAGCCGGGCTGTAGCTGCCTGATTTTCTTGGCGCCAAGAAATTGACAAGCTAGCCAACAGCCAAAGTAAGTAACAAAGACACTGCGTTGCCCTAACGGCACCACATAAGCCCTATGCCTCTCATGGAGGTGGAGTTATGTCGTTGGTGTAGTAGGGCACTTACATCAGCAGGAGCACAGCTGTAGTGTGTACACTGACATCATTAGGTCACCATAAGCTGCCTTACATTGACCTAACGGTGTCACGTAGACCAGGCCTGACTGAACAGAACAAGAGCGAGTCCCAGCGACATGGGCTATGCAGACACCAGCTGGCTGAGATCACACTATCTTGTGTTGGTCTTTGCAGGACCAAGCACAGCCAGGTTGGATCAGTGAAGAGGACTAGCACACTCAGACTCCGGTGGTCAGGCCCAGCCACTTCCGAAGAAAGGGCAAAATAACCTTGCACCTCAGGAAAGCTTCTCCCATGGAGGATAGCTGTTAGGGAGTGGCAGTCTCCTGCCTTGACGCAGGAGAGGGACAGCCTTATCCCTTCCAGTTTTTACCCTCCCTACTGTGGCTTTGGATGTTCCCATTTTCCAATGAATCAGCCTGCACTTCAGGAGGATCTAAGCTCCTCCACAGGGGACCCCCTCAGCTTGGAGGGTGGAGGTGATAGGGACCAGCACGTTGGCTCCTTTGTTGCAGCAGGAGGGAAGGGTGTGGGGGTGCAGATGTGGAAAGGTCCAAAGAATCTCACTGAGAACAATTGTGGCTTTAATGTTGTTGCTCCCCAACAAACAGCAGCTTTGTGCAGTGCTATGCATTGCCTACAAAGGAGCCTGTGTTCATGATTTTGAAGGAAAATGCTGGCCAGGCAGCAGCTTCCCACAGCTCCTCCACCCTGGTCAAGCAGGGAGCAAGGATTTCTGAGAGATACAGACAGCTTGTACCAAAGGCACAGGAATGGGCACAGAGGGAAGTAGGAGCAGAAGAGCCGGCCCCAACTCCCGCAGGTTATCGAGTGGATCAATGTTCTAACTGAGCAGCATTACAGAGGAGTTCCACTGTGCCCAGGGATGGGAAAGCAGAGATTCAGAAAGTTTAAGGCCAGAAGGGACCATCCAGTCATCTAGTTTGACCTCAGGTATACACAGACCATAGGATTTCTCCCAATCACCCCTGTACAGAACCAATAACTTGTGTTTAACTAAGGCTCCTTCCAGAAAGGGATCCGGTTGTGATGTGAAGACAGCAAGAGATGGAGAATCCATCACTTCCCTTGGGAGTTTGTTCCTGTGGTTAATCACCCTCACTCTTAAAAACTAGTGCCTCAAATGTGGTCCCTTGAACGTGTCTGGTTTCAGCTCCAGGCACTGGTTCTTGTTCTGCCTCTCCCCACAAGATTAAAGATCCCTTTCATGCCCTGTGACAGGCCTCAGATCCTGTAATAAGTCACCTCTCAATCTTCTTTCTGATAAACAAAATGGATTGAGCACTTTAAGTCTCTCACCACAAGGAATCTTTTCCAGCGCTCAAGTAAGCTGTGTGAATCCTTTCTGCATCCTTCAACATCCTTTAAAAACCACGAACACCAGAACTGGATGCAGTGCTCTAGTATCAGTCTCACCAATGCCATACATGCATGCTGTGCCTCGGTTAATACAACCCAAAATTGCATTTGCTTTGTTGAATTTCATTTTTTTGCCTCCAGCCCAGTATTCCAATTTATCAAGATCTCTTTGAATTTTAGTTCTGTTTTTCAGGGTGTTGGCAACTCTCCCTAACTTTGTGTCATCTACAGATTTGATCATGTTGATCACCTCCAAAATCTGTCTGAGTTAATTTGTTCCCAGGCAGGCAGGAAGCGGAATAGCTGATCTCCAAATGGCAGTTGGATGGATCGTTTATCACGGGACCTGGGAATTTAGGTTGCTTGAGACCCTCAGAGATGTCAAAACTATTTCTTAGAGGAAGGCATGGATGATATGCTGTAGAAAGCGTTGGTCCCCTTTTCTGAGGTCTAGATCTCCTTATCTGAAAGTCCGAAGGTCTGGGAAAAGCCTGCTGTTGTTTGTACTGGAATAGCTTAGATTAGTAGCTCTCAGATTTTATAGCAAACTCTCTCTTTGTTTCAGGAACAAACTCCCAGAGACCGTAAGGTAGCTCCCGAGTCCTTCAGAGTGTGGAGGGAGGCATCCATCCATGTCAGAGCTGGAGTGCTCGGATGCTTCAAAGGGAAGACCTTCAACTTCATTCTCCCCCCTCTCGGGGGACTGGAAGACTGGAGCCAGGATGCTGTTTGCATAACCACGGTGGTGGCTAGGGCTCTAGAAACTGTATCTATGGCATCTAGGGAAGCTTGGAGGGAGATTTTGGCTACCAACTGACCCTCTGAAATAAGGACCTGAAATGGTTCATTCTGGTCCTACGGCACATGTTCAATACAATGAGTGAACTTGGAATATGTGTTGAAGTCCTGTTTCACCAACATGGCTTGGTAGTTTGCCACACAAAATTGCCAAACTACCTAGCAGCTCTAATTCTAGCAGAAGAGCTGCTGAGAAGTAGCTTTTTCTAGCCAGGAGGGTCTAAACCAGGGATCTCAAACTCAAATTACCACGAGGGCCACATGAGAACTAGTAAATTGGCCCGAGGGCCGCATCACTGAAACCTTTTCATACAAGGATACAAAAGTATAGTCAAAAATGAAAAAAAAGAAGAGTAATATAGCATTCTATTAAATGTCAATGTATTACCTTTTTAAAAACTGTAATGCAAAGAGGGGTTTTAATAAAATATAAACACTCAGTAATGTTTGGAGATTGGCTGCCAGTGGAGTCGGCGCCTATGGCAGGCCGCAGGAAATAACTCCGCGGGCCGCATGTTTGAGACCCCTGGTCTAAACATTTGGATTCCTTATCATAAGGAGAGGGTCTGGAACGGGCCTGTCTTTTCCTTTCATTAACCGCATCCACCACTAGGGAACTGGGAGTGAGAAAATAAATGCCCTTGGCCAGAACATAGTACTTTTTATCTGCCCCCTTATGGGCAAGCTGGATGGGGCAGGTGTTTGCCAAACTATGCAAGCAGGCAATAACAGAGCGTCATTTACTGCAAGGGAAATTTTTTCCTGAGGGGTGATATTTAAAATGTCAAAGGAACACAGACTCCTGGACTTCCTCTAGTAGGATCTGGAGGGATTCTGCCAGAAGTTTCATGAGGAGGAGGAAGGTCTGAAAGTCACTGGCATAAGGTGGTGGTGGAAGCATTACTGTCTCGTCCAGGAATGAAGAGGGAGCGAGTTTCCCTCCATCTGGGGGGACTCTATGAGTCTATCTGGGAGTCCTGCTGCTCCTGGGTGTCTCCTGGTGCTGAGGAGGCATAAGGTACGGGAGGGCGATCCTGTGGTACCGAAAGTTAGTCAGTGCCTATGAACGATACAGTACCAGTGGGCACTGGGTCTCTTTCTGGTTGGAACCCTATCAAATTGTTCACTAAGGTGACCAGGGATTGCAGCAACCCCACCGAGTGGGTGGACAGAGGACCCCACAGATAGTCACAACCCCTGGCTTGAGGACACATGGTGGGGTGAGGAGAGAGGACCCCGGTGACCTGACCAACCAGTTCCAGCCAGAGGGGAACAAAGGATGGAGGAGAGAGGGCCCCAGCGACCCGTTTACCTGGGACAGGAGACAAAGGACAGGGGAGGAGCTGTTGGGCCGGGATGCCCAGCTGAAAAGCGCAGGGTCTCTGGAGAGAGAGAGAGAGAGAGCGAGCGCGCGCGAGAGCAGGCAGAGCCCACCTGGATGCAGGGGAGACTTAGATGTACTGTGCTGAGAGGGGCCAGGTGCGAGGGCCCTGAGAGTTTCCTGTGCTGTGTTCAGATGCTCAATAAACCCTCCTGTTTTACGCTGGCTGAGTCTTGCTCCGGGCTAGAGAACAGGGTTGCATTATTCCCTCTGGGAGTGGAGGCCCCGGGGGTCCAGAGCAAGTGGATTCCCTGAGGGGGCCCACAGCGAGAGACAGGCGTGCTAAGGCTGAGAGAGGTGTGGTTCCAGGAGGCAGAGGGGCTTAACCCCCAAGAAGGGCTGTCGCACTGACGGGGGTTCCCCCCAGGGACCGTATGGGGCCAAGAGTGCGCATGACCTGTGAGTCCGTGACAAGTGGGTGCGGTGGTCAGGTACCAAAAACGATCCCTGTACCAAGACCTCAGGGTCTGAAGAAGAATCATCCCCTGGACTGAAGGGGGAAGCCTCAGACATAGTTGCCAGTACCAGGGCTGGAGGTCCAACTGGGATTCAATCTGTCTGAGTGGTCCTGGGGAAGAGACCCTGTTAACGAACCGTAGCAGGGGAGACTCCTGTTCCTCAGTACAAACAGATCCTCCAAGGACAGAAATCTGGAGGGTCCTGGAAGGGCTGTGGTGTCCAGAAGACTGACTCGTACCAGGGCCTGGCATTGCTAAGATGGTACCGGTGAGGTTTGTAGAGGAGCTTCTCTAACCTCGGAGCCTTGATGTCATGGAGGTGACGGTTCCGAGGGGTGTAGGAGGCAATCTTGGTGCCTTGGCGTGCCAGTCGGTTCGTGCAACTTATCTGGGCCTTCTATTTAACACCCTCTTTAGTCCCTAATTGACTGAAAAGGAGTTTATCATCCTGCTTTTTCCAACACCACACAGCCCTTGCCCCATGGAGCCCAGGACCCAGCTCAGCACAGTTCAGATGAGGCAGTGAGGAATTTGCTGATAAGCTCCATGTGGTTTTAATGAAGAGGGAGAGGAGATTGTCTGGCATCAAGAGAAAGGGGCAGGCAACTGGGGAAGCACAGAAGGCAGGAAGCAGGCTGAAGTAGACAGGTGGGAGGGAGAGGAGAGCGACAGGCTCAGGCTGCATTATGCAGAGACCTGACAGGGTTGGCAATGGGCACAGCCAGTGAAGGAGTATACAGAGAAGGGATGTGGCCAGAGCAGCTCGAGAGGAAGAGAACTCTGTAGCTATGGTAGCCTGGGGGTCCCTTCGTCCAGGCCTCTGGGGAGCATAGACTCAGACTTTAAGGTCAGAAGGGACCATTATGATCATCTAGTCTGACCTCCTGCACAATGCAGGCCACAGAATCTCACCCACCCACTCCTGGAATAATCCTCTCACCTATGTCTCAGCTATTGAAGTCCTCAAATCATGGTTTAAAGTCTTCAAGATGCAGAGAATCCTCCGGTAAGTGACCCGTGCCCCATGCTGCAGAGGAAGGCGAAAAACCTTCAGGGCCTCTGCCAATCTACCCTGGAGGAAAATTCCTTCCTGACCCCCAAATATGGCGATCAGCTGAACCCCGAGCATGTGGGCAAGACTCACCAGCCAGACACCCAGGAAAAAGTTCTCTGTAGTAACTTCTAACATCCCATCATTGACCATTGGTCCTATTTACCGCTGATGGCAATTAATTGACCTTTGACTAAGATCATGTTATCCCATCAAACCATCCCCTCCATAAACGTATCTAGCTTAATCTTGAAGCCAGATAGGTCTTTTGCCCCCACTGCTTCCCTTGGAAGGCTGTTCCAGAACTTCACTCCTCTGATGGTTAGAAACCTTCGTCTAATTTCAAGTCTAAACTTCCTGATGGCCAGTTTATATCCATTTGTTCTTGTGTCCACATTGGTACTGAGCTGAAATAATTCCTCTCCCTCCCTGGTATTTATCCCTCTGATATATTTAAAGAGAGCAATCATCTCTCCCCTCAGCCTTCTTTTGGTTAAGGTAAACAAACCAAGCTCCTTGAGTCTCCTTTCATACAACAGGTTTTCCATTCCTCGGATCATCCTAGTGGCCCTTCTTTGTACCTGTTCCAGTTTGAATTCATCCTTCTTAAACATGGGAGACCAGAACTGCACACAGTATTCCAAATGAGGTCTCACCAATGCCTTGTATAACGGTACTAACACCTCCTTATCTCTACTAGAAATACCTCGCCTAATGCATCCCAAGACCACATTAGCTTTTTTCACAGCCACATCACACTGGTGACTCAGTCATCCTGTGATCAACCAGGACTCCGAGTTCCTTCTCCTCTTCCGTTACTTCCAACTGATGCGTCCCCATCAGGGACAAGTGAAAATTCCCATTTCTCTACCACAAATTCATAGATTCCAAAACCACAAGGGATCATTAGGATCATCTAGTCTGGCCTCCTGTGTAACCAGGCCAGAGACCTGCCCCAAATAATGCCTAGAGCAGAACTTGTAGAAAAACACCCTGTCTTTGTTTGCAAATGGTCAGTGAAGGAAAATCCAGCATGACCCTTGGTAACTATTCCAATGGCTAATTACCCTTAGTCCAAATTTTACACCTTATTTCCACCTTGTCTAGCTTCAGCTTCCATCCATTGGATCGTGTTATAACTTTCTCTGCTACACTGAAGAGCCCGTTATTAAATATTTGTTACCCATGTAGATACTTAAAGACTTTGATCAAGTCACCCCTTTACCTTCTCTTTGTTAAGATAATATAGAGTTCCTTCAGCCTCTCACAATAATGCATGTTTTCTAATCCTTAAATCCAGCAGTTCCCAAACTGTGGGTCACAACCCCAAATGGGTCACACCATCAGCAAATAAGGTCATGGCAATCTCTACTGTGCAGAACATGTGTGCGAGGTCACGCTGTATGGAGGATGACAGTTTGCTCTACAAAATGGCATCCTCCATGTTGTCCGGGGTCCCGAAAAGAAATAAATTAAAATGGGGTTGCGCCAGCAAAAAGTTTGGGAATCCCAGCTTTAATCATTCTTGTGGCTCTTCTCTGAACTCTCTCCTATTTACCAACAACCTTCTTGAATTGTAGACAACAGAACTGGACACAGTATTGCAGCAGTAGTTGCACCAGTGCAAAACAGAGGTAAAATAATCTCTCTGCTTCTACTTCAGTTTTCTGTGTTTATATGTACATCCATCTTTGTTACTAGATGCATCAAAAATATCAAAAATGCTAGCAGAATGTTACAAAGTGCTCTCAAAAAACTGAGTGACTGGGCAACAAAGTGGCGATGAAATTCAACGTTGAGGAGTGCAAAGTAATGCACACTGGAAAACAAAATCCTAACTACATATATAAGACAATGGGGTCTAATTTAGTTGTTACTACTCAAGAAAGATCTTGGGAGTCATTGTGGATAGTTCTCTGAAAACATTCACTCAATGTGCAGCGGCCATCAAAAAAAGCTAACAGAATGTTAGGAACCATTAGGAAAGGGATAGATAAGGCGACAGAAAACATCATAATGCCACTATGTAAATCCATGTTACGCCCACATCTTCAATACCGCGTGCAGTTCTGGTCAATCCATCTCAAAAAAGATGTATTGGAATTGGAAAAGGTACAGAGAAGGGCAATAAAAATAATTAGTGGAACAGAAGAGCTTCCATATAAGGAGAGATTAAACAGATTGGGACTGCTTATCTTAGAAAAGAGAAAAAGAAGAGATACGATAGAGGTCTATACAATTATGAATGGCACAGAAAAAGTAAATAGGGAAGTGTTATTTATCTCTTCACACAAGACAAGCAGCAGGGGTCACCCAATGAAAGTAATAGGCAGCAGGTTTTAAACTAAAATAAGGAATTACTTCTTCACACATGGAACTTGTTGCCACAGGATGTTGTGAAGGCCAAAAGTATAACTGGGTTCTAAAAAACAATTCGGTAAATTCACGGAGGATGGGTCCAGCAATGGCTACTAGCCAAGATGGTCAGGGACACAGCCCCATGCTCTGGGTGTCCCTAAATCTGACTGCCAGAAGCTGGAACTGGACGACAGGGGATGGATCACTTGACAATTGCCCTATTCTGCTCATTCCTTCTGAACTTTCTCAGAGACAAGATACAAGGCTAGACCCAGTGTGGCCATTCTTATGTTCTCATACATTTACATTTCACTGTACTAAACACATATTCTTTCCTTGCATCCAGCTTACCAAAGAAGCCAGATCACTCTGAATCAGTGACCTGTCCGCCTCATTTACCACTCCCTCGTGTTTTGTGTCATCTGCAAATTTTATCAGTGATCATTGTGTTTTCTTCCAGGTCACTGATACAAATTTTAAACAGCAAAGGGCCAAGAATTGATCCCTGGGAGACCCCACTGGAAATACACCCGCTTGATGAGGATTCGCTGTTTATAATTAAATTGAGACCTCTGAGTTAACCTATTTTTAATTAATTTACTGTGTGCCATCTTAATTTTATATTGTTCTAGTTTTTTTAATCAAAATTCCATGTGGCACAAAGTCCATGTGCCCCACAGCCCTGCCCTACCCTGGTACCTGCCTCTTTTTTTCCCTTCCTTATGCAGGAATCTTGATGATTCTTAGGCACTTCCCAGGAGATCTGAAAAAAAGCAAGAAACTTCAATGTAAATTATCCTTCCAGCATTGCAGGACCCCCACCCTCAGCACTGCCTGTGCTGCACACAGGACTGGAGCCCACTCTGTTGGGCACTGCACAGACACTCCTTGCCCAAACAGCTGACAAACACAGACAGGAGGAAAGAGCAGCCAAAGCCAACATGGACACCTTCACTGTCACAGATTCTAAGCCCAGAACAGACCACTGTGATCCTTTAGTCTGGTCTCCTATACAACAGGTGCAGAGAACATCAGCACAATCATTCCCATTTGAGCCAAAGCATGTATTTTAAATAAGAACCCTTTACCCCAGCTCAGACTCAGCCCATCCACAGTTAATTCCTTGACTGCTTACAGCTGCTGTATGCAGTGTTGCTGTACCCCTGTTGGTCCTAGGGCATTGGGGACACAAGGAGAGTGAGGTAATACCTTTTATTGGAACAACTCCTGCTGGTGAGAGAGACAAGCTTTCAAACTACATAGAGCTCTTACTTAGGTCTGGGAAAGGCACTCAGAGTGCAAGAGTAGATCTTGAGGGGGCTACAAATGTGGGGGTGGTGAGGAGAAAGCACAGTGTGAAAAGCTGCCTGACAGGCGGACAACTTGGAGTTTGAGGGGGATAATAATGAGATGAGAAAGAAGAGACACAAGCCGGGGGGGGGGGGGGGGGGCTGGGAAGAGAGCCAATGGGAGGACAAGGAAGTTGATTTGATGCAGTAGAACATGGAGAGCCAGCAGAGGGACTCATGGAAGGGGTAGATTTTTCCAAGTTCCATGGCCAGTAAGATGATCCTGGCAGCTGCATTTGAATGGAGCAGAGTGCATGAGGGGTGGTGAGAGTGTCCAGAAGGCTGGAGAGGAGGGAACTGCAGTCATAAGGGTGGAGAGGGGCCAGGAGGGTTTTCCCAGTGTGAACAGAGAAAAAGGCTGGATCTTAGAGTGTTATTTAGGATAAACAGTCTGGGTGTGAGGGGAGAGGAAGGAATCTAAGGTGACAATCGTGTGACAGGAAGGATGGGGTGTTTGCAAGGGAAGATCAGGAGCCTGGTTTTGGCAGGTGAGACAGATGAGCTGAGGTGTACGATGGATGGAGAGAGGCAGGAGCAGAGCAGCAGATCTGAGAGACATCAGCGCAAGGATGGTAGCTGAAGCTGGGTTAGCAGATGAGGTCACCTAGCAAGAAGGTGTTAAAGAGAGAGAGAGAGGAGAAAAAGAGAAAAGGTCCCAAGTCAAGCCCTATGGAGTCCCATGGAGAGAGGGAGGGAGAGGAGCAGTAGCCAAGAGGCAGGAGGATCCAGGACAAGATAGTACTGTGGAAGCCATGGGAGGACAGGATTACATGGAGGAGAGTGCAATCGATGATGCCAAAAGCAGCTGAGCTGTCAAGGACGATGGGACAAGAGTCCCACCAAGGCCTGGCCATGAAGCCGGGGTGACAGCAGCAGCAGGAACTGGGAGAAGGGGATCCAGTATGGAACTGGGGCAGAGCAGCCGGGGGCATGAAGACAAGAGGCATGGAGACCAGAGCATGTTTGTTTTGTCCAAGAAGAGGGCAGAGAAGAGCCAGGAGGGTGGGAAGCAGTGGTGAGGGAGTTTAGCAGCCAGAAGGGGTTGAGGTCAATGCGGAAGGTGGAGAAGCTAGAGGTAGAAAGTGACCGAGGGATCTCACAGTGAATCATTTCCTTTGAACAGTTTCATAAGATCATGCAGAGGGAGGAGGTAGTCCTAGCTTATGAGTAGGCAACAGGGTCACATGTCTGCAAGAGTACTGCCAATTGCAGAGACAGAGGAGGAGACAGTGAATTTGTCTGTGCAATTGTGAAGTTCTCCCCAGAGTGGTTGGCACCACAGGAGTGGAAGAGTAGGGATGGGCATTGCTGTGGGAGAGATGTGCACAGGACACTGGGGCAGAGGCAGGAGGGATCTAGGCTGATCATCACAAGCTGATAGCCATTAAAACATGGTGATGATTTGCAACTCAATATAGCCTTTACGCTAAATTTGGCACTTTTTGCTAACCAGGAGGATACGCTATATCAATACACATTTATTTAAGCAATTATATAGATTAACTTACATTTATTCGGTTTAAAAAAAAATGATATTAGAAAATGGTGAATGATGCATATATAACCAGATTAATTCCCCCCCCACACACACACACTTGATTTGTGTCAAGCTCTATTTGGATGGAAAGTCAAATTCAATTAAAATACACCCAAAAAAAGCATTTAAAATAATGTATTAGCTAAATAAAACTACCTTAAATGTGCAGGATATATAACCAAAACAATCAGATCATCAACACGTTTTCATTTAAAACTGATTTATTAAACAAAGGAAACAATCTGCAGTTAGTGAATTGAACTCTTGTTTATGGTCACCATATCCTTCAAGGTTTTCGAACTAGACCACCTCATCCTCTCATCTCATCTCATTTTTATCCATATATTATAAGGAGGAAAATTGGTTACTTTCCTGTTTTGCAACCATTGTTCTTGAGATGTGTTGTTCACGTCTATTCCACTCAGGTGTGTGCATTTGAATCTGAGTTTTCTCCGTAGCAGTACCTGCCGGGGCAGAGCATGTGCCCAGCACCTCCTTATGCTTCTAGCCAAGAGTACAAAGGACAGACACACCCCGACCCTCCCTCAGCTCCTTCGCACTGGAATAGGGATGAAATAGACGCTGAAGCAGAGGGAAGCTTGGAGTCTTTTTGAAAAGGGATTGCAGCACTGCTCTCCCAAAGCCCAAGTCAGCTCTAGAGGCTCAAGCAATAGCATAATGCTTAGTGAAGGTCTGTGCTGACAATCAAGTTGCTGCTTTGCAAATGTCCAGTATAGATACATTCCTTGAGAAGGCCAGTGAAGTTGCTTGGGCACTCTGAGAATGAGCTGTCAATTTGTGTGGGGTCAGGCGTTACCTACAACACAACAGCAGGTTAGCCAGTGAGAATGTTTGAGCTGAAACTGCTGGTCACAGATTCATGGATTCCAAGGCCAGAAGGGACCATTGCGATCACCTAGTCTGACCTCCCGCACAGCAGGCCAGGGAACCTCCCAAACAATGCCTAGAGCACATACCTTCTGGAAAAATATCCACTCTTGATTTAAAAGCTGTCAGGGATGGAGAATCTACCACGACCCCTGGGGGTGTATCGAAGTTCAATATTCAGCCCCTTTTCCATGCCTGTTTTAACTCCCTTCCTCAGGGCTTAAACAAACTCCACCTATGGCCAATGGGGCCAGGGGAAACACAGGCCTGCCCACTACTCCAGGTCCCAACCCAACTCCAGAGACCGTATAAGTAGCAGCCCCCTGCTGCGTCCATATAAATAATTGCTACTGTTTCCCGGGGCCACTTACCCATGGCCCCTCAGCTTCTTCTTTAAATGGGACTTCAGCCCTAGGGTAAGTCCCAGCCAGGAGCAAATTCCTTCTCCTCCGGTCTCTGCCAGCAGACTGACTCTCACTGGCCCAGCAGCTCCTTTTGTATGAGCTTTCTGGACCCTAACTAGCTGCTTCTCTGCACCCTCTTTCTGACTGACTGCATCCCACACAGCTGCTCTGATCAGCTTGGAGGACTCACCTCCACTGCTCCTTTCTGGGATGGAGTGTGGTAGGACCACACGGCCTGCAGCAGGGTTGCCTCTGGTCCTAATACACCCCATTGCAGAGACAAAACCAACAAAACAAAGAGAACCACTATCTATGCTATTTACACTAACCACTATCTATCATTTGCAAAAAGGGTGAAAATCCTTACAAGCAGCTCCAACTTGTAGCCAAAAGCAGTGAGAAGGAACTGAGGGTGGTTCAAGGTAGGTCTGCCTTTTATATCCTTGGCTGAAGGATATAAACTCCAGTGAGGGCTCCGGGAGGAGTCAGTGCTTCAAATGCCACAAAAGGAGTTGTCACAGAAAATCAGGGTTGGAAGGGACCTCAGGAGGTCATAGAATCATAGAATCTCAGGGTTGGAAGGGACCTCAGGAGGTCATCTAGTCCAACCCCCTGCTCAAAGCAGGACCAAACCCAACTAAATCATCCCAGCCAGGGCTTTGTCAAGCCGGACCTTAAAAACATCTAAGGAAGGAGATTCCACCACCTCCCTAGGTAACCCATTCCAGTGCTTCACCACCCTACTAGTGAAAAAGTTTTTCCTAATATCCAACCTAAACCTCCCCCTCTGCAACTTGAGACCATTACTCCTTGTTCTGTCATCTTCTACCACTGAGAACAGTCTAGATCCATCCTCTTTGGAACCCCCTTTTAGGTAGTTGAAAGCAGCTATCAAATCCCCCCTCATTCTTCTCTTCTGCAGGCTAAACAATCCCAGTTCCCTCAGCCTCTCCTCATAAGTCATGTGCTCCAGCCCCCTAATCATTTTTGTTGCCCTCCGTTGGACTCTTTCCAATTTTTCCACATCCTTCTTGTAGTGTGGGCCCAAAACTGGACACAGTACTCCAAATGAGGCCTCACCAGTGCCGAATAGAGGGGAATAATCACGTCCCTCGATCTGCTGGCAACGCTCCTACTTACACAGCCCAAAATGCCGTTAGCCTTCTTGGCAACAAGGGCACACTGTTGACTCATATCCAGATTCTCATCCACTGTAACCCTTAAGTCCTTTTCTACAGAACTGCTGCCTAGTCACTCGGTCCCTACTCTGTAGCAGTGAATGGGATTCTTCCATCCTAAGTGCAGAACCCTGCACTTGTCCTTGTTGAACCTCATCAGATTTCTTTTGGCCCAATCCTCTAATTTGTCTAGGTCCCTCTGTATCCTATCCCTACCCTCCAGCATATCTACCACTCCTCCCAGTTTAGCGTCATCTGCAAATTTGCTAAGGGTGCAGTCCACACCATCCTCCAGATCATTAATGAAGATATTGAACAAAACCGGTCCAAGGACCGACCCTAGGGGCACTTCGCTTGATACCGGCTGCCAGCTAGACATGGAGCCATTGATCACTACCCGTTGGCCTGACAATCTAGCCAGCTTTCTATCCACCTTACAGTCCATTCATCCAGCCCATACTTGTTTAATTTGCTGGCCAGAATACTGTGGGAGACTGTATCAAAAGCTTTACTAAAGTCAAGAAATAGCACATCCACTGCTTTCCCCTCATCCACAGAGCAAGTTATTTCATCATAGAAGGCAATTAGGTTAGTCAGGCATGACTTGCCCTTGGTGAATCCATGCTGACTGTTCCTCATCACTTTCCTCTCCTTTAAGTGGTTCAGAATTGATTCCTTGAGGACCTGCTCCATGATTTTTCCAGGGACTGAGGTGAGACTGACTGGCCTGTAGTTCCCCGGATCTTCCTTCTTCCCTTTTTTAAAGATGGGCACTACATTAGCTTTTTTCCAGTCATCCCGGACCTCCCCTGATTGCCATGATTTGTCAAAGATAATGGCCAATGGCTCTGCAATCACATCGGCCAACTCCTTTAGCACCCTCGGATGCAGTGATCCGGCCCCATGGACTTGTGCTCGTCCAGCTTTTCTAAATAGTCCCGAACTACTTCTTTCTCCACAGAGGGCTGGTCACCTCCTCCCCATACCATGCTGCGGAGTGCAGCCGTCTGGGAGCTGACCTTGTCTGTGAAGACAGAGGCAAAAAAAGTATCGAGTACACTAGCTTTCTCCACATCCTCTGTCACTAGGTTCCCTCCCTCATTCAGCAAGGGGCCCACGCTTTCCTTGACTTTCTTCTTGTTGCTCACATACCTGAAGAAACCCTTCTTGTTACTCCTAACATCTCCGGCTAGCTGCAACTCCAAGTGTGATTTGGCCTTCCTAATTTCACTCCTGCATGCCTGAACAATATTTTTATACTCCTCCCTAGTCATTTGTCCAATCTTCCACTTCTTATAAGCTGCTTTTTTGTGTTTAAGACGAGCAAGGATTTCACTGTTAAGCCAAGCTGGGCGCCTGCCATATTTACTTTTCTTTCTACACATCGGGATGGTTTGTTCCTGCAACCTCAATAAGGATTCTTTAAAATACAGCCAGCTTTCCTAGACTCCTTTCCCCCTCATGTTATTCTCCCAGGGGACCTTGCCCATCAGTTCCCTGAGGGAGTCGAAGTCTGCTTTTCTGAAGTCCAGGGTCCGTATTCTGCTGCTCTCCTTTCTTCCTTGTGTCAGGATCCTGAACTCGACCATCTCATGGTCACTTCCTCCCAGGTTCCCATCCACTATTGCTTCCTCTACTATTTCTTCCCTGTTTGTGAGCAGCAGGTCAAGAAGAGCTCTGCCCCTAGTTGGTTCCTCCAGCACTTGCACCAGGAAATTGTCCCCTACACTTTCCAAAAACTTCCTGAATTGTCTGTGCACTGCTGTATTGCTCTCCCAGCAGATAGCGGAGTGATTGAAGTCCCCCATGAGAACCAGGGCCTGTGATCTAGTAACTTCTCTTAGTTGCTGGAAGAAAGCCTCGTCCGCCTCATCCCCCTGGTCTGGTGGTCTGTAGCAAACTCCCACCACCACATCACCCTTGTTGCTCACACTTCTAAACTTAATCCAGAGACTCTCAGGTTTTTCTGCAGTTTCATACTGGAGCTCTGAGCAGTCATACTGCTCTCTTACATACAACGCAACTCCCCCACCTTTTCTGCCCTGCCTATCCTTCCTGAACAGTTTATATCCATCCATGACAGTACTCCAATCATGTGAGTTATCCCACCAAGTCTCTGTTATTCTAATTACATCATAATTCTTTGACTGTGCCAGGACTTCCAGTTCTCCCTGCTTGCTCCCCAGGCTTCTTGCATTTGTGTAGAGGCACTTAAGATAACTCACTGATGGTCCAGATTTCTCAGTCTGAGGTTAATTTGTAACCTGGGGTTACAAGTTCATCACAGCTTTACCTCAGAACAAGCACCTCAGGCATCAGTTAGTCTTTCCTTTATATAGCTTGGGCCTCTGATCTTCAGATTCCAGAAGCAGGTAATCAGGGCATAGCTTCAAAAGGGAGGGTTTTTACATAAATCCGAGGTGGGAATTTGCATTCACCGTCCCTTAGCTATTCCCCAGCAAGCCACTTGACCCGGTCTGTCCCATTGTTCAAATACAGTCCTTTGAAGTTCATAACACTTTCCAGGGCTCACATCTCATATCCCCCCGAGATGTCAGGTAGAATCCCAGACCACAACACCACACAACCTTTGCATTTAATGAATTAGACTCCAAAGAAAAAAACTAATTCAATGAGATACTTCAAGGATATTGCAGGAAATTGCTGTGTTGGCACAGGGACCTCAAGAGGAGGCTGATGGCCCTGAAGAAGAGGGAGATCCAGGCATCGAAGTCAGGGCACGTGGTCAGGGAGAAGCTACCAGGAGGGTGTAGGGGAGAGAAAGACCTGATGGAGGGGGAGTGGGAAGGTGGGGGCTGGAAGTGGCAGGACAGAAGATACTTGATATAGCCCCCAAAGAGATCCTGGTGTGGATAATGGGGGAAGGGGGGGGAAAGAGAATCTGCCAGCAGACAGCAGTGCTGGGTCTTGCAGGTTTCAGAGACCTGCGAGATGGATGGAGAAAGGGCAAAATTCTGACATCTCCAGTACTGCCACACCCAAGAGTTCAAAAATCATGTCCCAGGCCTCAAGAAGTCACCAGATTATTTTATAACAAAAATCTCATGATTTTTAAGCCAAGTTTGAGCTCTTGCTCTCTCTGGTTTCTGAGCTGTTCAAGCATGTGTCACATTTGGAAACTTTTCTCCAAACCCTGAGGACATTCTGAAAATACCAGTCGAGTCTCTCACATACTCACTTGTCTCCAGGAGCTGGGTCATTAATAGTGAAATCATAAAAGAGGTGGCAACACTGCAGAAGGGCACATGAGGTGGGGGACAAAAGGAGGGCCAGATGTCACCAGAGGAAGGAGGCAGTGGCAGACTTTATAATATGCAAACAGAATAAGTGTGATCAAGTCATGATCACTTGTACTGAAGCAATCATTAATTTTTAGTTCTGTGATCGGTTCCTCTTTATCTGTCAAGATGAGGTCTAATATAGAATTCCCCATGCTGGACGCAACACATTTTGAGTTAGGAAGTGATCTATAATATTTAGAAATTCCAAAGATGTTTTAGTCCTGGCTGTGACAAACATGGCAATTTCCTGCAATATCCTGGAAAAATCATATTAAGGATCTTTGGTGTCCATTATATTAAATGCAACGGATCTGTGTTGTGGGCCAGGATTGTACATGACCTCTCCAGGAGGGGACACAGGATGTCAGCCCTGGAAAAAGTTATGAACTTCAAAGGACTGTATTGAATAATGGGACTAATAAGAACGGACTTTTGGAGAGTGTCAAGTGGTTTGTCTGGGGAACATCTAGGGGAAGATGAACGCAAATTCCCTCCTCTTGGTAGCAAAAATCCAGTCTTTTGAAGCTACATCGCGAGGAGTGAACCACTGTCTACTATTACCTGCTCCTGGAATCTGAAAAATCAAGGCCCAAGCTGTGTAAAGGAAAGACTAACCGATCCATGGGGTGCCTGCTCTGAGCTAAAACTGTTATGAACGGTTAACCACCAAAACACCCTTTTGTGGGGCTTGGAGGACTGACTCCTACCAGAGCCCGTGCTGGAACTGGGGTGGGGTGGGGAGTGATCTCTGTAAGCTTATTAGCATGTGCTTAGGTTCTTTTTTTCATTTAATGTATGTTTTTTCTGTAATGCTTTCACCTTAAGAATAAATGTGCTTGCTTACAAATATCTGTGTGGTAATGGTGGGAAGCGATGCTATTTATATCCTCCATTAGGCTCTAATATCGTTAGAGCTTCTTGAGCTTCAGCATGTCTGATGGGACCACTCTCAGTCGGGGTTATGGGGTGGATAATATGATCTGGCTGGGGTCAGTTCCATTCATCTTCAGTTGATCCATCAGCAAAGTGTGCAGACAGCTCGTCACAGCAATCAGTGCTTGGGTCTAGTGTCCAGGCTGTGCAGACTGGTTGATGAGCCAGTTCACTAAGCCCAGGGCTACACTAGGGGAGGGGGTTGATCTACGATACGCAACTTCAGCTACGTGAATAGCGTAGCTGAAGTCGGCGTATCGTAATCAACTTACCTGGCCATGAGGATGGCGGCGAGTCGATGGCTGCCGCTCCCCCGTCGACTCCGCTTCCACCTTTCGATGAGGTGGATTTCCGGAGCCGACGGGGAGCGCGATCGGGAATCGATTAATCGCGTCTTAACGAGACGCGAAAAATCGATCCCCGATAGATCGATTGCTACCCGCCGATCCGGCGCGTAGTGAAGACAAGCCCTAAGTGAAAAAGCCCTGCTGATCCCAATTCTGTCTCATGGACTGTGGAGGAGCAGGCAGTTTGTTTGGCCTCCCTCACTGCAGTGGTGCAGTTGTGTAAGAGCTGTTTGTGCTGCTGGCAGATGGGTCCAGAGTTATGTTGTGTGGTTGTTTGGTTTTAGGCACTTCTGGACTATGCATTTCATTTGCTTTAGTTCTTCTCAGTCAGTGGGGGAGGGGGTAACTAGCACCCAAGAGCTCATCCTCCAAACCCACATCATATCCCCCAACAGCAACAGCCGCGCATGCCCCTCTACCCTGAGCGTATCATCCCTGTGCACCCACACCCCCTACCCACCCTCACATCATATCCCCCAACAGCAACAGCCCCGCATGCCCCTCTACCCTGAGCGTATCATCCCTGTGCACCCGCACCCCCTACCCACCCTCACAGCAACCCACATCATATCCCCCAACAGCAACAGCCCCGCATGCCCCTCTACCCTGAGCGTAGCATCCCTGTGCACCCACACCCCGTACCCACCCTCACAGCAACTCACATCATATCCCCCAACAGCAACAGCCGCGCATGCCCCTCTACCCTGAGCGTATCATCCCTGTGCACCCACACCCCCTACACACCCTCACAGCAACCCACATCATATCCCCAAACAGCAACAGCCCCACATGCCCCTCTACCCTGAGCGTATCATCCCTGTGCACCCGCACCCCCTACACACCCTCACAGCAACCCACATCATATCCCCCAACAGCAACAGCCCCGCACGCCCCTCTACCCTGAGCGTATCATCCCTGTGCACCTGCACCCACACCCCCTACACACCCTCACAGCAATGCACCCATGGACAGTGCCACAGAACTCAGTAATCTCCATGATGTACACAATGCAGGCCCACACCCCCATCCACATTCCCCGGTCCCTATGACTGCCTAGTTGCATCTCCTGAAATCGACCCAGACAGACTCTACTCCAGCTCAGACACACACCTCCCCCATTTGAAAGCAGCCCTTCTACACACACACACTGCCAGCCCAAATAACCCTCAGGTGTGATCACACCCCATATGCACCCACCCTGCTACAGACGGCCCCATAGGATTTGGGTCTTGTGCTCACCATTTTGGCAGGCTGGTTGACTGACTCCAAAGACAGGGCGAAGATGGCGTTCTTGGCTCCCACATAAAGAGTCCTGGTCTGCGGAGCCACCAGGAAGATGCTGTAGTTGGAAATGGCCTCCTGGGAGAAGCGATGAACCATCTGCTGCACCTCTGCAATCAGAGAGCAAGCACACTGTCTGTCCTGGGCATGGAGTAGGCAAGGCCTAACCCAGCACCACACACGCTTGCCAGTGTGAGCCAGGCTGGTGGGGTCACGAATGTGCTCAGCTTCGGGATCCACGAGTTACCAGCTGCTTCAGATCCCAAGGGAAGGGAGTGCACAATTGTAGCTGCACTCCCCTGCCTCAGAAGACGCATGTGCACGGATCAGCAGCATGCCCCACCACTGGACTGCACTTCTCAGCCTGCCACTGCCCAGAGAGGCTGACACACAGCACTCACCAGCCTGGTGTGCAATGGCATTGCACCCCTAGCCTCCCTGTCCCTCTGGCATCAGCCCCAGTGGGACTGACAGTGTGCGCTAATGCAAGCAGGGCTCCCAAGAGTGCTGGCATTTAGCACCGTGCTCTTGAGCGCTGATCCCAGCAGGACTAGGCAGTGGGGAAGGTCTGGGGGTGCAGGAGCCCGGCCTGCCCTGTGTGTCCCATGCTGCTCCCGCCAGGAAGCTGGGAAACCCGGAGTGTAGACACAAGTGAAGACGTGGGAGATCGCCGCAGCTCCTGTGCAGCAGGAGGCTACAAGAGGCAGCAGCTGACTCACTACATCTAGCTGTTACCTGCTGCAGCTTCCAAGGGGAGCCAGCAGGGGGCGATGAGAGCTCTCCACGAGAACACCAGGGGAGCCCTGAACAGCCGTCCCACCATCCTCACTTTGCCAGCATAGCCCTTGGGCTGGACAGACGGAGAGAGATTTCATCTCCCCTTCCCTACTGCAGCGCCTGTCCGAGCCCACACACCAGCAAGCCGCTGCTGCCTCTCACCGTCCCTAGCCATTCTCCTGCCTCCCCTCCCACATCGCTAGTCTGCATGTGCCCAACAGCGCCATGAGCTTGGCTGGTCAATATGCACAAAGCTGCTTACGCTGACCCCCAGCAGCTGAGCGGTTTGGAGCCCTTGACAGCGGGCCCCGATCCTGTGGGCATGCTCAGAGCACGCCTCAGACCCAATACCTGTCAGATCCCACAGCAGGAGGGCAGATGCAGGCCACTGAGAAGTAGGGGAGGGCAGCTGGCCCCCACACAAAAGCCAGCGGGGGCCCAAGAAAAGTGGGAGAGAGGTACCAAGCGTGAGCACGAGAGAGAGGCAGTCTTAACTGTTAGGCTAGGGACCACCTACAGGGCTGGCCTGGCTTAGGAGCCTGACTTTAGAAGAGGGTTTGAGGCAAAGGATCCCAGGCTGAATGAGGCGAGAATCTCTGGGCCTGTCAGCCAGATGCATCAGGTCAGCCATTTAAGTACCCAGGCCCCTCTCCTCTCCCCACTGCTCTCCCAGCTAGCTTAGATGTCTCCCTGCACAGCTTGCTGGCTTCTTGGGTACCTCACTCTCCCCAAGCATGGTATAGGGCTGAGGATTCCACCAGACAGCAGGGCGCCGCGGGACACGGGGGCTGCTGCACCTAGTACTGCAACACTGAGGAGCGAGGCCCTTGTGGCATCAGGGTGGGGTGCTCCCTGCTGCAGCTGCTGGTCAGCTCCTTCGGCTGGCTCCTCCCAGGAATTTCTCTCCCCAAATTTGCCTGGTTATGGGGGCAGGATGGCACTGCATGGATCCTAGTGTACAAGGAGGGGGATTTCCCCTGCACAGTTCTGGTTCCGAAAGGATGCTGGGTGGCAGGGAAGAGGCAACCCTACGTGGCTCTCTTGCCTCATCCCACAAGGTGCAGTTACCCTACTGCAGAGTTTACTCTTGCTGCCTTCAGTCAGTACAAAATTCCCCAAAGCTTTTAAAACCAGCCTGGCATGTACCTTAGCTGAGCTCAAAAGCCATGCATCTGACGAAGTGGGTCTTCGCCCACAAAAGCTTATGCTCATACATATCTGTTAGTCTATAAGGTGCTACACGACTCTGTAGCTCTTGCAGATCCAGACTGACACGGCTACCCCTCTGATACTCACAAGCCTTTTGTTTCTCTGTTCTCCCTTCCCTCCCATCCAGAACTAGCCTCCTCCATCCTGTCACACAACCGGGTCACCGTTGGTGCTGTAAGAGTTCTCATCTGCAGCTCCTGTCCCCTAGTGCTCTGCTCTCCATAGCGCGTCTCTCTGCCTCACTTTACACTTATTTCAAGTCTGCTGAAAATGTCTCTTCTTCCTTGCCAGTAACGCCCCCTGCTTTGCCCTGGTGACTGATGCTGCCAGGGAGCTGCAGCCGGTACATTTACACCAGTCACCCACTGTCTTGGATTTAGCTGCGTCAAAGCTCAGGGATAGAGCTGATTTTCACTTTTCCATTAGGAAAGCGGTGGAGGTGTCACTGTCAGGACATTTAGAGCCAGGCTGCACGAAGCCCCGGAGAAATCACACTGGGTGGAGCAGAGAGATAACAGGCCTAAGTAGTATATTGGAGGAGGATTGCTAGCGACCCCAATATTAAGGTTGCCTCACATTATACCCTCTCATTTCTGGAGAAGGTGCATATAGCCCTGGCTTCAGCCCCCACCACCACCACTGTGACTGGGGGGGTGGGAGAAGGTGCATATAGCCCTGGCTTCAGCCCCCACCACCACCACTGTGACTGGGGGGGCGTGGGAGAAGGTGCATATAGCCCTGGCTTCAGCCCCCACCACCACCACGGTGACTGGGGGGGTGGGAGAAGGTGCATATAGCCCTGGCTTCAGCCCCCACCATCACCACTGTGACTGGGGGGGGGGGAGGGGGTGGGAGAAGGTGCATATAGCCCTGGCTTCAGCCCCCACCATCACCACTGTGACTGGGGGGGTGGGAGAAGGTGCATATAGCCCTGGCTTCAGCCCCCACCATCACCACTGTGACTGGGGGGGGGTGGGGGGGGTGGGAGAAGGTGCATATAGCCCTGGCTGAAGCTGCAGGGAGCAGGGGAAGCACACAGCCAGGGCCGGCTCCAGGCACCAGCCGACCAAGCACGTGCTTCGGGGCGGCTGCTTCGGGGTGGCCAATCTTGGGGCGGCGCTCGGGGGTGTTTTGGGGTTTTTTTTTAAAACACACTTCGGCGGGGCGGCGCTCGGGGGGAGGGGTGGGTTTGTTTCGGTGGGGTGCTGGGTTGTTGCGGTGGGGCGGCACGGGCATGCCGCGCTCCGGCCTGGAGAGGCGCTCGGGGGTGGGGGGGTGTTGTGGGGGGGGGTGGCGCTCGGGGGAGGGGTGGGTTTGTTTCGGTGGGGCGGCACGGGCATGCCGCGCTCCGGCCCGGAGAGGCGCTCGGGGGTGGGGGGGGTGTTGTGGTGGGGGGGCGGCGCTCGGGGGAGGGGTGGGTTTGTCTCGGTGGGGCGCTGGGTTGTTGCGGTGGGGCGGCACGGGCATGCCGCGTTCCGGCCCGGAGAGGCGCTCGGGGGTGGGGGGGTGGCGCTCGGGGGGAGGGGTGGGTTTGTTTTGGTGGGGCGGCACAGGCATGCCGCGCTCCGGCCAGGAGAGGCGTTCGGGGGTGGGGGGGGGGTTGTGGGGGGGGGGTGGCGCTCGGGGGAGGGGGGGGTTGTTTTGGTGGGGCGGCACGGGCATGCCGCGCTCCGGCCAGGAGAGGCGCTCGGGGGTGGGGGGGGTGTTGTGGTGGGGGGGCGGCGCTCGGGGGGGTTGTGGCGGCAGGCCGCTGGGGGGGGTTAGGGAAATATGCAGGTCCAGCAGAAGCTGCAGGGGGGCGGGGGTGGCTCCAGCCGCGGGTCAGGGGCAGGTGGCGCAGGCTCTGGGTCCGAACACAGCTGAAGCTGTGGCCTGGGGGCACACAAACCCGACTCCAGCCGTAGTCATGTGGGGGGTGTAGCCCAGCCTCCAGCTACAGCCGGGGTGGGGGGGGGGCACAGCCCCAACTCTGCCCCCATCGCTGACAGTTGAAGCCAAAGCCTCGGAGGCCTGGTAAAGTCACGGAGGTCCGTGACTTCCATGACTAAATCATATCATGAATAAGCAAACCGCTTGGCTCTCTGGTTTTCCTGCACCATTGTTAGGAACAGATCTTACTAACCGCATTAGCAGGAAAGCAGCAGCTCAATGCTGATGTTGTTAAAAACATCACACATGGTCACACAGCTTCATCCTCCACAGACAGCAGAGCAGTTTAAACAGCTGCAGGACAGAACCAAAATGCCCCCAGATGTAATTACTGTCATGCAGCACTCAGATACCTGCTAATTAACCCATTAATAACTCAGTGACAAGCCTACTGCTCAGAGCAGCATCAGCCTGTAGCTGTCTGCAGTTACAGACAGACCCCCTCTTCTCCCCAGCTGCCTCACAGAGACCAGAGTGTACTCAGCCTGGATCTGTGCGGAGGAGAACCAGCAGCTGGACAGGCGTGCTCTGTGAGGGCCTCTCCGCTCTGGAGTTCACTCCCCCACATGCAAAACATCCAGTCCAATGACTCATAGTCCCTTCTAGCCTTAAGGTCTCTCTCGAGCATCTAGTCTGGCCTCCTGCACATCGCAGGCCACAGAACCTCACTCCCTCAACTCCTGTAATAGGCCCATAACCTCTGGCTGAGTTACTGAGTCCTCAAATCTTCATCTGAAGACTTCAAGGTTACAGAGACTCCACAATTTACTCTAGTTCAAACTAGCAAGTGACCCATGACCCATGCTGCAGAGGGACACCAAAAAACCCCCAGGGTCTCTGCCAATCTGACCTGGGGGGGAAATTCCTTCCCGACCGCAAATACTGTATAGCAATCAGTTAGACCCTGAGCACATGGGCAAAGCCCAGCAGTCAGACACCTGGGACAGAATTCTCTGTAGTAACTCAGAGCCCTCCCCATCTAGTGTCCCATCGCCGGCCATCAGAGAGATTTGCTGCTAGCAGTCGCAGATGGGCCGTATGCCAAGGACCCGAGCTTAGCGTGCATTGCAGACAAACCCTTAGAGGCAGAATGAGATACCTCACGTTTGTACAGCAAGACAGCTAACTAGTCCAGCCAAGGCACAGGTATCTTACCTCAATGTAGCTAATCCAAATCAACCCCAGATTGGTGAGTGGGGGGAGGGGGGGATTAGCAGCGACTTCAACTAGTTAAGTGGTCTCCAACCTTTTAATGTCCAAGATCCCTTTTTGAATCTAAGGGCAACCCAGGATCTACCTCGCCCCTTCCCCAAAGCCCCACCCCACTCTCCGTCACTTGCTCTCCCCCACCCTCACTCACTTTCACCGGGCTGGGGCAGGGGGTCGGGGTTCAGGAGGGGGTGCAGGTTCTGGGCTGGGACCAAGGGGTTCACAGTGTGGGAGGGGGCTCTGGGCTGAGACTGGGGCAGAGGGTTGGGGTGCAGGAGAGGTGAGGGTGCAAGCTCTAGGAGGGAGTTGGGTGCAGGAAAGGGCTCCAGGCTGGGGCAGAGTGTTGGGGTGCAGGTGGGGTGCAGTGTGCAGGCTCTGGGATGGAGTTTGGGTGCAGGAGGGGGGTGCAGGAGGGGGCTCCAGGCTGGGGCAGAGCATTGGGGTGCAGGGGGGGTACAGGGTGCTGGCTCTGGGAGGGGGCTCAGGGATGGGGCAGAGGGTTGGGGTGCAGGAGGGGTGCAGTGTGCGGGCTCTGGGATGGAGTTTGGGTGCAGGAAGGGGCTCCAGGCTGGGGTAGTGTTGGGGTGCAGGGGGGGTACGGGGTGCTGGCTCTAGGAGGGGGCTCAGGGATGGGGTGTGGCCGCCCGCGGGGCAGCACTTACCTCCAGTGGCTCCCGGTGGGCACAGCAAGGCTAAGGCAAGCTCCCTGTCTACCCCAGTCCCACACCACTCCCAGGGGGCACCTGGCTCCACACACTGCCCCTCTCTGCAAGCACCGCCCCCGCAACTGTCCCAGCCAATGGGAGCAGCGGGGGCGGTGCTTGCAGGCAGGACCATCATGCGGAGGAAGACCCCTGCCCCCCCCCCCCGTGGGGCTGCACTGGCCACTTCTGGGATTGGCGTGGGGCTGGGGTAGGTAGGGAGTCTGCCTTAGCGGCAGCCACACTGCATCGCCAGATATTGACTGCTGGTGACCCCTGAACTAGTTCCATAAAAGGTAAACGCTACCTGTGCTGTGTGAGACAAAGCGGGAATTTTCCCTAAGATTTTTATGAATTCTGTATGCACCTCAGCTTCCTTCTGCACTTTGCACAGCTGAGTGCTACGTCTGCTCTGGGGGGCTGTCCCCTTGCTGTGGGCAAGTCTGGCCGGGGTCCAATGCAGTGTGGATCAGCTGGGCAGAGCTCATGGTGTGAAGCAGGAGAGCTGGAGCCAGACTCAGTCTAGGAGATGGTGAGGCTGCGTGGCCTGCCCTGACGGAAGAGAGACACCTGGTTGGGGGGGCTGGCACGCAAAGCAGTTCCTCCAAGAGGCTGTTTAAAAGCTGAGGCATAGAACAGATCCTGCGGATCCATGACAGAGGGTAATAGCTGGTGGGATATTGAATGCACCAGAAGTATTTTGCAATAAGTAACTTGCATCAGTAAAACAAGATTAAGCCAAAGAAAACCTCCAGAAAAAGTCATACAACCACCTCCCTAAGAGGAATATCAGAGGTGTGCAGGGGGATTAAGCATTGGGAAGTTCAACAAGGTGCAGCAGAACTGATTCCACGGCTGGAGAAGGATGATCAGACCAAGGAGCAAGTTCCAGACCCAGTCGGGGTTCCAAAAGGGTCCAAGAGGGACAGAGGCAACAGCAGGATGTCTTCACAAACTGGTTCCCTTTCCGGCAGGGCGTCCTCACAAACCGGTTCCCCATTGATAGATCTGAAGCGGTGGGAGTTGAATCTGAGAGCAAAGGAACTAACTGACGGTGAGAAGCAGCGAAAGTATGAACTGGAGATAGAGAAGTAGAGTAGAAAGAGGACTCACAAGGGGTAAGAGTGGAAAGTCCCCATGATGCCAATTCAATAGGGAACCTAGATACCAAATTGTTACCCCAGTTTAAGGAGGGGGGCAGAAAATATGGATGCCTACTGTGATACAGCATGTCCAGAAGGCAGCAGGAGAGTGATCTAGGATGAGGAGAAGCCTTATTCCCTGTAGATTAATTAAAAGCACCTGAAATCAATTAGAGCACCTGAAGCCAGTCACCTGATAAAATCCCCCTGCTTCAATCAGCCAGAGGAGGAGTTAGAGCAGAGTGAGGAGGAGCTGGAGCAGTTTGGAGGAGCTGAATGAGAGTGGTTTGGTGGTGGAGCAGAGAGCAGTTTGGAGAAGTGAAGCAGAGTGGATTGGTGGTGGAACAAAGAGCAGTTTGGAGGAAAGCGGAGGAGAGTTTTGAGAAGTGCTGTGGTGGGCTAAGAAGACCAAGATCCTAGGTAAAGGGACACCTGGCTTGTGCAGAGGGAAGGCAGGAAGCCCCACAAGCTGAAGGTCAGGAGAGGGAAGTAGCCCAGGGGAAAGAATCACTGGTACAAGTGGTTCACCTGCTATCATGGGGCCCCTGGACTGGAACCCGGAGTAGAGGGCGGGGCTGGGTCCCTCCCTCTCCACTCCCCTTCCCTGGGATACTAGTAGGATAGCTGTTACCCCAGTTCAGGGGCAAGAAATGGCACCCTGAAACCCCCCCACAAGAAGAGAAAGTGCGGGACCCATCATAGTAGTGCCGCCAATTTGCTACACTACCTACCTCATTGCTTTTCAGAAGATGTGCAATAGGTCAACCCCTATGACCACCTCTGCTGTCTCAGCCACTTACTTGGTCCCAAAGCAACAGAAGCTCAGCCAGCCAGATGGATGGAGTTGTTACTGGGGACAATGAACAGTTCAGAAAGGCTCTACTACTTAGTTATGAATTGACACCTGAGATGTATATGAAAAGGTTTCGGGACGTGCAAAAGAGCCAGAGTATGACCTACATGGAAGTCACCACCCTGCTGGGAGAATAGCTCCACAAATGGGGTAAGGGTGCAGGTGTCACTACACTGGAGGATTTGTATAAATTGGTTGGGTTGGAGCAACTCTATGAGATCTGTCCCCATGAGCTTAAAATGTGGTCAATGTCCAGAAAGCCTAAAGAGCTGCATAGTGGAGGCTGGCTTGTGGAAGGTAAGAGACCCAAAGGGGACTGGCCCAGGTTGGGGACCCAAAAGGGGGAGGGGGTCACACAGGTGCACCCTTAAAATGGGATTTGAGTAAATCCAGGGGTGACAGCCAGAGCGTGCAGACCCCCTCCATGGGATCCCAAAGGCACAACCTCTGTACGTAGACAGGACAGAAGTGCTGTCAGGCTGACCAAAGCCTGAGGGGCGAACTCATCCTCTGTCCAGACAAGACGACAGCCTGTAGCTCAACTGCAGTGTGTGAACTAGGTGATTCCTTTCCCCTGAGAGTTCAGTCACACAGTGACAGACAGGCTCCCACCCCAGGCACTAGTCCTCATGGCCAGTTGAACTCATCTGACCCCCACTCGGAGCAGAGGTGGCGGATTCTAGAAAGACATTCCCGGGGTTGAGAGATTTTGGGACAGAGAATCCCGGTCAAACCTTGTGTGGTGCAAACCCATCCAGTGCTGAACGGGTGGGCAACCTGGGCTAAGGTTCCAGATGTGAAGCCGTTTGCCCTGCCTATGGCTCAGAGCCCTGCGCAGACACAGGAGGGGTCAGGGTGGCTGATAAGGGGGGTTCTCCGGCTTTGACATCCTCCTGAGGAAGGACTGTCACTTTAAGACAAAATCCAGACCCTGTTCTCCTATACACAGCCAAAGGTTTGACCCGAGAGCCAGGCGGCTGGGAGTGAAGGTGAGAGTGAAAATGCAGGTGGCTCGGCTGGCCAGGAGGAGGGCGGGTTTCCCCCTCACAAGGAAAGGTGTTAAGATCAGGACACTTTCTGTCTGTAAGCAGACACCTGTATTGGAGTGGGGCAGAGGAACGGCCCCCACTCATCTCCACACAGAAGAGGTGAGTCACATGGGCTGAGGTGAAACTTCCCTGAAGTCTAAGGCTGTGACCAAGGGAGCCAGCGCCCAGCCTGCCCTCACTGGAGAGCAGAAGCAGAGCTGACCCCTGGGGTGGCTGAGACCCCAGCTCAGTGTGGGGAAACCGGGCAGGGCAGGACAGCTTCCAGACATGGCTGCCCTGCCCAGAGCTGAGAGAGGCCCCAGAGAAGGGGAAAGCAGCTGGGAGGTCACTGCTGGTGACAGACACCCCTGGTCAGAGGGGGGCCATGGCCCTAATGGATTCTCTTAATCGAGAGAGCCCGAAGCACAGCCCATCATGGGGGAGACCTGGCCCTGGGGGGGAGGGCAGCAGGTTACCCCCAAGGGGGGATGGGCTCCTGTACGCACAGCCCTGGGGTTGGGACCCAGTTCCAGAGGGGCCTGCCCAGGTGTGGGAGCACCCTGCACCCGCCTCACCAGCCCCTGGGACACCAGAGCCCCGGAGACAGGGCTGGGTTAAGACCCAATGCCCAAGGGGTCACTCCCTGCTCCAACCTGGGGGTCAGGGCACAGGCCGCAGCCAAGATGGCCGACACATGCTCACTGCCCTCCTCACTGCTTCAGGCACGAGGGGGCGGAGGCGGTGGCAGGATCCCAGCCCAGTTTTAAACCGAAAAGGTTTGGGGTGGCAGAAGGGTGCAGGGCTGCATGAAAACTCCTCCTGTGTGCTGCTAGTGCCATGTAACAGAGCAGACTCAGGGAGGACCGGAAACTGCTCCAAACTGTGTATTTTGATGGTTAGAAACTGCGCTGCAAGAATCTTGAAAGTGCCAGGTAGGAAGCGAGCAAGGGATAAGAAAGATGATGTGGCATCTATGAACAACGTCTGTTGGTTCGAACTTCCCCAGTGACCCTGCTCAGTTTGGTCTTGAAGGGGGGGGAAGAGATGTTAGAAAGCAGAAATTTTCTGTAATATTTTTATTAATCCTATGTGTGCCTCAGTTTCCCCCTATACTCTGCATGCTACCTAATGGGGCGGGATTAAATGTGCTCTCAGGGCAGGCTAAGAGGAAGGAATAGTGTTGTTAAGTAGGGAAGCTGAGCACAGACCCCAGCTAGAGAGCAAAGGGCTGAGCCCTGGTCTACACTAGGAAATTAGGTTGGTATAACTACATTGCTCAGGTGTGTGAAAAATCCGCGCCCCCGAACGACCGAACTCCCAGTGTAAAGCGCGCTGTGCCGATGGGAGCGTTCTCCCATCTCGTCGGGAGGGGGGTTAACTACAGCAACGGCAGACGCCCTCCCTCCGGCGTAGCAGCATCTTCACTGAAGTGCCACAGTGGCACAGCTGCAGCATTTTAAGTGTAGATGAGCCCTCCGAGGTGGGAGATGAGGCATGGGCTCTGGAAGAAGCCTGGGCTCTCTGACCTGGGAGCTGACTGAGGAAGGAAGCCAGAGAGACAGACAGAAAATGGAGTTCCCCACAGCTTGGCTTGAGCAGACTGGACGATACTTTAACCTCTAGGTCTCTGTGCTAACCTAAGGATTGTGTCCACTTGACTAATAAATCGTACTCGGTTTTAAAACTGCAAATATCTGCTAGCTGCACTAGTCTATATCAGGAGTCTCTCTCAGCTGGACTTGCTGGGCAGAGCTCACGGGGTGAAGCAGGAGCACTAGAAGCCAGAGGCTCAGTCTAGGAGGAGGTGAGGCTGGGAAACTTCCCTGAACAGTGAGGCCCCTTGGGGGTCTGGCACATCAAAGGGATTCCTCCAAGAGGCTGTTCCAAAGCTGGCGTGCAGCACCAATCCAGTGGATTGGTGACAGTATATTTCACTGGGCAGGGCTGGCGCTAGCACTAGGCGACCCTAGGCAGTCGCCTACGGCGCCAGGATTTGGGGGGCGGCGGGCGGCTGCCTCCTGCCTCCCCACTCAGCCGCTGAGCGTGGAGCCGGGAGGCAGCCACGGCGAGCCGCCCCCCTGCCTCCCGGCTCCATGCTCAGCTCCCGCAGCCTGCAGGCGGGCGGGAAGGGGCTGAGCTCCTGTGGCCCGCGGGTGGGGTGTGTGTGGGGGGGGGTGAGCTCCCGCGGGCAGGGAGGTTGGCTGGGGGGGGGGAGCATTAGCTGGGGGGGGCGCAAGGCTGGTGCAAGGAAGTTTCGCCTAGGGCGCGAAAGTTCCTTGCACCGGCCCTGTCACTGGGACTCAGTGGCTTAGCATCTGTCTCACGCAGGGGCCATCTGCAGGGACGCCTCTCTAGCCAGTCACATGAGAAGTCAGGGAGGGCAGCAAACACAGGTAGCAGCTCCAGCCTGGAGCCCTGGAGAGAGAAGCTGCAAGTCTAGGCACTCACTTAATCTGACAAGAAGCCAGTGAATTCTCTCAGCAATGGGGCAAGCGTCAGGAGGACAAACCTTCTCCTCAGGGCTCCTCCAAGCTCCTCCCACTCTCCAAAACAAGCAGCAGATTTTAAACTAGCCCCCAGCACATCTACCACACCCTCCCAGGCTCTCCAGCCCAGAGTGTCTCAACACAATAGCTAAATCCCATAGGTTGTCTCGACAGGAAGCAATCATATCCCCAGGCAAAGTAGGGCGTTAGCACTTTTATTGCATTTAGCAACAGCACAGTTTGGTAATCACAGAGAAAATTCCCTGATCAGCAGAAAAGTTAACGCATCAAAGCCATATGAGCCCACTGCCATGCTGGGAAGACTGGTTCCTGCCAAGTACCTGCCATATGCTGGGGGTTCCAAACATGGGGAGAAGGTAAATGTAGCCACCTAGGGTTTTATAAAGTCACCCTCCCACCAACAAATCCAAGCACGTCCCGAAAGAAGAGCCAAAGTCACAATAGACCAGCGTTCTGATTGCTAATTTCCACATGAGGTGCACAGGGTTGTTTTAATCCCAGCACCGTAATTATGCAGGAGCAGTAACAACTCAGGTAAAGCTGACGCAGGGTTTCTGTTTAAAGCCAAACTGTGAAACCTCCAGATAAATTATTTAAATCAGGCAAACTGGCATGGCAGTTTAGGACCTAGGGCCAAGTGGTCATTTGGTCAAGGGGTCCCCAAGTTACAGCCCTGGTCTCACAGGATCAAAGCAGGTGCACTACAAGCCACTGAAATCTTCTAGTGAGCAGTGTCTATTAGGGGACACTTGCCCCTTTGTCCCCCCATGCCACAGAAGGACATAAGAACGGCCATATTGGGTCAGACCAATGGCCCATCTGGCCCAGTATCCTGTCTTCTGACAGTGGCCAATGCCAGGTGCTTCAGAGAGAATGAACAGAACAGGGAATCAACAAGGGGGCTTAGGCCATTCCCACTTTCATACTCTGAACTACCCCTTAGTGACTTCTGTTAAGTCAGGAATTCCTCACCCCAGACAATGAAGAAACAAAGAAGATGGGCAGGGAATGAGCACAGACACTCATCTCAAAGAACTCTAGTTACTGGGAAGCAACCTTCACTACTTCTTTGAGTGACCTCCACATCTTCCAGCTCAGGGGAGTTTAGCCAGCAATACCACCCCCAGGAAGATGGTCGGAGACATTCTAGCCCAGGGGTCTCAAACTCAAATTACCACGAGGGCCGCATGAGGACTAGTGCTTTGGCCTGAGGGCCACATCACTGACCCCGCCGCCCCCTCGCTGCCCCCGGCCCCACCCCTTCCATTAGGCCCCGCCCCTTCTCCGCTGCCTCCTCTGTGCACATGGCTTTCCGCTCCTCCCCCCGCCCTCCCAGAAACCGCAGAGCTCTTCCCTGCGGCCCGCCGGGCTCCCCGCGCCCACCCCCCTTTTTTTTTTTTTACACCCCCAGGCAGGTCCCCGCCACCAGAACAACTGTCTGGGGGCGGGAACTGCCTGGGGGTAAAAAAAAAAATATATATATATATATTTTTATTTTTTAAGGGGGGGGGGCGCGCAGGGAGCCCGGCGGGCCGCAGGGAAGAGCCGCGTGTTTGAGACCCATGTTCTAGGTGAATAGCAGAACTGCCAAAACAAGCAGCAGCTTTGCATGGCAGATGACAAGCATTAGAAGTGACTGTCCCTTCCCCTCTCCCGAATTACTGAAAAAGGTTACTGAAAGCATAGACAGAGCTGCAAGTAGCAGCCACGCACCACTCTGTGATGAAGACAGAGTGGGAGGACTGCTACAGGAACTGAGAATATGGAAATCTCTCAGTGGCTGGACAGCTTTGGAGCTGTGCTGGATAGATCCCTGCTCTCCCCCAAAGGACTAGGAACTTGTGGATAGATAAACCTGAGGCCTGTGGGCATCCAAAGTATGGACTCTGCTTCCCTGAGTGTGAATGGGACCTGGGGAAATACACACAGGCTAGTGACCTAAGAGAAATCAAAGCCTTCTTGGGACAAGCAATTAGGGTGAGGATGCAGAGGGAACATTATCTGTAACCAATATGGTGTATGAAGAACTGCATCCTCACTCTAATACCTGTCTCAAGAGGTCTCTGATTTCTCTCTTTCAGGCCACTAGCCTGTGTGAATTTCCTCAGTGTATTTTCATAGCAAAGCAACTATCATAAGCAGCCTGTTCACGGAAAGAACCTGTTCAAAAACGTGGTTACTTTAGGGTGACAATGACCTGTTCAGAGGGTGAAAAGCCGCAATGCAGCCAAATGCACCACAACAGAACAGACACTAAGGGTACATCTATACTTACCTCCTGGCTCGGCGGCAAGCAATCGATCTTCTGGGATCGATTTACCGCGTCTATAATCGATCCCGGAAGTGCTCGCCGTCAACACCGGTACTCCTGCTCCGCGAGAGGAGTACGCAGAGTCGACGGGGGAGCCTGCCTGCCGCATCTGGACCCGCAGTAAGTACCTTGTAGTTCGAACTAAGATACTTCGACTTCAGCTACGTTATTCACGTAGCTGAAGTTGCGTATCTTAGTTCGAACTGGCGGGTTAGTGTGGACCAGCCCTAAGATTTATACAGGTTAAGGCCAGAAGGGACTATTAAATATCATCTGATCTCCTGTACATCATAGGCCACTACATTTCACCCAGTTGCACCTGAAGTGAGACCAATAACTTGTGTCTGACTAAAGCACAACTTGCATTTCACTAAACAATGTTCCAGAAAGGCAACCAGGTGTGATTCAAAGACCTCAGGAGATAGAGAATCCATCACTCCACCTGGTAACTTGTCCCAATGGCTCATCACCTCCTTGTTAATTCATGCCTTATTTCTAATTGGAGTTTGTCTGGCTTCAGCTTCCAGCAAGTGCTTCTTCCTTTCTCCACTAGATGAAAGTTTTATACCTGGTATTTTCTCCCTGTGAAGGTACTTGCACACCGTGATCAAGTCACCTCTCAATCTTTTTGATAAACTAAAGAGATTGAGCTCTCTAAGTCTCACTGAAAGGCATCTCTGTCCTGTCCTCAAATCATTTTATGACTTTTCTGCACTCTCCAATTTTTCAACATCCTTTTTAAAAATGTTGACACCAGAAATGGATGCAGTATTCCAGTACTGGTCTCACCAACGCGGGATACAGAAGTAAAAACCACGTACCTATCTTTGCTTACTCCCCCCGTTTAGACAGCCAAGAATCACACTGGCAGCTCCTCTTGGATTGCCTGTCCACTATGACCCGTAGATCCTTTTCAGAGTCCCTATTTTCCAGGATACAGTCCCCTAGTCTATAGGTTTGGCCTACACTCCTTGTTCCTAGATGAATGACCTTGCATTAGGCTGTACTAAACATAATTTATTTGCATGGACCCAGTTTACCAAGTGATCCAGATCACTCCATATAACAGACCTGTCCCCATTATGTATCACCCTGCCAATTGTTGTGTCATTAGGGTGACCAGACAGCAAATGTGAAAAATCGGGGGTGGGGATAACAGGAGCCTATATAAGAAAAAGACCCAAAAATCGGGACTGTCCCTATAAAATCGGGACATCTGGTCACCCTGTGTCAATCCACTATTTTATCAGCAGTGATTTTATGTTTACTTCTAGATCATTGATAATACTGAATAGCACTGGGCCTAGAACTGATGCCTGTGGACCACCACTAGAAACGCCCCCATTCAGTGATTCCCCAGGGACAGTTAGCTAGTTCTCGAGCCATTTGAGGTGTGCTCTACTGATATTGTATAGGGGTAATTTTTTAATCAGAACGTTGCGCTGTACTAAGTCAAACACCTTACAAAAGGTGAAGTATATTGTTCCTAGAGTACTGACCAGTCTGGTTCGAAGAATCCCAAGCAATGGGGCTTCCACCCTTCCCTTGGGGAGACTGTTCTACAGCCGGATACTGCTCACTGTCGGGATGTTTTTCCCCGATATTCAAGCAAAATTTCCCCTTTCCTAGTTTCATCCCATTACGCCTATATTATGTATCATCCTAAATCATTCCTCCTCATCTTCAGCAATTACACTCCTCAGACAGTTCCAGACTTCGTGTACTCGGCTTAACCAAACCAGACGCATTCAGCTCTTTGAATCTTTCCCCAATCCCTCCAGCCCCCTGAATTTTTTATTATTGTTTCTCCTTTGAACTCCATCCAATTTCTCAGTATCTTTCTGGTAAGGTACAATAATACTCCCGGTGCAGTCAGCCCAGAGCCATATCAAGAGAAACTCTCCTCCCTGCTTTACAAAGTGATACACAAGAGAACATGTTTAAAGAATATAATTTAATAAAATGGCAACTAGTCACTAGTAAAATCAGGCTCACGCTGTTTGTGGGGAAGGAACCCATTAGTTTGCTCTGCCAAAGATTATGAGACATGCTCATTAAACCTAACATCATGCATTATAAATGGAGAGAAACAGAGAGATCAGTAAGACGTACCGAAAATGTTGAGACCTTTCCCATTGGTACGTGTGTGATAGGAACGAAAGGGAGATGCTTCAGATCCCCATGCAGGCGATAGACTAGGATCACACCCAGGACATGGTCAGGTCCAAACAAATGCAAACCACACACCAGCCAGTGCACCAGCTGTCACTTTACGCTTCCCTCGGTGCTGTGGGATATGTATCCAGATGGATGGTTTGCCCATCAACTGTACTTGGGATAAGCCTCTCCTGTCTCCCCTTTCACGCTTTCCTCTGGTCTAGCTTCTTGCACACTCTGCCCCAGAGTTGGGCGCTTACCATGTAATAAGTTCTTCTTTGTTCACCAGTTCTGCTTTTAACGGTCTGCTCTTCTTTTTATTTTGACCAATGGCTCAAGATATGCTCTTGACAGTCCCCTGCTTCCCCACACCCTGGAAAGGAGGCCTCCGGCCTTCTCTAAAACTGCAGACACGGTCTCCATAGCTCCAGCTGGAACTACAATCTTGTAGCATTACTGCAAAGAAAGGAGGACACCAATCCTTCCTGAACTGTGGAGGGATGCCTCTGACAGTGCTAATCAGTTGACTTCTGAAGTGTTTGTTTAAATTACATGCCATTATAATGGGTGAGACACTTTAAAGGAAAACAGCAACCAGCATCTCTGGATTGCTTAGATGTTTTCAGACCTGCCCTTCGATGAACTTTTATCCTTGTGGCTCAGTTCAGAGCCTTCTTGCGTGGCAGGCCATGAGTTCACATTTGTTCCAGCAGGCGACTTTCATGCCCCACACTGATTCTTCAGGCACTGGTGCTGCACTGATACAGGATCTATCACCAATATACCCCTTCCAGCTTATTTTCTTCTCTGCCTCTCAGCCACTACAATGTTTCCTCCCCTAGGCTCCTGCCTCAAAACAGCACTGAAGGATTGCACCAGCTCTATTTCAGAACGGGAAATGGTGCCAAAGCAGCTGCCGCCTTTCTTGTGGTCATATTACATCTATGAAGAGACCTATTTTCCATCAACTCGTACTAATTGGCATGAATAATGCTGCGCCCTCTAATTCTCTACTGAAAGCACCTCACAGCAGCTTATCCATGTTTTGGCCAGAATCATAGAATCTCAGGGTTGGAAGGGACCTCAGGAGGTCATCTAGTCCAACCCCCTGCTCAAAGCAGGACCAACCCCAACTAAATTGTCCCAGCCAGGGCTTTGTCAAGCCTGACGTTAAAAACCTCTAAGGAAGGAGATTCCACCACCTCCCTAGGTAACCCATTCCAGTGCTTCACCACCCTACTAGTGAAAAAGTTTTTCCTAATATCCAACCTAAACCTCCCCCTCTGCAACTTGAGACCATTACTCCTTGTTCTGTCATCTTCTACCACTGAGAACAGTCTAGATCCATCCTCTTTGGAACACCCTTTCAGGTAGTTGAAAGCAGCTATCAAATCCCCCCTCATTCTTCTCTTCTGCAGGCTAAACAATCCCAGTTCCCTCAGCCTCTCCTCATAAGTCATGTGCTCCAGCCCCCTAATCATTTTTGTTGCCCTCCGTTGGACTCTTTCCAATTTATCCACATCCTTCTTGTAGTGTGGGGCCCAAAACTGGACACAGTACTCCAAATGAGGCCTCACCAGTGCCGAATAGAGGGGAATAATCACATCCCTCGATCTGCTGGAAATGCCCCTACCTAGACAGCCCAAAATGCCATTAGCCTTCTTGGCAACAAGGGCACACTGTTGACTCATATTCAGCTTTTCGTCCACTGTAACCCCTAGGTCCTTTTCTGCAGAACTGCTGCCCAGCCATTCGGTCCCTAGTCTATAGCAGTGCATGGGATTCTTCCGTCCTAAGTGCAGGACTCTGCACTTGTCCTTGCTGAACCTCATCAGATTTCTTTTGGCCCAATCCTCTAATTTGTCTAGGTCCCTCTGTATCCTATCCCTACCCTCCAGCGTATCAACCACTCCTCCCAGTTTAGTGTCATTTGCAAACTTGCTATGCGTGCAGTCCACACCATCCTCCAGATTATTAATGAAGATATTGAACAAAACCGGCCCCAGCACCGACCCTTGGGGCACTCCACTTGATACCGGCTGCCAACTAGACATGGAGCCATTGATCACTACCCGTTGGCCGCGACCATCCAGCCAGTTTTCTATCCACTATCCAGAATGATGTCAGGCTAACTGGCCTATAGTCACAGGGGGTCTTCCCACTTGCCCATTTGGAATATCAGCACAAGAGCACTCATCCAAGCTTCTGGGATTTGCCTTCTATTCCAAGTTTTACTCAGTCATTTAAAACAAAAAGACTCTTGAGTGTAAGTTATCCTGGCAGGCTAGTTTAAAATGTTTATCCCTAGCAGATGATGTTTAACATCTTCACTTACTAATAGACTGGAAAGTACTTCACCATCCTTATGTCACATGAGAGCATCATCCTGTTTCTTTCCAACTACAGAACAGAAATATTTATTGGACACTTCTGCCTTTTCTGCAGTATAATTCACAATACCCTTTGTGAGGCTATTGACATGAACTGTGACCACATAGATCATTGTTGCAACCAAGGTTCTATAGTTGCACCAAATCTTGCACAGAGGAGCTCAAGTAAGGTGTCTATGGAAAGGTTGCAATTTGCTGGTTATGATTATGCTGTCTGTATGTGTATCATTTTTGTATTTGAAGTTATGAACATTGGCTATGCACTTGTATCTCAATCTGAGTGGAAGGTGTTACGGAGTGTGGGGGAGTTAGGTTTTGCACCCCTTTCTTTGGGATTTAATGTGACTTTTAGCCAGCCAGTAGAACAGAAGGTTTATTAGGGTTGTTAGGAAAGAGTTTAAACAGAGCTTGTAAGTATGACCAGGACCCCTTAGCTGGGGCCTTTTGGGGGGCAGGGAGCTTAGACCCCGGCTTTGGGGCTCCCTGCGTTTTTTTACCCAGCTTTAAAACTGACAAACAACCACCCAAACCTTTAGCAGGCTTTTTTTTTTTCCCGGGGTCCCTCCTCTTGCCTTTTACCATTCTTCCAGCCAAAGGTGTTACCTTTTAACCCCCGTCCTGGCTTATGTTACAGCCTTAGGTAAAGTTTTGCATTTCTGATGCAGCCTTTTTTAATGCAGCAAGCCTTTTAGGTTAAATTTATCTTGCTCTTTACTTCGTTACAGAAGGCACCTTCTACACTCATCAGCTTTTCCACCCAGTTTCTCTGACTGCAGTTTTGGATATGCTTTGGGAACTGCAACCAGCTAATCTTCTGCAAGAGCAGCCCTGTTCATGGCTGGTAGTTGTCAGTCAGGGCAGGGCTACACTAGAAGCTGCACCGCTGCAACGCGTCTGGTGAGGACACTCTATGCCAACGGGAGAGCATCTCCCACCGACACCGCTTAGGTCACTGTAACTTGGGTCACTTGGGAGGTGTCTTTCACACCCCCGAGCAACACAAGTTATATCGACTTAAGCAGTAGCATAGACCTTCCCTGAGAAACCAGGCCTGACACTGGTGAGGTGTGTTAATGCCCATGGGGAAGACAAGCTGTCACCACCGACCTTTGCTCAATAAGCCACATGAGACCATTAACTTTCTCCTTAAGACGCTTTTTGAGACAGGCTGGTGCGTGGAAAGGGCAAGCCCGTGGCTGCGATGGGGCCACTCCAGCAGTCCTTGGATTGCAGACCTGCTATTCCTAGCAGGATAATTTCAGACCTCGTTTGGGATGGAGACAGTGGATGTTTCCAGAAAGGACAAGGGAAAGGGATGCACGTTGAGTGGATCTATCAGCAGCCTTTGATCCCACTGATCACGAGGAAGGATGACTTGCCTGCACGGATGGAACAGCACTTCGCTCGGTGCACTCACAGAGTAGGTGGTGCTGCCAGACCATCACCCTCCAGTTAACCTGTAGCTAAAACCCCTGAGAGTGACAAACAGATCTGAGTCTCATGGGCACATCTACGTCACTCCAGCCTAGCGACAGTTCTGTAGTCTCCTTCCTCAGCCCTCTGAATGGACACCCACTGCCCCAAGATACAGAAAGCGGGCACCAATGCCTTCCCATACCAGACACCTGCCTATCCAAGGAGACGCCATGGTTAAGTGCCAGAGCCACTAGAACGAGGTGCATTGGGAGCAGCTGGTTTCACAGCCTACGGGGACTCCCCATGCTTTGATTTCTCTCCTCTCTCTTTCTCCATTCCTACAGGGAGGTCACCAGCCTCTCTGCTTGCAGGGTCCTCTCTGAATGCAAAATGCAGGCTCCCCTCCTCGTCCGGACAGAGATCCAGCCAAGCGCCAGCTCAAAGGCACAAGCAGCGTTTTAGCTGTTCCTGTAATTGTTTTTAAAGGCCCAGACGTGCAAAGGCCAGATTGCGCCAGCCTGGCCTGTCTTCACAAAGAGCCTTTGTTGTGGCCCCCTCCAGGCAGTATCATGCCTAAGCCCCCTCTGCCTGCCCTGTTTGTCTTGGGAACACACTGCAGCCTTTGTCCTGGGTGAAGAGGAATGAGAAGCCCTTGTACATGGCAAAGTTCACAAGTTAGAAACATTCCAGGAATAGCTGCAGCAGCATTTGGCTCAGGGGCCAAGCTCCCTGCAGTTTAGAGGAAATGGGAGGGTTGCAAATGAAGCATTCAGGGCCCTACGGACTGGCAGGTGCACCAGCTACATGGCTTCGTGTGGCAAGAGAGAGGCATGGACAGCTCGCTAGTCCTGACGTGCAGAATGTCCACACAAGTCAGGGGTTGTGGGCCCCAAACGCCAGCTCTGCCTCAACATGCTGAGATGCGGGGGCATCGGGTACCTCTGCTTGAGCCAGCCTCTTCTGTCCCATGACCACAAGCATAACAGTCAGCTCTGCAGCTTCCTCCTTCACCAACCACCATGTGCCTCAGGGCTCTCCACCTCACACCACAACCCGCTGCTGGGAATGGCTCCTCCCCATGCATTTGGTGGAAGCACTTTAGATGCAACCTGTAGGAAACTGCATTGGGAGAGTTGTACTACAAACGGTAACAGATCAACACTTGTGTTACTGTAGCATGTTCAAGTGCTCCCAAGGGGTAGAGTGACTGACTTTTAAGAACACTTTAATAAGGTCAGAACCTAAGAGAAAAGCAAACTTGCAAGTTGAAAACCAGTTTCCCATCCACAACACAATAAAGTGCATTCTCACTCATTCAGCCCACCGCTTAGTAAATCAGTCAAGATCATGCATCAGTTTAAAATATCTGAATTCCAGGTAAAGTCACAAAATCACTAAACAATAAACAGTAACCGTCTCGCTCCCCCACTCAACAGCCCTGCTGATCGCTGACTGAACCACATGGCATATCCTGTTATGAGTTAAGAGAAGATATCCGTGCACTGTGGGTCAGCGCCCTGCCTTTGAACTTGACACATTACTATCAAAAGCCGCACACGCGAGTACATGTGGATATGTACTTGCTAAGGTGTTGGAAATTCAGACTCATAGACCCAAAGGGCAGAAGGGACCATCATGTTCATCTAGTTGGACCTGCTGCACATCGCAGGCCACAGAACCTCACCCACCCACTCCTGTAATAAGACCATAACCTCTGGCTGAGTTACTGACGTCCTCAAATCATGATTTAAAGACTTCAAGTTACAGAGAATCCACCATTTACACTAGTTTAAATCAGCAAGTGACCCGTGCTCCATGCTGCAGAGGAAGGCGAAAAACCCTCAGGGTCTCTGCCAATCTGACCTGGGGGGAAATTCCTTCCCGATCCCAGATATGATGGTCAGTTAGACCCTGAGCATGTGGGCAAGACCCAGCAGCCAGCCACCTGGGCAAGAATTCTCTGTAGTAACTCAGAGCCCTCCCCATCCAGTGTCCCATCACCAGCCACTGGAGATATTTGCTGCCAGCAGTCACCAGTGGGCCACACGCCATCGCAGGCAACCTCACCAAAGCATCCATCCCCTCTATACATTTATCAAGCTCAGTCTTTAAGCCCATTAGGATTTTTTCCCCCACTGCCCCCCTTTGGAGGCTGCTCCACAAATTCACCCCTGTGATGGTTAGAAACCATCCTCTAATTTCACACCTAAACTTGTTGATGGTCAGTTTATAGTAGAGGTGAGCAAACTTTTTGGCCCGAGGGCCACGTCGGGATTGCAAAACTGTATGAAAGGCCAGGTAGGGAAGGCTGTACCTCCCCAAACAGCCTGGCTCCCTCCCTCTCCCACTTCCCACCCCCTGACTGCCCCCCTCAGAACCCGCAACCCATCTAACCCCCCGTGCTCCTTGTCCCCTGACTGCCCCCTCCCGGGACCCCTGCCCCTAACTGCCCCCTGGAACCCCCCCCCCCCAATTCAACCGCCCCCCCGCTCCCCATCCTCTAATTGCCCTGCCCCATCCAACTGCCCCCCAGAACCTCCTGGCCCTTATCCAACCCTCCCGCTCCCCACCCCCTTACCATGCCACTCAGAGCAGCAGGAGCTCACAGCCCCACCGCTGCGCTCCCTGGCAGGAGCGGTGGGCCAGAGGGCTGGCAGCACCGCTCGCTAAGGCTGTAGGGGAGGGGCCAGGGCTAGCCTCCCCAACCAGGAGCTCAGGGGCTGGGCACGAGGGTCTCGTGGGCCGGATGTGGCCCGCGGGTCGTAGTTTGCCCACCTCTGGTTTATAGCCATTTGTTCTTGTGTCCACATTGGCACGGAACTTAAATAACTCCTCCCCTCTCTGGTATTTATCCCTTTGAAGTATTTATAGAGTGTAATGATGTCTTCCCTCAGCCTTATTTTGGTTATGCTAAACAAGCCAAGCTCTTTGAGTCTCCTCTTGGAAGGTAGGTTTTCCATTCCCCATACATCCTAGTAGCCCTTCTCTGCACCTGTTCTAGTTTGAATTAATCTTTCTTAAACATGGGAGACCAGAATTGCACACGGTATTCCAGAGGAGGTCTCACAGTGCCTTGTATAATGGCAGTAACATTTCCCTGTCTCTAAGAAATACCTCTCCTGATATATCCTAGGACTGCATTAGCCTTTTTCACAGCCACATCACATTGGTGGCTTTCCTGTGATCAACCAATACACACAGCTCTTTCTCCTCCTCCATCACTTCCAACTGATAAGTCCCCAGCTTATAGAAAAAATTATTGTTGTTAGTCCCCAAGTACATGACCTTGCAATTTACATTATTAAATTTCATCCCATTTCTATTACTCTGGTTTAAAAGGACGTCCAGATCTGCTTGTATTATATTCCGGTCCTCCTCCATATTGGCAACACCTCTCAACTTTGTGTCATCCACAATTTTTATTTGCACACTCCCACTTTTTGTGCCAAGGTGTGGGGGGAGGGATAGCTCAGTGGTTTGAGCATTGGCCTGCTAAACCCAGGGTTGTGAGTTCAATCCTTGAGGAGGCCATTTAGGGATCTGGGGCAAAAATTGGGGATTGGTCCTGCTTTGAGCAGGGGGTTGGACTAGATGGCCTCCTGAGGTCCCTTCCAACCCTGATATTCTATGATTAATAAAAATGTTAAATGTGATTGGTCCCAAGACTGACCCCTGAAGAACTCCACTAGTAACCTCCCTCCAGCCTGACAGTTCACCTTTCAGTATGACTCGTTGTAGTCTCCCCTTTAACAGATCCTTATCCACCTTTCAGTTCTCATATTAATCCCCATCTTGTCCTATTTAACTAATGATTTCCATGTGATATTGTATCAAATGCCTTACTGAAACCCAGATAGATTAGATCTACTACATTTCCTTTGTCTAAAAAATTAGTTATCTTGTCAAAGAAGATGACCAGGGTGGTTTGGCACAATCTACCTTTTGTAAAACCATGTTGTATTTTACCCAATTATCATTTACCTATATGTCTAACTACTTTCTCTTTCAAAATGTGTTCCAAGACCTTGAATACTGAGGTGAAACTAATAGGCCTGTTTCTTGGATCACCTTTTCCCCCTTGCTAATATAGTTCCTATTTTTAAGAAGCTCTCCAAAGGGTACAACCCCTGAATTTACAGAGTCATTAAAAATCCTTGCTATTGGGCTTGCAATTTCATGTGCCAGTTCCTTTAATATTCTTGTATGAAGATTATCCAGGCCCCCCCAGTTAGTCCCATTAGCTGTTGACTTCCACCTCAGATGTAGAGTGACCAGATGTCCCAAGTTTATAGGGACAGTCCCGATTTTGGGTCTTTTTCTTATATAGACTCCTATTACCCCCCACCCCCGTCCCGATTTTTCACACTTGCTGTCTGGTCACCCTACCTCAGATGTGGTAATTTCTACCTCCATATCCTTGTTCCCATTAGCCACCCTGCCACTAACCGTAGGCTCTTCATTACCCTCATTAAAAACTAAGGTAAAGTGTTTGTTTAGGTGTTGGGCCATGCCTAGATGGTCTTATCTCCACCCCATCCTCAGTGTTTAGCATTCCTACTTCTTCTTTCCTTGTTTTCTTTTTATTTATACGACTATAGAACCTTAACATAAGAACATAAGAATGGACATACTGGGTCAGACCAAAGGTCCATCCAGCCCAGTATCCTGTTTACCAATGCCAAGTGCCCCAGAAGGAGTGAACCTAACAGGTAATGATCAAGTGATCTCTCTCCTGCCATCCATCTCCCCCCTCTGACAAACAGAGAAATGTTCCCTCTAATTTTTGACAGGACGTGTGCACAAAAAATTTCTTCTGTGCTAATTTTTGTGCTTCTGTGCAAATTTGTGTGCGCGCGGTGTTTCACCATGTGCACGGGGTTTAGAATCTGTGTGCATACGCACACGCACACAGCTTAGAAGGAACAGTGAAACAGAGGCTAGGGACACCATTCCTTTTACTATTGGTTTTAATCTCCTTTGCAAGGTCCAACTCTGCTTGGCTTTTGGCAGTTCTCACTTTAGCCTTCCACTTTCTGACCTCTAAGAGGTACTCTCCTGCTGATCCCTCCTCCCATCATCTTCCATTCCTTATAGGCTTTGACATTGGGACTGGGCCAGTTTTTGATTCTTTATGGTGTACAAAGCAGCCTGAGGAAGTCATTCTCATTTGTGTTTTACCTTAAACCTCTGACCCATCTGCTCCAGCACTCTCTCGCTTTGCTTCAGGACCTCTGGGAGATCTCTGGGCATGTCGACTGCAAGACCCCACACCTCCACTGGGAAGGCAGGGCTACTGAATCTTTGGCAAAATGTTAATTTATGCTTGAAATTGGATATAGCCTGGGAGTTGGAGTAAAGATCCTTCCCTCCCTTGGCTACTGTAGCTGTTACTAGAATCATTTTAAAAGAGACAAATACAGATCTAACAGACTTGAAGAGCCTACAAACTCCTTGCATTGAAGTGACTGTCTTGCCATTTACTTATAAGCTTCGCCAGCTTTGTTAATGGAGCCTGCAAGCACCATAATTTACTCCTGGAACATCTACAAACTCCACAAGGAAGATACAGCCTGCAGATGTTCTAACTCTGGCAAGAGAAAGGCTCCTGCTGGCGGAGTTTGAGCACCACGGGATCTATATGCTTGGTGGAGAAAGCCAACCCTGTGGATCAAATGAAGAGTTTATGGATGCCAAGGTCATTATAGGGAATGTGATTTTGCTGCAATGCCCTTGCTCCACTCAGCCCAATATGGGACAGAGGCCTTTCTCCTGTCCTGGGCAAATCAGGGAATGGGTAAGCTGAGGGACACCATGCACGTCCCAGCTTCGTGCAGAGAACTTCTCACAAGAGGATTTCCGAAGAGAGAGTAAGGCTAGCATGCAAAGGCAGCATGGAGCAGAAGTGAATGATAAAGGATTAGATGCCAGGATTAGACACCAGGATTTGGGGGCCAGCAGGCGGCTGCCTCCTGCCTCCATGCTCAGGAGCTGGGGAGGCACCGCGGGCAGGGGGCTGAGCTGCCGCGGGGGGGTGGGGAGCCGAGTTGCTGCGGCCGGGTTGGGGGGGGGGCACAGGGCTGGTGCAAGGAAGTTTTGCCTAGGCCATGCAAGGAGAGGCCATTCCAGCCCTTTTACATGGATGCCTAGCTACCCAAAGAGACTATTTCTGCCTAGACTGTTCTGCTCCAGGAGAGAGAGAAGAACTGCTCTGGAGCCTGCGGGGCACTCAGAAAAAGCTGGCATTGAGCCAAAGACCATGGTTGAGGTGACTGTGCAATACTGGGACAGGACAGATTTTCCCCTAGAAACCAAAGTGAAGAGGCCCAAGGACTGGGGGGCAAGGGGGTGGGGTGGACAGAACTGGTCTCTGACCCTCTCCAAGTCTCATCTGTGTTATTAAACTAGACCCCCGACTCTTCAGAGCTTAAATTCAAGGGGGGAAACCGGAATTCAACCTTTGATGCTGAACAGGGCTGCAAACAGGGGAGTTTGAGAGGAATTGCTCCAGGTAAAGCAGGAGCAAATACAGGACCCTTGGGGTAAGTGGCTGTCTGTAGTGTGTGTTTGGGGGTACTTGCTGTGTGATCATTTGTTTGTTTGTGTGAAGGACCGTGTGCTGTGGCTGGCAGTTGGAAGCTGAGCTTCTTCACCAGGCATGAAACCTAGACGCCTTAATCAGGGGGCGGGGCTAATCAGGGAGTCCAGGGCTTTGTAAAGCAGTGAGCAAGCGACCAGGGAGCTTTGCGAACAGGGCTGCAAACAGGGGAGTTTGAGAGGGAGTTGGGAAGGGGAGTGTGAAGGGAGCAAGCTATCCTTGCCATTCCTAACTCCTTTAACCCAAACTAAAGGCACAGGCAGAGCAACCAGGGGGCTGCAGACCGGGGAGTGACTATCTGTTGAGGGGACAGATTGGCAGTTTGACCGTGTGCTTGATTGTTTGATTTCCTGTTTGAATAGTGTGATTTGGGAGTGCTTTGTTCCAGGCTCTTCTAAGAAGACAGTCAGCTGCGAACCAGCTGAGTGAGGAAACTCTTCAAAGGAAGGGACTATGGATGCTGAGCGATCCGCTGTCGTGACCTGCACAGGATGTGCCATGTTTGTCTTTCTTCCACAGGATAGAAGCGACTTTGTCTGTACAAAGTGCAAGCTGATCTCCATACTGGAGGAGAAGATTCAAGGTCTGGAGAAACGAGTATCAACCCTGCATTCCATAAAAGAAAATGAGTTCCTGGATAGACGTCAGGATAGGCTTCAGCGGGCACAGTGTTCTGAGGATTCAGAGCAGGCTACGCAGCGGGGACAAAAGGCCAGTGAGGATAATTGGCGGCATGTGACCTCCAGAAGAGGAAAGAGTATGAGACAAGTCCATGTACCAGAAAGGCATATTCAGATGAGCAACTGTTTTCATGTTCTCTCCACAGGTACTAGTGCAGAGAGTGGAATGAATGATACATCTGAGGGAACAGCGCAGAAGGAGACTCCACCGATTGGAAGGCATGAGATGCACAGTCCTAGGGATGGGGGTTCCACGACCACCACTCCCAAGAGGAGGAGGAGGGTGGTGGTGGTCGGGGACTCTCTCCTCAGGGGGACCGAGTCATCTATCTGCCGCCCTGACCGGGAAAACCGAGAGGTGTGCTGCTTGCCAGGGGCTAGGATTCGTGATGTGACGGAGAGACTGCCGAGACTCATCAAGCCCTCAGATCGATACCCCTTCCTGCTTCTCCACGTGGGCACCAATGATACTGCCAAGAATGACCTTGAGCGTATTACTGCAGACTACGTGGCTCTGGGAAGAAGGATAAAGGAGTTGAGCCGCAAGTGGTGTTCTCGTCCATTCTCCCTGTGGCAGGAAAAGGCCGGGGTAGAGACCGTCAAATCGTGGAAGTCAACGAATGGCTACGCAGATGGTGTCGAAGAGAAGGGTTTGGATTCTCTGACCATGGGATGGTGTTCCAAGAAGGAGTGCTAGGCAGAGATGGGCTCCACCTGACGAAGAGAGGGAAGAGCATCTTTGCAAGCAGGCTGGCTAACCTAGTGAGGAGGGCTTTAAACTAGGTTCACCGGGGGAAGGAGACCAAAGCCCCGAGGTAAGTGGGGAAGTGGGATACCGGGAGGAAGCACAAGTAGGTGAGTGCAAGAGGAGAGGGCTCCTGCCCCATACTGGGACAGCAGGACGATCGGTGAGTTATCTTAAATGCCTATACACAAATGCAAGAAGCCTGGGGAACAAGCAGGGAGAACTGGAAGTCCTGGCACAGTCAAGGAATTATGATGTAATTGGAATAACAGAGACTTGGTGGGATAACTCACATGATTGGAGTACTGTCATGGATGGATACAAACTGTTCAGGAAGGATAGGCAGGGCAGAAAAGGTGGGGGAGTTGCATTGTATGTAAGAGAGCAGTATGACTGCTCAGAGCTCCAGTATGAAACTGCAGAAAAACCTGAGAGTCTCTGGATTAAATTTAGAAGTGTGAGCAACAAGGGTAACGTCGTGGTGGGAGTCTGCTACAGACCACCAGACCAAGGGGATGAGGTGGACAAGGCTTTCTTCCAGCAACTAACAGAAGTTACTAGATCACAGGCCCTGGTTCTCATGGGGGACTTCAATCACTCTGATATCTGCTGGGAGAGCAATACAGCAGTGCACAGACAATTCAGGACGTTTTTGGAAAGTGTAGGGGACAATTTCCTGGTGCAAGTGCTGGAGGAACCAACTAGGGGCAGAGCTCTTCTTGACCTGCTGCTCACAAACAGGGAAGAATTAGTAGGGGAAGCAGAAGTGAATGGGAACCTGGGAGGCAGTGACCATGAGATGGTTGAGTTCAGGATCCTGACACAAGGAAGAAAGGAGAGCAGCAGAATACGGACCCTGGACTTCAGAAAAGCAGACTTCGACTCCCTCAGGGAACTGATGGGCAAGGTCCCCTGGGAGAATAACATGACGGGGAAAGGAGTCGAGGAAAGCTGGCTGTATTTTAAAGAATCCTTATTGAGGTTGCAGGAACAAACCATCCCGATGTGTAGAAAGAAAAGTAAATATGGCAGGCGACCAGCTTGGCTTAACAGTGAAATCCTTGCTCGTCTTAAACACAAAAAAGCAGCTTACAAGAAGTGGAAGATTGGACAAATGACCAGGGAGGAGTATATAAATATTGTTCAGGCATGCAGGAGTGAAATTAGGAAGGCCAAATCACACTTGGAGTTGCAGCTAGCCGGAGATGTTAGGAGTAACAAGAAGGGTTTCTTCAGGTATGTGAGCAACAAGAAGAAAGTCAAGGAAAGTGTGGGCCCCTTGCTGAATGAGGGAGGGAACCTAGTGACAGAGGATGTGGAGAAAGCTAGTGTACTCAATGCTTTTTTTGCCTCTGTCTTCACAGACAAGGTCAGCTCCCAGACGGCTGCACTCCGCAGCACGGTATGGGGAGGAGGTGACCAGCCCTCTGTGGAGAAAGTAGTAGTTCGGGAGTATTTAGAAAAGCTGGACGAACACAAGTCCATGGGGCCGGATGCACTGCATCCGAGGGTGCTAAAGGAGTTGGCCGATGTGATTGCAGAGCCATTGGCCATTATCTTTGACAAATCATGGCAATCGGGGGAGGTCCCGGATGACTGGAAAAAAGCTAATGTAGTGCCCATCTTTAAAAAAGGGAAGAAGGAAGATCCGGGGAACTACAGGCCAGTCAGTCTCACCTCAGTCCCTGGAAAAATCATGGAACAGATCCTCAAGGAATCAATTCTGAACCACTTAAAGGAGGGGAAAGTGATGAGGAACAGTCAGCATGGATTCACCAAGGGCAAGTCATGCCTGACTAACCTAATTGCCTTCTATGATGAGATAACTGGCTCTGTGGATGAGGGGAAAGCAGTGGATGTGCTATTTCTTGACTTTAGCAAAGCTTTTGATACAGTCTCCCACAGTGTTCTTGCCAGCAAGTTAAAGAAGTATGGGCTGGATGAATGGACGGTAAGGTGGATAGAAAACTGGCTGGATGGTCGTGCTCAACGGGTAGTGATCAATGGCTCCATGTCTAGTTGGCAGCCGGTATCAAGTGGAGTGCCCCAAGGGTCGGTGCTGGGGCCAGTTTTGTTCAATATCTTCATCAACGATCTGGAGGATGGTGTGGACTGCACCCTTAGCAAGTTTGCAGATGACACTAAACTGGGAGGAGTGGTTGATACGCTGGAGGGTAGGGACACGATACAGAGGGACCTAGACAAATTAGAGGATTGGGCCAAAAGAAATCTGATGAGGTTCAACAAGGACAAGTGCAGAGTCCTGCACTTAGGACGGAAGAATCCCATGCACTGCTACAGACTAGGGACCGAATGGCTGGGCAGCAGTTCTGCAGAAAAGGACCTAGGGGTTACGGTGGACGAAAAGCTGAATATGAGTCAACAGTCTGCCCTTGTTGCCAAGAAGGCTAACGGCATTTTGGGCTGTATAAGTAGGGGCATTTCCAGCAGATCGAGGGACGTGATTATTCCCCTCTATTCAGCACTGGTGAGGCCTCATTTGGAGTACTGTGTCCAGTTTTGGGCCCCACGCTACAAGAAGGATGTGGATTAATTGGAAAGAGTCCAACGGAGGGCAACAAAAATGATTAGGGGGCTGGAGCACATGACTTATGAGGAGAGGCTGAGGGAACTGGGATTGTTTAGCCGGCAGAAGAGAAGAGTGAGGGGGGATTTGATAGCTGCTTTCAACTACCTAAAAGGGGGTTCCAAAGAGGATGGATCTAGACTGTTCTCAGTGGTAGAAGATGACAGAACAAGGAGAAATGGTCTCAAGTTGCAGAGGGGGAGGTTTAGGTTGGATATTAGGAAAAACTTTTTCACTAGTAGGGTGGTGAAGCCCTGGAATGGGTTACCTAGGGAGGTGGTGGAATCTCCTTCCTTAGAGGTTTTTAAGGTCAGGCTTGACAAAGCCCTGGCTGGGATGATCTAGTTGGGTTTGGTCCTGCTTTGAGCAGGGGGTTGGACTAGATGACCTCCTGAGGTCCCTTCCAACCCTGAGATTCTATGATTCTATGACCTGCCTAGTCACTGCAGAGATGAGGGGGGTGAGCGGACAGCTTCCATTGGAGAGAAGCTTTCAAGCTCCACAGAGCTCTTGCCCAGATGGCTGCCGTCAGTCCAGTATTGCTCCACGTCGCACCCACACTGGCCGAGTCAGCAGAGCACCGCTGGCTGCCAACCAAGGATGGACCTCAGTCTAAACACGGACACTACAAACAACGTACATTTGTTAGGCAAGTGACATGACGCCGCCTTCTGCTGAATGAACCCTCTTCATTTGATCCTTCTCAGCTTCCCACCCCAGGTGCTTCATTTGTCCACCTGTCGTGTGGACCCTAGTTCCTGGGGCAGAGCCTGTCCTCGGTCACATCGGTGGTAGCGCCCGGCACAATGGGGCGTGAGCCTCACTTGCAGTTCCTAAGCACTCCCACAATTAAAATGACATGAAAAATGCCTCCAAGGGGAGCTTCGGAGGCAGAGACCTAAGCTCGGTCAGTCCCAAAGAGAGGGAATCTGTGGCCACAACGCCCACGTACCCCGGCACTGAATGCTCACCACGCTAAGAGCCCAGCCGCCACCACTTGCTACCGGGATGTGGCTCGCAGCACTGGGTGCACGTGTCCCCGGAGTGGGTATCTCGGCGGAGAAGCGTGCACTTACTCACCATGGACCAGTGAATGTGCACAGTCCCTGGGACCTCACTCCTCCCTTCCCCTCCCCAAACCCCCCAACATCAGCAGCACAGACTCTGTGGGAAATCAGCAGCCTGCACTGGGATCAAGGGTTCAGCGGCAGATAACTGGGTAGACTAGGAAGAAACCCTCATCCCTCTGGTAGGACCCCGCAATTCCCTTCATAGGGTTGACAGAGACCTCTCAGCCCTGATCTCGCCCTGTGGGCTCATCCAAGCACCTGGAACAAGCCTCGCTCCATCTCAGACACAAAGGAAGCACAGCCCCATCCCCCTCCTAAGAGATGGGAGAGTCAAGTGATGGGTTATCAGAGGCAGAAAGGGAATCCAGAAAGGAAAAGCCAGAGCTGTATGGGAAGGGGATGAATCATGCAGCTTTGACTGCTACCAGGCAGCTAAGTGCATGGGGAAAAACTCTCCAAGCTAGGGAACTATTGGTCTCCTCAGACAAGCGGCTTGTGCTAGGGCAGGTCTACACTACCCGCCGGATGGGGGTCGATTTATCGCGGCTAGTCTAGATGCGATAAATCAATCCCCGAGCGCTCTCCCATCGACTCCGGTACTCCAGCACCGCGAGAGGCGCCGGCATAGTCAATGGGGGAGCGGCAGCAGTCAACTCAGCGCCGCGAAGACGCCGCGGTAAGTTGACCTAAATATGTCGACTTCAGCTACGCTATTCCCATAGCTGAAGTTGCGTATCTTAGATCGATTTCGCCCCCCTCCCCACCCCCCAGTGTAGACCTGGCCCTAGTTAGCACTACCGCTGGGAATAAGAACTTTCAGATCCAGGATTTCAGCCCATGCCTCTCCAGCCTTAGGCAATGTCTTCACTAGGAAGAGGTGCCTTCTTAACTCCAGTTAGCTAACTCAAAGTAAAATTCTTGTTAAGAAACAGCCTTCGGGTTTGGGTTTAGCCCATCTCTATTTCAGACACCCTTGCTATGTGGAAACCCCTAAATAAAACCCTTAAGAGAATGCCCCTACACTCAGCCTGGGGTAAAGAACAAATGTCTGAAAGATGTCCACACTAGCGCTTTAAAATTATGGTAACTACCTGGAGTTGATAGGCAATCAAATTAACACAAGGAAAAAACAGTCTAGTGTAGATGAACACTTGGGTAACAGCTACATGATCGCCTTACTCTTTCCCACCACTCCTCGAGCACGGACACAGCTCCTAGCACGGAGGAGGTGTCAGCATTGCAGGCGTTTCTATCATATCAGACCTGTCCCTTAAGCGTAAGAATGAACATGGCTGGGTCAGACCGATGGTCCATCTATCACAGTATCCTGCCTTCCAACAGCAATGCCAGGTGCTTTGAAGGGAATGCACAAAACAGGGCAATCATCAAGAGATCCATCACCTGTCATCCAGTCCCAGTATTTGGCAGCCAGAGGCTTAGGGACACCCAGAGCATAAAGTTGCATCTCTGACCATCTTAGCTAAAAGTCTCCATGAACTTATCTAGCTCTTTTTTGAACCCTTCACATTCCACAGGTTAACTTTGCATCGTGTAAAGTAGCACTTCCTTTGGCTTGTTTTAAACCTGCTTCCCATTAACTTCATTGGGTGACCACTGGTTCCTGTGTTACAAGAAAGGAAAAATAACACTTCCTTACTCACTTTCTCCACAACATCCATGGTATTATAGACCTCTCATATACAGCTCCCCAAAGTAATTTCTTTTCCAAGATGAATATTTCCAGTCTTTTTAATCTCTCCTGATATGGAAACTGTTTCATATTCCTAATCATTTTTGTTGCCATTCTCTGCACCTTTTCCATTTCTAATCAGGGCCAGCTCTAACTTTTTTGCCGCCCCAAGCAAAAACAAAACACAAAAAACCACCACCCCCGAGCGCTGCCCTGCCGAAATAACCCTCCCCCCGCCCGAGCGCTGCCCTGCCGAAATAACCCCCCCAGCCCGAGCGCTGCCCTGCCGAAACAACCCCCCACGAGCGCTGGCCTGCCCTAACAAACCACCACCCAGAGCACCGCCCCGCCAAAACAAGAAAACAAAAAAAACACCCCGAGTGCCACCCTGCTGAAACAAAAACAACCCCACCGAGCACCGCCTCGCCGAAACAAAAAAACCCAAAATTAACCCCCGCCCCCCCGAGCGCCGCCCTGCTGAAACAAAAACAACCCCACCGAGCACCGCCTCGCCGAAACAAAAAAACCCAAAATTAACCCCCGCCCCCCCCCCAGCGCCATCCTGCTGAAGTAAAAAACAAAAACAAAAAAAAACCTGAGAGCCGCCCAGCCCTGCGGTCGGCTGGTGCCTGGAGCCGGCCCTGTTTCTAATATATCTTTCTTTAAGATGAAATGACAGTAATCAAGGTGTGGACATACCATGGATTTATATAGTGGCATTATGATATTTATTGAATTCTTATCTATCCCTTTCCTAATGGTTCCTAACATTGTTAGATTTTTGACTGCGGCGGCACATTGAGCAGATGTTTTCAGAGAACTATCCACAACCACTCCAAAATCTTTCTTGAGTAGTAACAGCTAATTTAAATCCCATCCCCCACCCACTCCCTTCTCCCAAGCCCCCACCCCAGACCCCACCTTTTCCCACCCCCGCTCCACCCCAGGCCCCGTCCCACCCACTTCCCCCAAACCTCCACCCCGCTCCTCCCCCAGCTCCCACTCCCGCCTCTTCCTGCCCAGTTTTCCACCTCCCCGAGCATGCCCCATCCCCACTCCTCCCCCCAGTGCCTCCTGCATGCCATGAAACAGCTGATCGCAATGGGCAGAAAGCACTGGAGTTGATTGGCAGGGCAGCAGGCAGATGGGAGACGTTGGCTGCTGGTAGGTGCTGAGCACCCACCAATTTTTTTCTGTGGGTGCTCCAGCCCTCCAGCCTATGATTCAAGAGACCTCTACCATCTTCCCCTCATGCAAGCCCTTATAGACTGTGATCAAGTCACCTCTCAGCCTTCTCTTCGATAAGCTACGTAGATTGAGCTCCTTCTGTCAGTATTCTTGCCAGCAAGTATTCTTGCCCACAGTATTCTTGCCAACAAGTTAAAGAAGTATGGGCTGGATGAATGGACTATAAGGTGGATGAAAGCTGGCTAGATAGTCAGGCTCAACGGGTAGTGATCAATGGCTCCATGTCTAGTTGGCAGCCAATATCAGGCGGAGCACCCCAAGGGTCGGTGCTGGGGCAAGCTTTGTTCAATATCTTCATTAATGATCTGGAGGATGACGTGGATTGCAAGTTTGCAGATGACACTAAGCTGGGAGGAGTGGTAGATACGCTGGAGGGTAGAGATAGGATACAGAGGGACCTAGACATATTAGAGGATTGGGCCAAAAGAAATCTGATGAGGTTCAACAAGGACAAGTGCAGAGTCCTGCACTTAGGACGGAAGAATCCCATGCACTGCTACAGACTCGGGACCGAATGGCTGGGCAGCAGTTCTGCAAAAAAGGACCTAGGGGTTACAGTGGACGAAAAGCTGAATAGGAGTCAACAGTGTGCCCTTGTTGCCAAGAAGGCAAACAGCATTTTGGGCTGTATAAGTAGGAGCATTGCCAGCAGATCGAGGGACGTGATTATTCCCCTCTATTTGGCATTGGTGAGGCCTCATCTGGAGTACTGTGTCCAGTTTTGGGCCCCACACTACAAGAAGGATGTGGATAAATTGGAAAGAGTCCAACGGAGGGCAACAAAAATGATTAGGGGGCTGGAGCACATGACTTATGAGGAGAGGCTGAGGGAACTGGGATTGTTTAGCCTGCAGAAGAGAAGAACGAGGAGGGATTTGATAGCTGCTTCCAACTGCCTGAAAGGGGGGTTCCAAAGAGGATAGATCTAGACTGTTCTTGTTCTGTCATCTGGTATCACTGAGGAGTAATGGTCTCAAGTTGCAGTGGGGGAGGTTTAGGTTGGATATTAGGAAACACTATTTCATTAGGAGGGTGGTGAAGCACTGGAATGGGTTACCTAGGGAGGTGGTGGAATCTCCTTCCTTAGAGGTTTTTAAGGCCCGGCTTGACAAAGCCCTGGCTGGGATGATTTAGTTGGGGTTGCTCCTGCTTTGAGCAGGGGGTGGGACTAGATACCTCCTGAGGTCCCTTCCAACCCTGAGATTCTATGTCTGTGCTGCTAAGGCAGGTTTCCCAGACCTCAAGTCGTTCTTGTAGCTCTTTTGAGCCCTTTCTAGTTTTTCAGCGTCTTTTTGGATGTGCTGACACCAGAACCGGACACAGAATCCAGTAACACACTCACCTATGCTGTATACAGGGATAACGCCTCCCTACTCCTAGTCAATATTCCTCTGCTTATACATCACAGTGGGAGATGATGTTCACCTGGTTGCCATTGTGACTCTTTCGTTCCTTGCAGAGTCCCTGCTTTCCAGAATATAGCACCCTAGCCTGTAAATGTGACCCACATTCTTTATTCCCACAGGTATAACCTTGGCCTTTGGTTTTATTAAAACTTCCTGCATTTTGTACATCTTAAAGAACCTGCCCTTATTTACCACCACAGCAAGCTTTGTCATCTGCAAACTTTACCTGCAAGGGTGTTGATCCATTTCCTTCCAGTCCACCCACCCGGGGAGCTGCACTAATCCTAGTGAAATACTGGGAAGGGAAAGCCCTGTATGGAAACAGCCACAGGTAAACTAGTCCCACCCACATCCCAACAGTACCAAGATGGCACAAGCCCCAAGGCACAGCATGGCAGAACAGAGCCATTTCAGACAGATAGCCAAGGTAGGGGGGAATGGACTGTGACCTGATGTGCTGAAATTACCTCTGAGACCATTTTCCCTGCCAACTCGGGACTCCAGAACCCTGCCTTGTTGAGCCAGACACGCCAGCCTGCTGCAACACACACCCAGGGTCTACACCATGCCCCCAAAGCTGAAGGCTTTAACTAAAAACTGCTCAGCAGGTCACTTATCTCCAATACCAAGACACCCAGTTCCCAATGGGATCCAAACCCCAAATAAATCCATTTTACTCTGTATAAAGCTTATACAGGGTAAACGCAAATTGTTCGCCCTCTATAACACTGATAGAGAGATATGCACAGCTGTTTGCTCCCACAGGTATTAATTACTCTGGGTTCATTAACAAATGAAAGTATAAAAAGTAGGATTTAAGTGGTTTCAAGTAATAACAGACAGAACAAAGTAAGTCACCAAGCAAAATAAAGCAAAAACATGCAAGTCTAAGCCTAATACATTAAGAAACTGAATACAGGTAAATCTCACCCTCAGAGATGTTCCAATAAGCTTCTTTCACAGACTAGACGCCTTCCTAGCCTGGGCCCAATCCTTTCCCCTGGTACAGTCCTTGTTAGTTCCAGCAGACAACTTAGGTGTTAAGCAGGGGCTCTCTCATGACTGGCACCTCTTTGTCCTGCTCCACCCCCTTTTATAGCTTTGGTACAAGGCCAGAATCTTGTGTCTCTCTGGGTCCCCACCCTCCTTCTAAATGAAAAAGTACCAGATTGAAGATGGATTCCAGCATCATGTGACATGGTCACGTGTCCCTGCGAGACCTCAATCTTCATTACCCACAGGCTGGCCCACACGTACACAGGAAGGCTTGCAGGTAAATAAACCCATTCACAACCAACTGTCCTAGTCAATGGGAGCCATCAAGATTCTAAGCCACCATTAATGGCCCCCACTTTGCATAACTACAGTAGGACCTAAGAGTTATACTACATATTTCTAGCTTCAGATACAAGAATGATACATGCATACAAATAGGATGAACACACTCAGTAGATTACAAGCTTTCTAATGACACCATACAAGGGGTATTTAGCGTAAAGCATATTCCAGTTATGTCATATTCACAAGCACATTTCCATAAAGCATATGGAGTGCAACGTCACAGTACAAGCCCCAAAGCACAGCATGGCAGAGCCGAGCCGTTTCAGACAGACAGCCAAGGTGGGGCGGGGGGTGGACAGCAGGGAAGGAAGGGTAGGGTTTCTGCCTGGCCAGGGACAGTGTACTGGAGCCTGGGGAAAGCTTAAGAATGACATGTAACTGCAGGAGCAGCAATAGTGGGAGGCCTGCTCAGAACTCTCTGAGCAGGATGCTGAGTAACTAGACACTCAGCCAATGAATGAGACACTCACGGCATCATCAGGGCTCATCAATAAGCTGGCCAAGTGCCCTGCCTTCCAGATCACTCCGCAGCTGTCTGAGAGCTGATGAGCTTGTTCCTGGGTATCACATGCAGGTACCATGCAGGAAGGGCAGGTTTTATCAAGAAGGGAAATACAGCGAGGCCCCAGTTCCCCATTTCACAGCCATCTGGTCTCCAGGGAAGAGGGGCAAGTGTAACAGTCTTCTCTTTGGTGAGCTGCTGCCAGCCACTCCCCTGTCCCTTGCAGCCAGTCAAGGGGCCCACAAGGTACTACACTGACAAAGAAAGGACCATCTTTTTGTTGAAAGATCATCTTGGAGTCATTGTGGATAGTTCTCTGAAAACATCCACTCCATGTGCAGCGGCAGTCAAAGAGGCGAACAGAATGTTGCGAATCATTAAGAAAGGGATGGATAAGAAGACTGAAAATATCCTATTGCTGCTATATAAATCCATGGTATGCCCACATCTTGAATACTGCATGCAGATGTGGTTACCTCATCTCAAAAAAGATACACTGGAATTGGAAAAGGTTCAGAAAAGGGCAACAAAAATGATCAGGGGTATGGAACGGCTGCTGTATGAGGGGAGATTAATGAGACTGGGGCTTTTCAGCTTGGAAAAGAGACAGCTAAGGGGGAATATGATAGAGGTCTATAAAATCATGACTGGTGTGGAGAAAGTAAATAAGGAAGTGTTATTTACTCCTCCTCGTAACACAAGAACTGGGTCACCAAATGAAATTAATACGCAGCAGGTTTAAAACAAACAAAGGGAAGTATTTTTTCCACACAACACACAGTCAACCTGTGGAACTCCTTGCCAGAGGATGTTGTGATGGCCAAGACTATAACAGGGTTCAAAAGAGAACAGGGTCCTGGGCACTGAGAACTAACCCCTGAAACAACTTCCTGACCCCAATGTCGGTGTGGGGGAGGGGGTAGAGAGGAAAGCCAGCCCCATCACAGACCCCACGGCTAAAGTAAACCATTTGTGGCCAGTCTGGGGCTCTGTCTCACCCAAGGAGATGGCTGAGAGGCACTGGCATTGCTTAGCAAACCAAGTGAACACTTTTCACAAAGTGATCACTCTGTATTTGACCTCTCAGTCCTCATCCTCAAAGGAAGCTGCACAACACTTTCAAAAGATGAGCCTGGGCGCTTACATTCATTACTTTGCGAGACCCTAAAAATCACGGACTGAACAGCGACCCTGATTTCTGGCTTATTGCAACAACCTCCCTCAGCTGCCTTCCTCCTCATGACTGGAGGGGGGTCATGTGACATGTGAATGGTCCCTTGAAAGGTGCTAACTACTTTCGCTAAATTATCTGCTCCACCTTGTGTTTAGCTGTTGCACTTTGAGTCCGTTTCCCAGGCCTGAGGAAGAGCTGTGTGGCTCGAAAGCTTGTCTCTCTCACCAGCAGAGGTCAGTCCAGTAAAAGATATTCCCTCCCCTCAGCCACACCTTGTCTCTCTAACGGCTCTTGGAGTGCCAAAAGGAGAGGGGACGGGAGATTGCACAGGATGGAGGGGCTTCCTTCCTTAGCAGGTTTACCAGCCATCCCTAAGAGCTCCAGTAAAGCTGCCATGATCCCATCTCCCACAGGGCCAGGCCCACAGCAAAGCCGCCAGGCCAGGCCACACAGCATGGTACGCCAGTGGATTTGTTCTATTGGCACATTGGTCCCTGCAGTATCTGAGCCAAGCTGCAACAGCACAGCTCCTGGTGTTGATTGCATGATGCCCTGAAGTCCCAGGTGTGTGTCAGTGAATCAGAGGTTACCATGTCACAGGGCAAAGGGCGGCTGCCTCCTATAAGCCAGGGGTCCAAATGGGAGTAGAGGTGGCACCCCCGCAAGTGATGAGAACGAGACATCGTTCACACTAGATCACACAGCTGTTCAAAACAGGATAGTGCCGCCCTGCCAGGCCCAACTACCCCTGAGCGGTAGTAGCTACCCAGCGCCACCAGCTCCTACCACCCAACGAGACACCAGATCAGTGGGCTGGGCACATCTGTGACCCCCCTGATTCTCTCATATGAGGGATGAAATAGTTAATGCTCTCTCTGGGCACCTGCATGAGAGCTCCCAGAGCCGGCACACCACAGCTCCTGGCAGACTCACTTCTGTGCGGGTGATACTCACTTAACACTGCAATAAAGCCTCAAACGTGAACAGCCTGAGTCTAGCCTGACTCTTCCCTGCACATTTATATCTGCCCCTGGACATTTCCACTGCTTGCATCTGACGAAGTGGGTCTTCACCCACAAAAGCTTATGCTCCAATTCGTCTGTTAGTCTATAAAGTGCCACAGGACTCTGTCGCTTAAACGTGACCAGTTAGAGCCTTCGGGACGGGGGAGTCTGCACAGCTTTGGTGCTGCTACAACCAGAGCTGTGCAGAAACAGACACTTAAAGCTGTGTAGAGTTTTCAAACTTCATTGCACCTTGACCCCCTTCTGACAACAAAAATTACTACACGACCCGGGGGGTGGGGGGCGGGAAAGAGTGCAAAGCCTGAACCCGCCTGAGCCCCACCGCCCCAGGTAGGGGCCAAACCCAAGGCCCACCGCCCCAGACGAGGAAGCCCAGGACTTCAGCCCCGGGCAGGGAGCCTGTAACGTGAGCCCCGCCACCCTCGAGCTTTGGCAAGTCTCAGCCAGTCCTGGCAACCCCATTAAAACAACTTTATGGTCCTGACCCAGTTTGAGAACCACTGGGAGCCCCTTGAATGGGTGCAGTTATGAGAGTTTAAAGACGCTTACACCAGCAGAGCCTCGTCTCGTGAGCTTCCCACCAGCAGAACGGCGTTCACACCCGGCTGCACGGTGAGGTCCCATTTCCTCCCAGCATAGCTAAGGCTGCGAGTCTCTCACACAGGGCACAGAGTTCATGATTTTCTGAGAGCTCCGTAACTTCCGCAGCTGCTGTGGCTGGCCCCGGACAGTTAGTCGTGGGTGCTGCAGGGGTGTGGGAGGAGAAGCAGCGCCCCACCACCCCCACCTTGCAGAGCAGCAGGGCCCTGGATCGCCCACCCCCAACCCGCTGCAGGAGCAGCTGTGGCGGGGCGACAGGTTGTGCCCCCCCCTTCCCCCTCCCCCCACCCGGAGCAGGAGCATCGGGGCCCAGGATCACACACACACACACACACACCCTGCAGCAACGGCGGGGCCCAGGATCTCTCTCTCTCACACACACACACACACACACACACACACACACACACACCCCTACCTCGCAGCAGGGCCCAGGATCACACACACCCCGCAGCAATGGTGGGGCCCAGGATCTCACACACACACACCTCGCAGCAGGGCCCAGGATCACACACACACACACACACACACACCCGCAGGAACGGCGGGGCCCAGGATCTCTCTCACACACACACCCCCGCAGCAACGACGGGGCCCAGGATCTCTCTCACACACACACCCCCGCAGCAACGGCGGGCCCCAGGATCTCTCTCTCTCTCACACACACACACACACACACACACACACCCCGCAGCAACGGCGGGCCCCAGGATCTCTCTCTCTCTCTCTCTCACACACACCCCGCAGCAACGGGGTGTGTGATCTCTCTCACACACCCCGCAGCAACGGCGGAGCACAGAATCTCTCTCACACGCACACCCCGCAGCAACGGCGGGGCCCAGGATCTCTCTCACACACACACACACACCTCGCAGCAGGGCCCAGGATCTCACACACACACACCCCCGCAGCAACGGCGGGGCACAGAATCTCTCTCACACGCACACCCCGCAGCAACGGCAGGGCCCAGGATCTCTCTCTCACACACACCCCGCAGCAACGGCGGGGCCCAGGATCTCTCTCTCACACACACCCCGCAGCAACGGCAGGGCCCCAAGTCGTGCGCCCACCCCAACCCCTCCCAGGGCAGCAGCAACTGGGTCCCGGGTCCCCCCCTCCGGCCCCCAGAACAGCAGTGATCACTGGAGCACCCCCCCGCCCAGCACCTAAGATTTTGTGACTTTTTGTTTATTGCCCGTGACTTTTCCTAACACCACCCGTGAGTAAATCGTAGCCTGAGCAATAGCGAAAGCAGCACTGACAGACCAACCCTTCCTCATTCAAAACCATGGAAGCCAAGGCTCTACGGAACAAGCAAACAGTCTGAGCTGTGCCACGGACCACACACCAGCCCAGTCCAAGGCCTGCCCCCAGCAGGTTAGAGGTAATCTGTGTTTTACTTCCCTCTGAATGTGTCTCTGGGGACAGAATCAGCCCTAAACCTCCCCTCGTTCCCACGTCCTCCTAGAGACCCCCATCAGCAGACCTGCTCTCAGGGTCTTTAAGGTGGCACCGGACTCCTCCTTGTTTTTGCTGTAGTTTGCCAGGTTGCAACAGGAGACCACTTCTCCTTTAACAGAGGTGCTCCTGTGCCTGGCTGGGGCTCCCTAGAGAGCCTGTTGCCACTCAGAGTGGAGGAAGGGTTTATCATCAGACACAGCCAACTCCTTCCGCAAACCGTTTACCACCACAGCCCAGGGCCCGGCTCAGCGGGCAGGAGCTGGGCTGACTGCACGTCAGTGGCACTGCAGAGATGACACATGGCCTGCGCAGCAGGGATTAGGGATTAGCAGCCGTTGCTCCAACTGTTTCACAGCTCCAGACCTCCCAAGCATAAAACCCTGGAGACCTAATCCAGACCCAGGAAGTGACCTAGATGGCTGCAGAGTGCTAGCTTAGTCATGTACGCAGCACTACAGGGATGCTCTGGGGACCAGCTACATGGGACAAACCCCTCCAACCAAGCCTCATACACAGCGGTAGCAGCCTTTCCCCCTTGGCTACACAGCCTCATGCCCCTTGGGTTCCCACAGTTCGCATTCACAGGGCAACTGCACTCACCCTGTTTGCAGCTTTGTGGAAAGAAACAATTTTAGGAATTTTGACATTTTAAAGCGTGCGTTTCAGCTGTGTGCCTGAGTGCATTCAGTGCAGTGACATCTCCGAGGTGAGAGCTGGCTCATGCTATCGCACTGTGTGAGCTATGGCTGCAGAACGCAAGCTCATGTTTCTAACTCTGACGGGTTGTGAAGACAGAAAATAAGTCCCAAGTGTAATCAATGCATCTGCAGCCACACCCACCCGAGTGTGCAGCCAATGTGGGATAATAGTTTAGAGGAATGGGCTGCCCCAGGTACAAATTAACTCTGAAACAGACAGTGTATCTATGGTAGGTTGCCAGGCATCCAGTTTTTGACCGGAATGCCCAGTTGAAAAGGGACCCTGGCGGCTCCGGTCAGCAATGCCCACTCAATTCACTTCATCTCCACACCCCAGCCATGAGGGGCAAGGAAAGAGATACGCCCTCTCCCTTCTATGGGCCCAACCGAACGGGCTCCCGCATGCCCAGCTTCCACCGAGCCGCTACCACTGTCAGCCTTCCTGCCAAGCATGCCAGGCTCCGCTTGCAGCAAGAGCCCCTTCTCCCAGAACAGACTGCTCTTGAATTGAACATAAAAACGGCAGAAATAAAATCCAGTGACTGGAAGCTGAAGCTGGTTACATTTAGAGTAGAAACGCCCCTTTTCACCAGCGGAGCACGTTACTTCGGGTTGTGGTGGATCCTCTGTCCCGTAGGGTCTTTAAAATCAAGCTTCGAGGTCTCTTTCTAAAGGAGACTAGCTCAACCAGAAGTCATGGGCTGGATGCAAGAACCACAGGGTGAATTTCTCTGACCTGCGCTATACAGCTGGCCTTGAAAGCGATGAACCTGGCGTGGGGAGGGCAGAGGATGGGGCTGCGTAGAGCCCCACCTGAGCACCAGCGCCCTTCACTGATGCCAACTGAAGCTCTGATTGGCTCTAGCCAATCAAAGCACATGTGCTGCTGGGAAGAGTCTGCTTGCATGCCAGATACTGCCCATACTGTAATCTCGCCTCGCTGGGCAAGTCAGACAGCAGGAGATTAGAGGAGAGGGAACACAATGAAGTGCCACCCACACCCTCCCTTTCTCACATCCTTTCATGCTGCAGGTAAGGAGGGGTTAGCTAGACTCAGCCAGGTAACAATCACTGCCTCCATCCAGACAATGGGGTCCGCTCACTTCAGGTTGACTTTGCAGGGCAAGGACCTTCCTTTGCTAGGATCTGTGCAGATTTGAGAACAGGATTCTGGGAGGCAAGACCTGCACACGCCCTTCACCAGAGGCCGGGTTCTCAAACCAACCATAGACTCTCCGCTGTGTTCTGGTGCAGGAGATGTGGGGGTGAAACCCGATACCTGGACTCTGCCAATCATCCTAGACTCTTCAAAGCAGGGCTGCCAGCCCCAAGAGACAGAGCCAAGGGTCCCCAGGAGATTGCTCAATGCAGTAAGTCGTACTGGCTTTAACGCAGCTCCCAACTAACTTGGGGCTGGTCTACCCCGGGGGGGGGTGGGGGGGGGGGGGAAGAATCGATCTAGGATACGCAACTTCAGCTAAGAGAATAGCGGGCTGGAGCAACCACGGGGAAAAATTGGTGGGTGCAGACCACTCACCAGCAGCTCCCCGGCAGCCCCACGTGCGCTTGGCCGCCCGCCCAACTCACTCACCTTCCGGGTTCCACGGAAGGCGCTTTTTTCAGCTGCAGCAGCTCTGCTGAGACGCGGCCGGCTGCTGCGGCTAAAAAAAAGCGCCTTCCGGGTTCCCTGCGCGGCAGGAGGCGCCTCCGGCCGCGCAGGGAACCCGGAAGGTGAGTGACTTGGGCAGGCAAACGTGCGCAGGGGGGGGGGGGGGGCTGCCGGTCAGTGCTCAGCACCCACCAATTTTTCCCGGGGGGAGGGGGCGGGGATTTGGGGAAGGGGTGGGGCTGGGGGTGGGGAAGGGGCAGGGCCAGGGGAGCACCCAGTGGCGCTGACAAAAGTCGGCGCCTACGGTCGACGTATCCTAGATGCAAGTAATTTTACTTACCTCGGGTCCACACGGCGCAGGCTCACTCTCCCGTCGACTCCGCTTCCGCCTCTCGCCGTGCTGGAGTTCCGGAGTTGATGGGGAGCGCTTCTGGGATCGATTTATCACGTCTAGATGAGACGCGATAAATCGATCCCCAATAGATCGATTACTACCCGCCGATTTAGCGGGTAGTATAGACGTACCCTTGGAGAGGAAGCCCCCTCAAAACAGGGAAAAGTTGATTCTATTTGAAAGTTTAGCCTGGAATGCAGACAGATATGCAGCCCCAGCCAGCTGCTCAGAGCAGGACTCCCCTTACCCTGGAGGAGGGTGACCAGATGCCCAAATATTAGGGGCTTTGTCTTATATAGGACCCTATTACCCCCACTCACCCCAGTTTTTCACACTTGCTATCTGGTCACCCTACCCTGGAATGGAGGTGCTGTCTACTCTTTCCCTTCCCCATCCTCCCAGCCACTCCCCTCAGTCTGGAGCTCATATCTCCCCCTGCCACTATACAGCTTGGTCCCTGCAACACCTCGGATGCTTCAAAATCTTTGTTCAGAATGTCCTTCCTTTGTATTGACCCCGACCGAGAGAGACAAGGGCTGGGCCCAATCCGGTTATTCATTATCAATTCAGCCCCAGGAAAACCAGTGTGACTGCGTCCAGTGGAGACAGGTTATTTGCATTACCACAGCACCCAGGGGCCCTAGTTCTGGGCCAAGGCCCCACTGCACTAGGCACTGTACAAATGTAGAGCAAAGAGAAAGGGTCCCTGCCCCAGCGAGTTCACGATCTCAGGCCAGAGTCGACAACTGGATACCGAGGAGGAGCACAAGAGAACCGCGGGGGCCTGGATGAGAGCTTGAGCTGCATGAACGGATCGGAAAGGCTGTATCATAGGAAACAGAACCTGCAAGATGTAGCCCTAGCACGGCTCTGAGGACCTAGAGAGGGGTCCAGGTCAAAGGTGACACGCAGGCTACAAGCCTGAGTAACAGGCAGGATGGGCGTGCCCACAGTGACTAAGGAAGGAGGCAGTGGGAGGGCAGGGAGCACACTGCAGAGGTGGGCACGGCCAGGGCGTACAGGGCCTGTCTGAGATGGCAATGTTACCAGTGAGTGCAGCTACCGACAGAACCAGCCTGAGTAGTTCAGAGCATTCCTGCACGGGAACTCGTTTCCATAAGAAAGCAGAAGGTGCTAAAGCCGTGTTTTGGGGTCCCGGTGTGAACTTTACCTTCTCTGAAAGCCTCCCCGCCTCACTAACAAGGATTGAAACCAACCCAGAACCCCACCCCAGGACAAAGATGGCAGCACACAAAAGACTAAGCATGACCTGCAGACTCCAGGAATGGCAGAGCCGAGTTATAAGAGAAAACAGAAACACAAGGGCTGTGTTAAATATCTAAGAAATTTCCTACTTACTTCAATGGGAGCGGGAGCAGGCCCTAAGGAGGTCAAGCCCCACGAGGAGAAATTAAGGGGAGGACAAGGAGAGGCAAAGTGGTCAGGAGAGTAAGCTACTGAGAGCTAGTCCAGGACAGGGTTTTAGAATGGTTAGATCTGGGCCAGAGGCCAGGTAAGCAGGGACAGCGTGAGAACTACAACAACATGAAGAGTTTGTACAGCGTTCTGCTGACACATTAGTATTACCTTCACTAGACAAGAAGGTGGATTCTTACTTTGCGTTTGCCAACACATGGCAAAGTCCCAGTGAAGACAAGACAGCTGGAGTTTTAACACGTAAGGTGGCCATGGTAAACCCTAGCCGTAACCTCAACCTGCTACAATGTGAAACTACAAATGGTCATGTCTTCACTAGAACTGTACACCTTGCTAGTTACCACGTGTTCACTGACAAAGAAAGAATACACCATGTCCCTAGTAAAGATCCACCCAGCAGTGTTAAAGATTAAAGTTCAGCAGAGACCAGCCCCAATGCAAAGCAGAACTGAAAGAAGGAAAAGGCCAGTTTGGGGCAGCAATGTGGCAGCTCACACTTATAAACCACTGTTTCAGGCTCTCTGCAGACTCAGGAAGACGTCACTACATTAGTTTCATTTGATTCATGTTTTGAAGGTTTCTTTCATAACAGCTAAAGAATTTTTTTTAAACTAAAGCTGAGACTGGAAAACAACTGAGATGTCAGTCTAACTGCTCCCTCCCAACTCTCGCTGGCAGTTAGTATCAGACTCAGAAGGGGTCCCCCACTTCTGCCTACTGCACAGAACCCCATTCTGATGCTGTTTTGCTCTCCAGTGACAAGAGTAATGAAGAACCTATCTTACAAGGAGAGACGAAAAACACTTGACTTGTTTAGCCAAGCAAAATGAAGGCTGCGAGGAGATCTGACCGCGCACTATAAATACATCAAGGGGTAAACACAAGGGAGAGAGAAGAGCTATTGAAGCTGAAGGACAGTGTTGGTGCAAGAGTAAATGTAGGATGAAAATTTAGAGATGGTTTCTTACCATCAGAGAAGGGAGGTTCTGGAATAGCTTCCAAATAGGAGGGGTCAAGGCAAACAACCCAACTCCTTTTAAGATGGAGCTTGATAAATTTATGAACAGCGCTATCTCACGGGGTTGCCTGTGACAGCAGGGGACTTGGCTCAGTGACCCAGGAGGTCCTTGCCAGATCAACCTTCTTATGTTACTTATCTCAGATCTCATGGAGAGATTTCCACCTCAACACTTTACAGCTAGTCTGGGGAAAAGCTGACGAGTCCAGACGGTGCTGGCTCGAGGCCTGATGAGAGCAGCAGCGTTTAGTTAAGGGTTACAACCTCAGCCATCAGTGAGGAGACAAATCAGAATGATTTAATTATGATCCATCCTCCTAGGGGTAGCAGATGCTACTTATGCATCGGTCATAAACATACAGCTAAGGGCAGCATAAAATCCTTCCTTTACCTGTAAGGGGTTAATCAGTTCAATTCACCTAGTTGCAGGGCCGGCTCTGGCTCTTTTGCCGCCACAACCAAATTAAAAAAAAAAAAAAAAAAAAAGCAGCCAGAGCAGAACGTGCCGCCCCAAGACTAGCCTGAATGCCGCCCCAAGCATGTGCTTCCTAGGCTGGTGCCTAGAGCCAGCTCTGCCTAGTTGGCACCTGCCCAGAAGGACCAATGGGGAAAGAAGATACTTTCAAATCTGTGGGAGGGGGAAGGTCTTGTTTGTGCTCTTTGTGTGTTCTCTCTCAGACGAGAGAGGGACCAGGCAGGAAAAAAACATCTCCTGAAGATATACCTGAAACGAGCCTCTAAAATTACAGAAATTGTAAGTAATAGCAAGGAAATGTGTTTGATTATCTTTTGTCTTAGCTTGTGAATTTTCCCTATGCTAAGAGGGAGGTTTATTCCTGTTTTTGTAACTTTGAAGTTAAGCCTAGAGGGGAATCCTCTGTGTTTTAAATCTTTTTATCTACCCTGTAAAGTTACCTTCCATCCTGATTTTGCAGGTGTGATTCTTTTACTTTTTTTTTTTTTTTTAAATAAAATTCTTCTTTTAAGAACCTGATTGATTTTCAGTGTCCTAAAAACCCAGGGGTTTGGTCTGTGCTCACACTGTACCAATTGGTGAGGATATTATTCTCAAGCCTCCCCAGGAAAGGGGGTAAAGGGGTCTGGGGGAATATTTGGGGGGAAACAGGGACTCCAAGTGGCCCTTTTTCCTGGATTTATATCTAAATCACTTGGTGGTGGCGGCAATACCGTCCAAGGACAAGGAAAGGATTTGTGCCTTGGGGAAGTTTTAACCTAAGCTGGTAGAAATAAGCTGGGGTCACACAGTTTTTCATGCAGGTCCCCACATCTGTACCCCAGAGTTCAGAGTGAGGAGGGAACCCTGACAGCATCAGTTCACTAGGAGGGACCCTGCCTTAATAGAGTGAGTTGATGCTGGAGCACTTCAGTCAACAGTTACTGCAGATCTACATCAGCGTAAGAACAAAATTTGACTATTAACCCGGTTCCAGGAAACCAGTTTGTAACACTACTTGGTCTGACAACGTGAATGGGTCAGGCAGTGCAGGGGAAAGTTGACCCTGGTGCCTGAGGAGTTCAAAGGCTAGCATGAAGGGGGACCCTGGCAAACAGAGGAGGAGGAGGAACTGTGAACTTCCCGGGCTTTGCACTTACCAACCCCGCAGCAGGATTTCTGCAATTTCTTTTCTGGATGCACCGGGACATTCTGTAGGCGCTAGGGAGCCTCGGAGAGAGGCTATCCATTTGGAACACATTCTAACCACACAAATGTACAGGACTCGTTTGCTTTTCTAGTTACAGGTTGTTACTGAGATGCATTTAAGGGGAAGCAAGGATGCCACCGATTGTTTTCCCCATTCCATTGCCCATAGGTGCCGACTCCATGGGTGCTCTGGGGCGGGAGCACCGCGGAAAAGAAACAGTGGGTGCTCAGCACTCGCCAGCGGCCCAGCTCCTCCCCCCTCCCCTCCAGCACCTCCTGCCCGCCGCAGATCAGCTGTTCAGTGATCTGCTGACCCGGGGGGGGGGGGGGGGGGGGAGTGGGCATGGGGCATGATCGGGGAGGGGGCAGGAAGAGGCAGGGCAGGAGTGGGGCCTTGGGGGAAGTGGGGATGGGGCCTGGGGCAGAGGGTCGAGCACCCCGGGGAAATTAGAAAGCCGGTGCCTCACTGCCTACAGCACAACATTGGCCCGAGCCTTTAGTCCTGCTGGAGACAGAGGCAATACTTTTAGCCAGTGCACCCACATCAGCTCCTCCCCATAGAAGACAAAAATGCCATTTTATGTGCATTTATTCTTGCTCGCCCCCATGCAGAAGCAGCATTTAAAAGGGGGGTTTTAAAGGTGGGATTCCAGCTTCCTTGGCTTAGTGCCTTCAGACACACAGATGTTCCTGTAAATCTTCCCATGCACCCATGTTTTCTCATTTCAAATATTTACAAAATTAGCTAGAGCTACAACGAAGCAACATAGGGCACTTTATTCTCCATTCAATCGAATCAGTCCCAATCAGGAAACATTTGACATGACTGGATTTGTGCCCTGGCCTGGAGTTCCCTATTTTTATATCTGAACTCCTGTGTATGCCCAATAAAAGTCATTACCTCTACCACCTTTTCCATTTCACAGGGTCTGATACAGCTGCATGCTCCTTTCTCCTTCAGCCAGCTAATGCATTTACAACCCTCCCTCTAGAAGTATAAATCACTCTGCACAGATATTCATCAGAAAGAATGGGGCCAAGCAAACAATGGGCTTCGCAAAAAAAAAAAAAAATCAATATTCTAAAACCAGCATCAGGCAAGTGAGGCAGCAGCTTAAGTAGGATCCTGGTCCCCGAGTCTTACTGCAGGGCTGGTATTTCTACAATAATTATATAACCTGATACTAAATTGATGAATTTAAGCCATGGACAAAGGACTGCTATAAAAGGGCAGCCATATCCCATCACTGCTACACACGTGAAACTGTTTGGCTCAGAAATCATTTCCACACAGTAGTAGTAAAATATGTATGGCTGGAGCATACAGAGCCCCAGCCCTATACAAACATACCAGGTCCTGACAAGATCACTCTTCCGAAGGGTGTACTACTTAGATTGCAGAGTTAATGTAGCTCACACTGACAGAAGAGAGTTAAGATGATATAATGAAAGCTACAGGAAATGGCGGCGATAAGCCAATAGTCATAGCTTATTTACTTCCATTAACGCAATGCATTTACATTGACAAACAGAAGTCTCCAAACAAATTCTATCCCAATCATAGGAGTACATCTTCACTAGGAAAAAGTGTGTTTCTGTTTGTGTTACTTAATACATGGCAACTTCCTAGGGAAGCCAAGGCAGATTGTATCTTTCACGTGTGTTAGAAGGTTAAGATAAAGACTACGGGAGAGCCTAGGAATTGCCTTGATTTGCAAATAACTCATGTTAAAGCTACAACAGTCTTGTCTCTATTAGCATTTTTCCCCTTTTAGTTACCACATTAGCTAACAAAGGAAGAACACACCCTTTTCCCTAGCGAAGACAAGGGCTAAGAGACCAGCAGCAAGGGATGTGCATTTATTTCAGCCTCTGAGGAACCCATAGGTCAGTGTTCTCAACCAGGGGTACATGTACCCCTGGGGGTACACCGAGGTCTTCCAGGGGGTACATCAATTCATCTAGATATTTGCCTAGTTTTACAACAGGCTACATAAAAAGCACTAGCAAAGTCAGAACAAACTAAAATTTCATACAATGAGCTGCTCTATATACTAGACACTGAAATGTAAGTACAATATTTATATTCCAATTGCTTTATTGTATAATTAAATGGTAAAAATAAGAGTCAGTAAGTTTTCAGTAATAGTGGGCTGAGACACCTTTGTATTTTTATACCTGATTTTGTAAGCAAGTAGTTTTTAAGTGAGGTGAAACTTGGGGATATGCAAGACAAATCAAACTTCTGAAAAGGGCACAGTAGTCTGGAAAGGTTGAGAGCCACTACCATAGATGATACAAGGCTACAGATCATTCCTCCCAGTTATCCACCCAAAGCAAGAAAAAAAAATCACTGCTAAACACAAGTGGAGCAAGAAACACAACCAGGAGTATTATACATAGTATAAACTGTAGCCCACAAGACTTGAATTGAATACATTCACCAGGACGAGGACAGGGGCACAGGCAGGGTGGGTTGGTAACCACTAGAGCACACCGCCCTCAGAACCAGAAGCCAGAACTCCAGAAGCTCAAGGTTCTTCTGCTGTTGCCAAATAGCTGTAAAAGCCCCTGCCCAGAACCTGGCCTCGTCTCCCTCTCTTGGCTGGCCCACACAGAGGATGACAACCTGCTACTGGCTTCAGTTACTCCATTAGCTCAAATGAAAGGAAGGTGCCGTGGATCTATCGGGTCTAACATTGCTGATTAGCCACGTGGCTGTTTTGGGGTTTTTTTCAGTTCCTTCAAAAAAGCCAGTAAGTTCTATTTAAAAAGCGACATTAAGAGACTATTCCGGGGGCAAAGTGCAGCATTCAAAAGCTAGAAATGCCAGATTTGTTTACCTGGCCAGCCTTAATTTGCCCCCTTATGCTCCCTCACTGAATGTGTCAGGGGCCCTGTGAAAGGACAATGTGCGATCATCTAAAGACTGTATCAGGAGACACGCAGGGGCCAGATTAGGGCTCTTGCTTGTGAGTGCTTCATTTTCAACCTAAATCCTGTTCTTTTAACATCACCCTCAACCTAATGCCCCTTTTCAAAAGGAACCGGTGACGCTCGGCGCTGTACAAAACGCCGCCGCTCACCGGGCCACTAGCTGAAGCACCCGGAGCGAGCCCGGCCGGGGGACCCAGCTCAGAGCAGCGCCGGCCGCACATCAGTGAGACCCCGGCCCCCGCCCGAGCCCGGCCCCCGCCCGCAGCCTTCCCGAGCCGCCGGGGCTCTGCGGTGCGGAGCCGGCTGCTGTGATGTCACTGCTGGGTGACGTCATCCGGCGAGAGGCCAGGGTGATGGGCGAGGCGGGGGCTGCGGGCGGGGCCGGTGCCCGGCGGCCGCTGCTCGGTCCCTGCCCGCCAGGTGCGCCCGGCTCAGCCCCGCGCAGGGGACAGCCACGCCCGGGCGGCCAGCGGGCTCCTGGGGTTGGGCAGCAGCGCCGGGCGACAGACCCGCCCCAGCCGAGGGAGAGGGGAGCCGGGGACCCCCAGCCAGCAGCACCCCGCCCGCCCTTACCCGGCGGGGGGAGCCCCGGGGAGCAGCACCCCGCCCGCCCGCCCACCCACCGTTACCCGGCAGGGGGAGCCCCGGGCCCGAGGAGGGGGGAGCCCCCCGTCCGCCCGCCCGCACCCGGCAGGGGGAGAGGGGAGCCGGGGACCCCCAGCCAGCAGCACCCCGCCCGCCCTTACCCGGCGGGGGGAGCCCCGGGGAGCAGCACCCCGCCCGCCCGCCCACCCACCGTTACCCGGCAGGGGGAGCCCCGGGCCCGAGGAGGGGGGAGCCCCCCGTCCGCCCGCCCGCACCCGGCAGGGGGAGAGGGGAGCCGGGGACCCCCAGCCAGCAGCACCCCGCCCGCCCTTACCCGGCGGGGGGAGCCCCGGGGAGCAGCACCCCGCCCGCCCGCCCACCCACCGTTACCCGGCAGGGGGAGCCCCGGGCCCGAGGAGGGGGGAGCCCCCCGTCCGCCCGCCCGCACCCGGCAGGGGGAGAGGGGAGCCGGGGACCCCCAGCCAGCAGCAGCCCGCCCGCCCTTACCCGGGAGGGGGGAGCCCCGGGCCCGGGGAGGGGGGGGAGCCCCGGGCCCGCCCTTACCCGGGAGGGGTCTCGCTGTCCGGGGCACGGCGGAGCGCGCGGCAGCCCCCAGCCCCGCGGGCACCAGCAGCAGGAGAAGCCGCAGCCCGAGCCCGGGCCCCATTCTCGCCGCTCGGTGCCGCTCGCTTCCGGCGGCCTCTGCAGCCCGCTCCGGCCTCCCGCCGCCGCTCCCTGCAGCCGCCGCTCCGAGCCCCGCCCCGCGCCCAGGTGGCACCGTGACGCCGCCGCGCGTGACGCCCCCGCGAGCAGGTAACTCCGCGGGCGGGGCCACGCTCCCTCCCGGCGAGGAACACGTGGGGCCGTGACCAGCCGGGCCCTGGGGCGGCCCGACCTGCGACCCCCAGCGCTCCCCTCCCCCCCGCAGCAACCTGCACCCCCAACCCCCCCCCACACCCCTCCCCCACAGCAACCTGCACCCCAGCCCGCCTGCTACCCCCAGCGCTCCCCCCTCCCCCCCACAGCAACCTGCACCCCCAACCCCCCCCACACAACTCCCCCAACTCCCCCTACACCCCTTCCCCGCAGCAACCTGCACCCCCAACTCCCCATACACCCTCCCCTGCCGCAACCGCACCCCAGCTCCCTGTGCTCCCCACACCCCTCCCCCGCAGCAACCTGCACCCCAGCCCGCCTGCTACCCCCAGCGCTCCCCCCTCCCCCCCACAGCAACCTGCACCCCCAACTCCCCCTACACCCCTCCCCTGCAGCAACCTCCACCCCCCAACTCCCCACACCCCCCTCCCCCGCAGCAACCTGCACCCCAGCTCCCTGTGCTCCCCACACCCCCCTCCCCCGCAGCAACCTGATCCCCATCTCCCTGTGCTCCCCACAACCCCTCCCCCGCAGCAACCTGTACCCCAGCTCCCTCTTCTCCCCACATCCCCCTCCCCCATACACCCCTCCTCTGCTGCAACCTGCACCCCAGCTCCCTGTGCTCCCCCTACACCCCTCCCCCTACACCCCTCCCCCGCAGCAACCTGCACCCCAGCTCCCTCTTCTCCCCACACACCCCTCCCCCGCTGCAACCTGCACCCCAGCTCCCTGTGCTCCCCCTACACCCCTCCCCCATACACCCCTCCCCCGCAGCAACCTGCACCCCAGCTCCGTGCTCCCCACACCCCCCTCCCCCATACACCCCTCCCCCGCAGCAACCTGCACCCCAGCTCCCTGTGCTCCCCACACCCCCCTCCCCCTACACCCCCTCCCCTGCCACAACCTGCTCCCTGTGCTCCCCACACCCCCCTCCCCCGCAGCAACCTGATCTCCAGCTCCCTGTGCTCCCCACACCCCCCTCCCCCATAGCAACCTGCACCCCAGCTCCCTGTGCTCCCCATACACCCCTCCCCTGCCGCAACCTGCACCCCAGCTCCCTGTGCTCCCCACACCCCCCTCCCCCTGCACCCCCTTCCATGCCGCAACCTGCACCCCAGCTCCCTGTGCTCCCCACACCCCCCTCCCCCGCAGCAACCTGATCCCCAGCTCCCTGTGTTCCCCATACACCCCTCCCCTGCAGCAACCTGCACCCCATCTCCCTGTGCTCCCCACAACCCCTCCCCCGCAGCAACCTGATCCCCAGCTCCCTCTTCTCCCCACACCCCCCTCCCCTGCAGCCTTCTGAACCCCATCTCCCTGTGCTCCCCACACATCACCTCTCTATACCTCCCTCCCCTGCAGCAACCTGCACCCCATCTCTGTGCTCCCCATACACCCCTTCCCCCGCACCCTTTTGCACCCCATCTCCCTTGCTCCCCATACATTGCCTCTCCCCCTACACTCCCTCCCCCACAGCCTTCTGCACCCCATCTCCCTGTGCTCCTGACACATCGCCTCCCCCCACACGCCCCTTCTCCACAGCCTTGGGCACCCATCTCACTGTGCTCCCCACACATTGCCTCTCCCCACACTCCCCTCTCCTGCAACAGCCTGCACCTCATCTCTCTGTGCTCCCCATATATCACCCCTCCCCATACACCCCCACCGCTGCAACTACCTGCACCCCATGTCCCTGTGCTCCTCACACATCCCCTACCCCCCTTCCACATGTGCTACCTTCCTCCTCCATCTCTCCTCCGAGGAGCCCAGGAACTTCTCAACCCCTCTAAACACACTTCTTTCTCCACCCACCCCACCAATTACTTGCGAGGTGGGATGAGCTCCGAGTTTGGACACTAGCCTGGGCCTTGGGAAATCTGAGCTGAATTCCTTGCTCCACCACCAGGAAGTCTCTGGGAGCTTGGGCAGTGTTGTTTTAGCCCTGCCAGGCACAGGATAGCAGGAGATAAGGTGGGGAAGGGAATATCTTTTATTGATCTAACTTCTGTTGGTGGGAGAGATGAGCTTTTGAGCCACACTGAGCTCTGCTGCAGGTCTGGGAAACGTTAAGGCCATGTCTACACATACAGTGCTGTACCGATACAGCTGCCAGGGCCGTCCTGAGGCATTCGCAGAATACTCAGCTGTGTAGGGCACCACGTAATTTGGGGCACCAAATGTCATGGTGCCCTAGGCAGCTGCATGCTGTGTATGTGGCCAGCCCCCCCTGCTCCGCCCCCACCCTGCCCCCATTCAACCACTTCCTCCAAGCCCCCACCCTTGCTCTGCCCCACCTCTTCCCGCCCCTCCCCTGAGCGACACAGCCCACGGGATTGGTGGGGGTACTGGAGCCGGCAGAAGGGGTCGGGTCCAGCCCCGCACTCACTAGCGGCAGTGGCGGGCAGCAGCGTGACCTGGCCCCAGCCCACTCTGCTCTGCCAGCTCCCAGCCACATTGCTTTGCTTCCCACGGCCGCCGGTGAGTGCGGGGGGGCGGGCCCGACTCCTGCTGCCTGCGCCAGACCCCCCACTAATCTCCCAGGCCTCCCTGCCCTGCTGCTGCCCCCGCGACCCTGCAGCCCTTGAGCACAGCCCCCCCCCCCCCGGAGGAGCTGGCCCCCCAAGCCGCAGGGGGGGTGCAGGTGCTAGGGCTGTGTAGGGCTGTTCCGTAGGAACGGCCCCAACAGCTGCACTGCTATAGCACAGGTGGTGAAGACACGCTCTGCTGACAGGAGAGAGCTTTCCTGCTCACGTTGCTAGTGTGCACAGCGGTCTTATGTCGGTATAACATATAGAAGCGACAAAGGGTCCTGTGGCACCTTGTAGACTAACAGACGTATTGAAGCATAAGCTTTCGTGGGTGAATACCCACTTCTTCGGATGCAAGCAGTGGAAATGTCCAGAGGCAGATATAAAAGTGCAGGGAAGATTCAGGCTAGAGATAACGAGGTAAGCTTAATCAGGGAGGGTGAGGCCCTCTTCTAGCAGTTGAGGTGGAATATTCACACCCCTGAGCAACATATGTTTTACCGACATAGCTGGTAGCGTAGACATGGCCTCGGAGTGTCCCAGTAAATGTAACGTAGAACAGATGACACTATACAGTGAACTCACAGTTCAAGGCACCATTCAAGGTGAAGTGGTCCATTCCCCCCTATGACTGGGGGATGTGAAAGGAAGGTTGGCCAGGGGAGGCAGCGGGGGGCGGTTAGCAGGTTATTACAACAATTTGTAACCCACAAACAATTCCCCCCTCGGCTGCCTTCCCTCTCCCTTCCTTTCCCCCCTGATTGGTGGGGTGTTAACAGGCCATTTCACCTCTTCACCTAAGGGGTCTCCCACAGCTCCCAGGAGAGTGCTCTAACCATTGGGCTGTGGGATATTCTGATGTGGGGCTTCCTCAGTATCTTCTGTTGAAGCTGTTTCACGGTGGATAAGTACTTAGAGCAGTGGTGGGCAATTTGCGGCCCGTCAGGGTAATCTGCTGGTGGGGCTACGTTGACCTTCCGCACTAGGCACGGCTGCCCGCAGCTCCCAGTGGCCGCAGTTCGCTGTTCCCAGCCAACAGGAGCTGCGGGAAGCAGCGGGCCACAGGGACGTAAACACTGTCTCGCGTCCCGCCAGCGGATTACCCTGACGGGCCACAGGTTGCCCACCACTGACTTAGTCACTGAGACACCAAGAGAGCGCAAGAATGATACTCTAGCGTGGGAGACCCAGGGGGTCAGTACCCCTGCTCCAATGACTCTTTAATAGTTATCCACAAAGGAACAGCCTCAACAGGAGAGACCAAGGGTGCCCTACGTGGGAATACCCCACAGCTCAGTGGTTGAAGCACATTCCTGAGGGGTGTTGGAGACCCCCCTGTTCAAATCCTTTCTTCCCCCAAGCTCCAGGGGGAATTGAATGTAGGTCTCCCACATCATAGACTCATAGAATCATAGAATCTCAGGGTTGGAAGGGACCTCAGGAGGTCATCTAGTCCAACCCCCTGCTCAAAGCAGGACCAACACCAACTAAATCGTCCCAGCCAGGGCTTTGTCAAGCCTGACCTTAAAAACCTCTAAGGAAGGAGATTCCACCACCTCCCTAGGTAACCCATTCCAGTGCTTCACCACCCTACTAGTGAAAAAGTTTTTCCTAATATCCAACCTAAACCTCCCCCTCTGCAACTTGAGACCATTACTCCTTGTTCTGTCATCTTCTACCACTGAGAACAGTCTAGATCCATCCTCTTTGGAACACCCTTTCAGGTAGTTGAAAGCAGCTATCAAATCCCCCTTCATTCTTCTCTTCTGCAGGCTAAACAATCCCAGTTCCCTCAGCCTCTCCTCACAAGTCATGTGCTCCAGCCCCCTAATCATTTTTGTTGCCCTCCGTTGGACTCTTTCCAATTTATCCACATCCTTCTTGTAGTGTGGGGCCCAAAACTGGACACAGTACTCCAAATGAGGCCTCACCAGTGCCGAATAGAGGGGAATAATCACGTCCCTCGATCTGCTGGAAATGCCCCTACCTAGACAGCCCAAAATGCCATTAGCCTTCTTGGCAACAAGGGCACACTGTTGACTCATATTCAGCTTTTCGTCCACTGTAACCCCTAGGTCCTTTTCTGCAGAACTGCTGCCCAGCCATTCAGTCCCTAGTCTGTAGCAGTGCATGGGATTCTTCCATCCTAAGTGCAGGACTCTGCACTTGTCCTTGTTGAACCTCATCAGATTTCTTTTGGCCCAATCCTCTAATTTGTCTAGGTCCCTCTGTATCCTGTCCCTACCCTCCAGCGTATCAACCACTCCTCCCAGTTTAGTGTCATCTGCAAACTTGCTAAGGGTGCAGTCCACACCATCCTCCAGATCGTTAATGAAGATATTGAACAAAACCAGCCCCAGCACCGACCCTTGGGGCACTCCACTTGATACCGGCTGCCAACTAGACATGGAGCCATCGATCACTACCCGTTGAGCCCGACCATCTAGCCAGTTTTCTATCCACCCTACCGTCCATTCATCCAGCCAATACTTCTTTAACTTGCTGGCAAGAATACTGTGGGAGACTGTATCAAAAGCTTTGCTAAAGTCAAGAAATAGCACATCCACTGCTTTCCCCTCATCCACAGAGCCAGTTATCTCATCATAGAAGGCAATTAGGTTAGTCAGGCATGACTTGCCCTTGGTGAATCCATGCTGACTGTTCCTCATCACTTTCCCCTCCTTTAAGTGGTTCAGAATTGATTCCTTGAGGATCTGTTCCATGATTTTTCCAGGGACTGAGGTGAGACTGACTGGCCTGTAGTTCCCCGGATCTTCCTTCTTCCCTTTTTTAAAGATGGGCACTACATTAGCTTTTTTCCAGTCATCCGGGACCTCCCCCGATTGCCATGATTTGTCAAAGATAATGGCCAATGGCTCTGCAATCACATCGGCCAACTCCTTTAGCACCCTCGGATGCAGTGCATCCGGCCCCATGGACTTGTGCTCGTCCAGCTTTTCTAAATAGTCCCGAACTACTTCTTTCTCCACAGAGGGCTGGTCACCTCCTCCCCATACCGTGCTGCGGAGTGCAGCCGCCTGGGAGCTGACCTTGTCTGTGAAGACAGAGGCAAAAAAAGCATTGAGTACACTAGCTTTCTCCACATCCTCTGTCACTAGGTTCCCTCCCTCATTCAGCAAGGGGCCCACACTTTCCTTGACTTTCTTCTTGTTGCTCACATACCTGAAGAAACCCTTCTTGTTACTCCTAACATCTCCGGCTAGCTGCAACTCCAAGTGTGATTTGGCCTTCCTAATTTCACTCCTGCATGCCTGAACAATATTTATATACTCCTCCCTAGTCATTTGTCCAATCTTCCACTTCTTGTAAGCTGCTTTTTTGTGTTTAAGACGAGCAAGGATTTCACTGTTAAGCCAAGCTGGGCGCCTGCCATATTTACTTTTCTTTCTACACATCGGGATGGTTTGTTCCTGCAACCTTAATAAGGATTCTTTAAAATACAGCCAGCTTTCCTCGACTCCTTTCCCCCTCATGTTATTCTCCCAGGGGACCTTGCCCATCAGTTCCCTGAGGGAGTCGAAGTCTGCTTTTCTGAAGTCCAGGCTCTGTATTCTACTGCTCTCCTTTCTTCCTTGTGTCAGGATCCTGAACTCGACCATCTCATGGTCACTGCCTCCCAGGTTCCCATCCACTATTGCTTCCTCTACTATTTCCTCCCTGTTTGTGAGCAGCAGGTCAAGAAGAGCTTTTCCCCTAGTTGGTTCCTCCAGCACTTGCACCAGGAAATTGTCCCCTACACTTTCCAAAAACTTCCTGGATTGTCTGTGGACCGCTGTATTGCTCTCCCAGCAGATATCGGGGTAAGTAAAGTCACCCATGAGAACCAGGGCCTGTGATCTAGTAACTTCTGTTAGTTGCTGGAAGAAAGCCTCGTCCACCTCATCCCCCTGGTCTGGTGGTCTGTAGCAGACTCCCACCACGACATTGCCCTTGTTGCTCACACTTCTAAATTTAATCCAGAGACTCTCAGGTTTTTCTGCAGTTTCATACTGGAGCTCTGAGCAGTCATACTGCTCTCCTACATACAACGCAACTCCCCCACCTTTTCTGCCCTGCCTATCCTTCCTGAACAGTTTATATCCATCCATGACAGTACTCCAATCATGTGAGTTATCCCACCAAGTCTCTGTTATTCCAATTACATCATAATTCCTTGACTGTGCCAGGACTTCCAGTTCTCCCTGCTTGTTCCCCAGGCTTCTTGCATTTGTGTATAGGCATTTAAGATAACTCACCGATCGTCCTGCTGTCCCAGTATGGGGCAGGAGCCCTCCCCTCTTGCACTCACCTACTTGTGCTTCCTCCCGGTATCCCACTTCCCCACTTACCTCAGGGCTTTGGTCTCCTTCCCCCAGTGAACCTAGTTTAAAGCCCTCCTCACTAGGTTAGCCAGCCTGCTTCCAAAGATGTTCTTCCCTCTCTTCGTCAGGTGGAGCCCGTCTCTGCCTAGCACTCCTTCTTGGAACACCATCCCATGGTCAAAGAATCCAAACCCTTCTCTTCGACACCATCTGCGTAGCCATTCGTTGACTTCCACGATTCGACGGTCTCTACCCCAGCCTTTTCCTGCCACAGGGAGAATGGACGAGAACACCACTTGCGCCTCAAACTCCTTTATCCTTCTTCCCAGAGCCACGTAGTCTGCAGTAATACGCTCAAGGTCATTCTTGGCAGTATCATTGGTGCCCACGTGGAGAAGCAGGAAGGGGTAGCGATCTGAGGGCTTGATGAGTCTCGGCAGTCTCTCCGTCACATCACGAATCCTAGCCCCTGGCAAGCAGCACACCTCTCGGTTTTCCCGGTCAGGGCGGCAGATAGATGACTCGGTCCCCCTGAGGAGAGAGTCCCCGACCACTACCACCCTCCTCCTCCTCTTGGGAGTGGTGGTCGTGGAACCCCCATCCCTAGGACTGTGCATCTCATGCCTTCCAATCGGTGGAGTCTCCTTCTGCTCTGTTCCCTCAGATGTATCATTCATTCCACTCTCTGCACTAGTACCTGTGGAGAGAACATGAAAACGGTTGCTCATCTGAATATGCCTTTCTGGTACATGGACTTGTCTCATACTCTTTGCTCTTCTGGAGGTCACATGCCGCCAATTATCCTCACTAGCCTTCTGTCCCCGCTGCGTAGCCTGCTCTGAATCCTCAGAACACTGTGCCCGCTGAAGCCTATCCTGACGTCTATCCAGGAACTCCTCATTTTCTTTTATGGAACGCAGGGTTGATACTCGTTTCTCCAGACCTTGAATCTTCTCCTCCAATATGGAGATCAGCTTGCACTTTGTACAGACAAAGTCGCTTCTATCCTGTGGAAGAAAGACAAACATGGCACTCCTGTGCAGGTCACGACAGTGGATCGCTCAGCATCCATAGTCCCTTCCTTCGAAGAGTTTCCTCACTTGTGGCAGAAGTTACTCAGGGAAACCTGCAAGGGGGATGCCGCAGTAGGCTCTCTCCAGGCGAACTCCCATGCTAACTCCACCTGTTTGCTTCTCTGCTATTCGCTGCTCAGCTGGTTCGCAGCTGACTGACTGTCTTTTTAGAAGAGCCTGGAACAAAGCACTCCCAATTCACACTATTCAAACAGGCAATTAAACAATCAAGCACACGGTCAAACTGCCAATCTGACCCCTTAACAGATACTCACTCCCCCGTCTGCAGCCCCCTGGTTGCTCTGCCTCTGCCTTTAGTTTGGGTTAAAGGAGTTAGGAATGGCAAGGATAGCTTGCCCCCTTCGCACTCCCCTTCCAAACTCCCTCTCAAACTCCCCTGTTTGCAGCTCCTGTTCGCCCATCCCAGCTGAGTCCTCTAACCACTGGGCTAAAAGTTATAAGGTGGGCAGCTCCTCCACATTTTGAGTGGGATCTGATCCAGAGGGCGGTCTCTGAGCATGCCTACCAGATAAGATAGGCAGAGAAGTACCTGTCTCGCTGCTGCTCATAGATCACGGTGGGGCTTAGGCAGGAAATAGGTGTCTAGATTCCTAGAGCAAGGCAAAGGCAGAAAAATAGGCACTAAGGGAACTTTTACACTGGAAATTTAGGCACCTTCAGGATTAGGTGGCAGCCGACCAAGAGACTGCGGTGCCACTTAAACATAGGCCATAGGCACCTAGGTATGGGTCCACAAAGATATTTATGTCTTTCTGCGCCTCAGTTCCCCGTCTGTAGGTACTAGTACACTCTGATCAAGTCACCCTTAACCTTCTCTTTGCCGAGCTAAATAGACTGAGCTCCTTGAGTTCCTCACTATAAAGAATGTTTAGTTACTAATCACATGCGGGGTGGCCCTTTAAGAGAAGTTAGGCTCAGCCTAACCCCCAGCTGATGGTGACATGATAAAAAACAGTTACTAACCTTGTCTATACAATTGTTGTTCTTCAAGATACGTTGTACATGTCCATTCCACTTCAGGTGTGTGCGTGCCCAGTGCACCAGAGTCAGTACCCGTGCACTCTCAGCACTCTCTCAGTACTGCACAACTGTATAAAGAGCAGAGCCACCCCATCTGCTTTGGTCCTGCTTTGAGCAGGGGGTTGGACTAGATGACCTCCTGAGGTCCCTTCCAACCCTGAGATTCTATGATTCTATGATCTACTCCTTAGTTCCTTCTTGCCAGACAGACTCTGATATACAGGGAAGGAGGGTGGGTCATGGAATGGACATGTTCAAAACAGCTCACAGACCAGATACTGAACAGGATAGTGACCACTTTTCTTCTTTGAGCGATTGCGTATGTCCATTCCACTTCAGGTGACTCACAAGCAGTTCAGTCGGGAGGTGGGTTTGGGCGTCTACCTGAACATTGTAAAACCACACTTCCAAACTTGGCCTCGCCTCTGGAATGCTGAGAGAGGATGTTGTAAAGATATGCATCAATGTCCAAGTTGCAGATCTACAACTTTGTCTGCTATAGGTACATGGGCCAAACAAGCTGCAGAAACTGCTTGAAATCTCATGCTATCAGTTTGCTCAGAGGCGGCACCTTTGCAATGTCATCTCTCGTCACATAGATGTTTGCAGGACAAAATCCAGGAGGAAGTCCTCTGTGTTGAGGGTGGGAGGCCTTTCATCCTGTCCGCAGCTGAAATTAACAGCTGGGATGACAATCTAAAAGATCAAGTAAACGGGAAAAGCCCTTTGAACATCCAAGGCATGGAATCTTTCTTCGGCCTTATGAGAATGGGGCTTAGGAAATAATGTCAATAAATATATGGCTTGATGGAGGTGGAATTCCAAAACTACTTTAGTCAGGAATTGTGCATGTGGAAGTAAGTATACCTTATCTTTATGTAACTTTAGCGCCCTCATGACCAAGATGGAGTCTGCTCTGCAGGCAGCTCTGGCCAAGAGAGAGCGCAGGAATGCAGCAGGAAAAGTCCCTTCCACCCGAGGGGCACCTGTTCCAACCCCCCCAGAGTGAACACACCCACCCACAGGAAAAGTATAATGGATATAAGAAAGGGAAATATTTATTTACAGAGGGATGAGAGAAGAAAAAACAACAAGGGGAGATATAGTGGGAGCGGTAAAACAGGGTTGCATCCAAACCAAGGCCCCCCAGGCCCAGTGGTAGCACAGGCCGAAAGGGCAGACACTGGGCAATGTGTCTGCACACAGAGTTCAGGAGTCCTGAGCAAAGTTCCAGTCCAGGGGTGAGCCTTGGGTGCTCCTGGTCAATCTTCGGCGCCAGTGAACTTTCCCCAATGAACCCCTCCGGTGCCCTCTTCTGCCGCTCTCTGCAAAGCCACACAGAGCGACCCCCTCCCCACTTAACTAGCTACAGCCTCCCTCCTTGTTCCCAATGCAGAGTCACCAGCCCCAGTACTCCCAGCCCCATGCAGCTCTGGGCAGCAGTGATACAGATCCTGGGTCCAGCTCCAGCCTGTCCTTCTCGGGCAATGCCACCCTGGCACAGTGCTCCTCCTGGCTCCTGTCCTGGGGTGTCCCCGATCAGCCACCCTGTCCTTCTCGGGCTTCAGGCAGGGTCTCTCCCTTCTCCCCTGAGGGCCTGCAGACTGCAGCCTTTCTTCTCTCTCCCCAGCTCCAGCTCCACCCTCTGAAGTTTCCCTCCTTTTTCTCACTGCTTCCCCTCCCCCGTTAGGAAAAAGATTTAAAGAGGCCATGCTCTCCAAACCCCAAAGGGGTTACATTTATAAAAACCATCCAAGGAGGGTTAGCTATCAACGCTCATAATTCCACCACTCTTCTCGCGGATGTAGTAACTACCAAAAATGCTCCTTTCATAGATGGATGCAACAAGGAGCAGGTAGCAATTAGTTAAGAGGGCAGACTCATCAGGTCCCTCTTCTCTCAACACTAAACATACCCAGTTTTTTTATCCTTTCCTCATAGGTCAGGCATTTTAAACCATTCATCATTTTTGTTGCTCTCCTCTGGACTCTCCAAATTTGTCCACATCTTCCCTAATGTGTGGCACCCAGATGGTCACAGTACTGCAGCTGAGGTCTCACCAGTGCCAAGTAGAGCGGGTCAGATACCCCCCTCACCCTGTGTCTTATATTCATCATTGCTGTTAATACACCCTAGAGTAATTTTATTTTATTTTATTTTGCAATTGCATCATATAATCTTGCAGGTGGAGTGCCACCATGTGTCCCAGCAAGCTGAAGCAGACTCTCAAAGTCCTTGGCTGAGAATGAAGGCCTGATGGTACATTGTAGAAAGCCTACCTTGAGAAAGATGCACTCTATGCAACACGGAGTCCAATGTTGCCCCTAGAAACTCTTGATTGAGGTTAGAGCAGACATTTTGTGATTGATCCTCAGGTCTAGCTGGGAGCATAGATGGCGAACTGCTTGAACATCCTTTGTGATCTGCGATGGTGAGTAGCCCCGAATCAACTAGGTTTGGGGTATATGTGAATGCCTTAGCTCTTATCTTATGTTCAGCAGCAGCTGAGCAGGGTTTTGTGAATATCATTGGTGCTGATTCTGGGATTTAGGTGCCTAAGTCCCTTTGTGAATCTAGCCCTTAGTGCCAAAAGAAACCCTCGCTCCTGGGATAACAGGGGCACTAACTAAAACTGCCTTTAGAAGAACAGAAAACTGTTTCAAGGAGGGGCCTCAGAATCAGAAGCACTCATTAATTTTTCAATCAACAGTAACTTCAGATGAGCATCACAGGCTTGTTGCATGCACTTGGGAAAAGCTGTACAAACTGAACATTTGTCTAGGCTGTGACGTTAGACAGGCATTTGTTGGGGACGGTCTAGGTTTACTTAATCTTGCCTCAATGTGGGGGCAATGGACTAGACGAGCTCCTGAGGTTGTGACAGATATTGCAATATCTTTGGAGTTATATTGTATTACATTTATGAATGTTCTAGGTCTTGTTGTGGGCTGGGGATTGTTTCAACTCTATGGGGTGAGGGTTACTATAGCGGAAACAGTAGTGGTGCCAGGTTTTGAGCAGTGGTAGACCCAGGGTGGGGGGAGTGATGGGTCATTGGTGGTGCCACCTTCAATTATATCCCTTGGCTTGAAAAGATGCCACACATACACCTAAAGGCTGCCATTCCTGGAGTGGACCACAACGGGTGTGGGGGTTATTAAAGATGCAGTTACCCTGAAATTGTGACGTAGGTTCCTTTCCAGCCCTGTGATTGTATCGCTTTTTCCTGAGACAAGAGGCATTTAGTGTGCCCATTATGTAAAGGCATATCTACCTTACAGACAGGGCACGTTTTAAAACCTGGAGACCTAGTCTCAGCCATCAGACAAGTGCCTCAGTACCAAGGTGAGACTTAAAAGCAAAAGTCCTCTTTTTGCCAATGGGCCAAATGAAGCTCAAACACCAGGACTACAAGAAACTAACCAATCACTATTTCCTAAACCTCTGAAATATGCTAAGCACACTACAGGGGAGTAGTCAGACACTGTGTAGCCCTGTCTTGCTGCCACAGGCAATAAGGAGAAGCTGAGTGGCAGCTGCTCCACCTTTATGCCCATGCTGGGGAGAGGGGTGTGCATGTGACACTCTTCAGGGTTAACAGGAGCATGCACAGGAATAAAAATGTGACCACTTTTGGAGGAGCATGGTTTTTTTTCATAGATTCATAGATTCTAGGGCTGGAAGGGACCTCGAGAGGTCATCAAGTCCAGCCCCCTGCCCTCATGGCAGGACCAAATACTGTCTAGACCAGTGGTTCCCAAACTTTAACAACCTGTGAACCCCTTTCACTAAAATGTCAAGTCTCGTGAACCCCCTCCTAAAAATGAATATTCCCAGGGATTTTCTCGTTTACCTTAATATAAATTATAAAAGCAGTGATCTTGGAAATATAAAATTTGTTTTAAGACATGCTTATTACACACTATTTATTATTATTTATCATTACAGTATTTTTATTACATTAAGAAAATGGCAACACTCTTCCAAGATCTCACTTTCGTAGCTTGTATCACTTTGAATAACCCTGTTATAAGACAAGGCTCCTATGTTTCATCAAGGAGTATCTGAGGTGAAACAGCAGGAAGGTATTTAAGAAGTCAACTCAAAGAGTTCCTTCTACACAAGCATTCAGGTGTTGAGCAGTCCAGGCAAACAACGCACCTTACAACAAAGCTTAAACTTGTTCTTCATAATAATTTTAAAAACAATACTAGCTGGCTATTTAATTTTAAAAATAGCAAAAAATATCCACCTCCCTTTCCATTTCTTGTAAGGAGTCTTGATGTTTAAATCACCTCAGTGTGATAGATATGCTTGCTTTAATCTGCTTACCTCTTGGAAGTCCTGGGGTCCCCAGGGACAGCTCTGTCCACCATTAGGGAATTTTTCCCCGAGAACCCCCTGTAACATTTTGTGAACCCCCCCAGGGGTTCACGAACCCCAGTTTGGGAACCACTGGTCTAGACCATCCCTGATAGACATTTATCTGTACCCCTGCTGTCGCACCAGGGCCAGAGGAGCTGTGAGCTCACACTGCGGCCCCAAGACTGAGGAGCTCGCTCGCCTCCCGTGACCCCAAGGCTGGAGGAGTTCTGTGTCCCCACCGGTTATTGCGGGGTGGGGGATGTATCCCTGCTTGACCCCCTTGTGCACACTCCTGGGGTTAACGGAGGTGTCCAGGGTGAATCGCTACTACCTGCTTATGGTATGAGGGAGTCTTGTCAGTGCCCACTGGGCAAAAGGCATCCTCCCAAAGCTACCAGCTGCAGGCACTCCACTCCAGGCTACCATGAATCCTGCTCTTTCCCTCTGCAGACTAGCCATTTACACACTCCACCTTGTTGCACCTGAGCGCCTAGTCCCTTGTCTTCTGGCCACCTGCAACAAACACCAATCCGCTGCTTTCATGTAAGCGGCACCTCAGTTTACTGGCTTCACTTCAGTTCAGCACAAGACACTTAGACATGTCCACAGTAAAACCAAATTGAGATTTATTTTACACAGCTCAAATTTAAGAGTTAAATGAAAGCAAGTATAAGGATTTGCTTATTTGTAACACAAGGTTACAGGTAAAAGAATAATAGACAATTTATAGCCTATATTTTTTAACAAGTTATTTTCCTAAGATATTTCTCACCCAGTGGTCAGTCCATGAAGTGCTTGTCTAGGCCAGGGAGCTTCGATCCACTTTCCGTGAGACACTCCCGCTGGCAGAGTATCTTCTCCATAAAAGACAACAATGTGTGCCCTTTTCCCTTCTTTTACACAGTCCCAGACTTGTGTCTCATTTCATAATCCAGACATCTCATTAAACTTCAGCTCAGTCCTGTTGGTCCCCGATTCAGAGTCTTTCCTTGTGGTTCTTCTGTCTTTATCAGTGCTCCAACCTGGCATCTGCTCCAGTCTGTAAACACAGGGCTGGGCTGAGTCAACAGATGTAAATTGTTCTGTGTCGACTGAGTCATCTCAGGTGACAAGTTTCACCTCCAACTGTTTTGGAACCCAATAGTGCATGTTACATAAAACTAAAACCATTTCCTGTAGAAATGTCTCACAATAATCATGATCACCAGCTAGTTCTTAGCTTTAGGAAAAGATCCCACAAGACCCCGTTCGGTGAAATATTAGGAGGATGGTTGGACACAGATGTAATATACCTGGCTGGGCATGTCTGTGTCACAGGAGGAGAGGATATGCGGGGCATGTACCCAGTCTCAACAGACAGTAAAGGCCAAAACCATTCTGACCCCTTCACATGGGGATCCGGGTGGACAAATATTTGAAGACAAAGACATGTTTTCAAATATTTTATTCTCATGGCTTTTCTCTGAACCCTCTCCAATAGTTCAACATCCTTCTTGAACTGCACACACAGAACTGGACACAGGATTCCAGTTGTGGTCACCCCAGTGCCAAACGCAGAGGCAGTATAACTTCCCTAGTCTTACTTGATATTCTCCTGTTTATATGTCCAAGGACTGCAACGGCCCTTTGTCCACAGTATGACACTGGAAGGTCATGTTGAGCTGATCATCCCCCATAATCTCCCTGCCTCGCTCCCCCAGTCTTTTTCAGAGTCACGGCTTCTCCATTCTGTAAGTACGGCCTATATTCTTTGCTCTTTACATTTGGCCATATTAAAACACACATGCTTGCACCCATCTTACCAAGCAATCCAGATCACTTTGAAGCAGTGGCCTGTCCTCTTGATTATTTACCACTCTCCCAATTTTTGGGTCATCTGCAAACTTTATCAGTAATTGTTTTCTTTATTGATAAAAATATTAAAGCATGTAGGGCCAAGAACTGATCATTCTCTGCAGAAAGTTAGTAGAAATAGACCTGCCTGATGATGATTTCCTATTTAACTATGTTTTCAGATTTATCACTTATCAAATAGATTAAAAATTGGTTATTTCATGTTTATTTTTTGTTACAAAATGTCATGTGGAACCAAGTAAAATGCCTTACAGAAGAAATGTATTACATCAACACTTACCTTTATCAGCTAAACTTGTAATCTCATTAAAAAAATCAGGTTTTAGAGTAGCAGCCGTGTTAGTCTGTATCTGCAAAAAGAACGAGGAGTCCTTGTATCACCTTAGAGACTAACGAATTTATTTAGGTATAAGCTTTCGTGGGCTACAGCATCGCTTCGTCAGTTTGACAAGATCTTTTTTCCATAAACCCATGTTGATTGGCAATAATTATATTGGTCTCCTGTCACAGGTTTGGTCAAGTTCCCACTCTTGGCCACTGACCAGACTTCTTTGAGGGAATCCAATGTCTGGATCCCCAGGCACTGTCCCAGTCTTGGGGTCCCTCCACACACACACAGTGCAGACCGTCTGTCTAGCACCCTCTCCTGACAACTGTGATCATGCAGCCCAGCTGCCTAGCTCCTGGAACCAGTAGTGTGGACTCCTCAGCCTTCCCCTGTAGCTTAACACACACCCTCTTCCAGAATCCCACTGAAAGTGTGAACCTCGTGGGTTAGTTTGTCAGGAGGCAGGTTGTCACGGAGTGTGGGGGAGTCAGGTCCTGCACCCCTCTTCCCGGGATTCAATGTGACTCTCAGCCAGCCAGTAGAACAGAAGGTTTATTAGGGTTGTCAGGAAAGAGTCCAAACAGAGCTTGTAAGTATGACCAGGACCCCTCAGCTGGGCCCTTCTGGGGGGCAGGGAGCTTAGACCCCAGCTCTGGGGCTCCCTGCGTTTCACCACCCAGCTCCCTAAACTGACCAAGAGCCAGCCAAACCTCCAGCAGGCTCTTCCCCTTCCCCCGGGGCCCCTCCCCTAGCCTTTTACCATTCTCCCAGCCAAAGGTGTCACCTCCCAACCCCCGTCCTGGCTCATGTTACAGCCTCAGGTAAAGTCTCACACTCCCGATGCAGCCTTTCCCAATGCAGCCAGCCTCTCAGGTCAGATCCATCTCGCTCTCTACTCCGTCACATCGCTCCCCCCTTCGAGACTGAACTGAGCGGGGTCACTGTGACCAGTGGCCTGGGGAAGTTCAGGGCCCCCTCTCCGGGACAACGCATCCGCTATCAGGTTGGCACTTCCCTTCACATGGACCACGTCCATGTCGTAATCCTGCAGGAGTAGGCTCCACCTCAGGAGCTTGGCATTGGCCCCTTTCATCTGGTGTAGCCAGGTCAGGGGCGAGTGGTCGGTGTACACGGGGAAGTGTCGCCCGAATAGATACGGCTCTAGTTTCTTGAGGGCCCACACCATGGCCAGGCATTCCTTCTCGATGGCCGCATAATTCTGCTCCCGGGGTAGCAACTTCTTGCTTAAATACACGATGGGGTGTCTCTGCCCCGTTTCATCCTCCTGCATTAACACCGCCCCCAGTCCCATGTCTGAGGCGTCGGTGAACACCAGAAAGGGCTTGTCAAAGTCTGGGTTTGCCAGAACCGGGTCCCTGATCAAAGCCTCCTTCAGTGCACAGAGAGCCCTCTGGCACTCCTCGGTCCAGATCACCTTGTCTGGCTTCCCCTTCTTACATAGCTCAGTGATGGGGGTGGCTATGGCGCTAAAGTGGGGCACAAATCTTCGATAGTACCCCGCCATCCCAATAAAGGCCTGGACCTGCTTTTTGGTTTGGGGAGCAGGCCAGTCCCGGATCACCTCCACCTTGGCTGGTTCTGGCTTTAGGCGGCCGCTCCCCACCCGGTGTCCCAGGTAGGACACTTCAGCCATCCCCACCTTGCACTTCTCCGCTTTTACGGTCAGCCCAGCCTCCCGGAGTCGGTCCAGCACTTGTTTAACCTGGGACACATGGTCCTCCCAGGTCTGGCTAAAGACACAGATATCATCGATATACGCCACAGCGAAGCTCTCCATCCCCTTCAGTAGCTGATCCACCAGGCGCTGGAAGGTGGCTGGCGCTCCCTTGAGACCGAAAGGCAGGGTCAGGAACTCGTAGAGCCCCAGAGGAGTAATGAAGGCAGATTTCAGCCGGGCATCTGCATCCAGTGGCACTTGCCAGTAGCCCTTTGTAAGATCCATGGTGGTGAGGTACCGAGCCCCTCCCAGCTTGTCTAGGAGCTCATCCGGCCGGGGCATGGGGTAGGCATCGGATACAGTGATGGCATTGAGCTTCCGATAGTCCACACAGAACCGGATCGACCCATCCTTTTTGGGGACCAGCACCACCGGCGAGGCCCAAGGGCTGGACGACGGCTGGATCACCCCCAAAGCCAGCATGTCCTTGACCTCTCTTTCCAGGTCCCGAGCTGTCTTCCCTGTGACTCGGAAGGGGGAGCATCTTATAGGTTGGTGCGATCCTGTCTGCACCCGGTGGACAGTCAGATTAGTGCGACCAGGCTGGTTGGAAAACAGCTGTCGGTACAGATGCAGCACCCCTCTGATCTCAGCTTGCTGGGCAGGGGTTAGCTGATCAGAGAGAGGGATTGTTTCTTGGGAGGAACCAGCTCCTGTCTCAGGGAATAGATCTACTAGAGGGTCACTTCCCTGCTCCTCCCAATGTCCACACACGGCCAGCACCACATTCCCCCTGTCATAATATGGCTTCATCATATTGACATGGTACACCCGGCAGTGGTGTGCCCGGTTAGACAGCTCCACCACATAATTTACCTCATTTAGCTGCTTGACAACCTTGAAAGGGCCTTCCCAAGCGGCCTGCAGCTTGTTTTTCCTCACGGGGATGAGAACCATCACCTGATCCCCGGTGGCGTAGGCGCGGGCCCGCGCCGTGCGGTCATACCAGACCTTTTGCTTCCTCTGGGCTCTGGCCAGATTTCCCTTGGCCAGGCCCATGAGCTCAGTAAGTCTCTCTCGGAAGGTCAGGACATACTCCACCACTGACTCTCCCTCGGGGGCGGCCTCCCCCTCCCATTCGTCTCTCATCAGGTCCAGGGGCCCCCTTACCCTCCTGCCATATAACAGTTCGAAGGGCGAGAATCCAGTAGACTCCTGAGGCACTTCCCTGTACGCGAACAGCAGGTGCGGTAGGTACTTGTCCCAGTCCTGCGGGTGCTGGTTCATAAAGGTTTTCAGCATCATCTTTAGCGTCCCATTGAACCTCTCCACCAGCCCATTGGACTGGGGATGATATGCTGAGGCCCAGCTGTGCCGGACCCCACATTTCTCCCACAAGCACCGGAGCAGGGCCGACATGAAGTTGGACCCTTGGTCTGTCAGGACTTCCTTGGGGAACCCCACTCGGCTGAAAATGGTCAGCAGCGCATCCGCCACGGTGTCTGCTTCAATGGAGGATAAGGGCACCGCCTCGGGGTAGCGGGTGGCGAAATCTACCACCACCAGGATGTATTTCTTCCCCGACCGGGTTGTCTTGCTGAGAGGCCCCACTATGTCCATGGCCACCTTCTGGAAGGGCTCCTCTATGATGGGCAAAGGCCTCAAAGCCGCTTTCCGCTTGTCCCGAGCCTTCCCCACCCGCTGACAGGGGTCACAGGACCGGCAGTACTGATGGACAGTTGTAAAGACCCCAGGCCAGTAAAAGTTCTGTAGCAGCCTCTGCCTGGTGCGCCGGATCCCCTGGTGCCCTGTGAGAGGGATGTCATGGGCCAGGTACAGTAGCTTGCGGCGATACTTCTGGGGGACCACCAGCTGCCTCCTGATCCCCCATGTCTCCATCTCACCGGGGGGAGCCCATTCCCGGTACAGGAACCCCTTCTCCCACAGGAACCTCTCCTGGCAACCTCTCCACATGGTCTGTACCTCCCTGCGGTCGGCCAGGTCCCTGAGCTTCCGCAAGGAGGGATCTCTCTGTAACTCGGCCTGGAACTCAGCCGCTGGGGAAGGAATGGGAACCTGTTCTCTCGTGCTGTCTGTGTCTGAGGCCGCAGCCTCTCTGCGCCTGGTCCTGGGGTACTCCCTCCCCACTGGGCCAGGGTCTTGCGCCCCGTGCAAGGCACCCTCTCCGAGGCCCGGGCGTAGCGCCCCTTGCCGGCTCTGGCTACGGGTCACGACCAGGGTATCCCGGGATTCACTGGGCCAGTCTTCTAGGTCCCCCCCATCAGTACCTCAGTGGGCAAATGCTGATGCACCCCTATGTCCTTGGGGCCCTCCTTGGCCCCCCATTTCAGGTGTACCCTCGCCACGGGTACCTTGAACGGGGTCCCGCCCACCCCTGTTAGGGTCAGGTAGGTGTTGGGTACCACCCGATCTGGGGCCACCACCTCGGGCCGGGCCAGCGTCACCTCCGCGCCCGTATCCCAGTATCCAGTGACCTTCCTCCCATCTATCTCCAGGGGAACAAGGCACTCTCTCCGAAGGGACAGCCCCGCGCCCACCCTATAAACCGAGAACCCTGAGTCCGGAGCATCCAGCCCCCCCAAGGAGCTGGTCTGGGGCCTTCCTCCCTCCGGAGCCGTTGATAAGCTGCCAGCCCCCCTCTTCTGGGCTGTCGGCCCCTCATCTGGCTGGGTCCCTACCCAGTTAACCCGGTGTGGGTTTGGTCTGCTCAGTCTGTCTCTGATCTTGGGGCACTGGGACCGTACGTGGCCCCTCTGGCCGCAGTGATAGCAGCTCATGTCCCGTTGGTCCCCTCGAGCAGGTCGGTTGGTTCTGATGTCGGAGGTTCCCCTCGGGAGGGGGTTCTCCCTATTTCCCCTTTGGGAGGTCCCATGCTGCCTCTCTTGCTGCCTCAGGGTGGGCCTGCTCCTTTGGGATTCCTCCCTGCCACCCCTTGACCGACTGTTCATGAACTCGTCGGCCAGCCGCCCTGCGTGCTGCGGGCTCCCTGGATTTTTGTCCATCAACCATAGCTTCAGGTCTGATGGGCACAGTTCATACAGTTGTTCTAGTACGAATAGTTCGAGCAGGTCCTCCATAGTTTGGGCCCCAGCGGTCCACTTGCGGGCGTATCCATGTATCCGGTTGGCCAGTTGTAGGTACGTGATCTCAGGGGTTTTTTGCTGATCCCGGAACCTTTGACGGTACATCTCGGGAGTCAGCCCAAGCTCGCAGAGCAGGGCCTTTTTGAACAGTTCATAGTCCCCAGTCTCCGTCTCTTTCATTTGGCCGTACACGTCCAGGCCTGCAGGGTCTAGTAAGGGGGTGAGATACTGGATCTTGTCTGCAGGGTCAACCTTGTGCAACCTGCAGGCATTCTCAAAGGCCGCCAGGAAGCTGTCTATGTCTTCCCCTTCCTTACGCCGGGCCAGGAAGTTACGATCAAACTTCCCTGTAGTCTTGGGTCCCCCGTCACTCACCGCAGCCGGGGCCTCACTGCTCCTCAGTCTGGCCAGCTCCAGCTCATGCTGGCGTTGTTTCTCCTCATGCTGGCGTTGTTTCTCCTTCTCCTCCAGCTCATGCTGGCGTTGTTTCTCCTTCTCCTCCAGCTCATGCTGGCGTTGTTTCTCCTTCTCCTCCAGCTCATGCTGGCGTTGTTTCTCCTCGTGCTGACGCTGCTTTTCCCGTTCTTCCCGCTCCTCCTTCAGTTCCTGCTGCCTCAACTCGAGCTCTTTCAGTTTTATCTCCCTCTCCCAATCCAGCCGCCTCCACTGCTGGGATGGGGAGCTCCTCCGGGAAGATCCCCTGCTGGCCGCCGGGGTCAAGGTGCCCTCGGTATTTGCTGGGCTTTCCCCAACCTCTCCCCTGGGCAGAGGCGAGAGGGGTCTTGGGATGTCCTCAGCAGCAGTCTGACCCCTCCCAGCCAGGTCGGGCCCTGGGGCCCATGCTGCGTCTGTCGGGCGGCTTCCCCCAGGGACAGGGATCGGGTCATCCAAGCGATCCTTCTCCTCCAGCTGCGCAATCAGCTGGTCTTTGGTGGACTTCCCAATGCGCAGCCCCCTCTGCCTGCACAGCTCCACCAGGTCGTTCTTACGGCGCTTAGCATACATCTTCCTGCTAGCCACTCTCAGGCCTGTGCGGTCTTGGTCCCCACGGCTTCCAGGAGGAACCCCTAGTGTGCCAGCCCTTCTCACTGGTCACACCCTCAGGGTTAAGCGTAGCTCCTCCGCCCCCCGAAACCACTTCTCTCTGCCTCTTCAGCAACCTGCTCCCCGTCAATCCCCCTTCGTTGTACTGCTCTCCAGTCACTTACTGCAGGAAGTGCCGTTCATGGGGTGCAGAAGATCCCACCGCTGCCACCAGTTGTCACGGAGTGTGGGGGAGTCAGGTCCTGCACCCCTCTTCCCGGGATTCAATGTGACTCTCAGCCAGCCAGTAGAACAGAAGGTTTATTAGGGTTGTCAGGAAAGAGTCCAAACAGAGCTTGTAAGTATGACCAGGACCCCTCAGCTGGGCCCTTCTGGGGGGCAGGGAGCTTAGACCCCAGCTCTGGGGCTCCCTGCGTTTCACCACCCAGCTCCCTAAACTGACCAAGAGCCAGCCAAACCTCCAGCAGGCTCTTCCCCTTCCCCCGGGGCCCCTCCCCTAGCCTTTTACCATTCTCCCAGCCAAAGGTGTCACCTCCCAACCCCCGTCCTGGCTCATGTTACAGCCTCAGGTAAAGTCTCACACTCCCGATGCAGCCTTTCCCAATGCAGCCAGCCTCTCAGGTCAGATCCATCTCGCTCTCTACTCCGTCACACAGGTGTAGCACATAATACACACTGTCACTTTGCACAGAGTTCTACAGTGCTGTTGCTCTTTACTTAATCACAAGAGGCAGATACAGATCCACGCAAAAAATAATAAACCCTACACACATTTCCCTGCTTTGAGGATTCTTTGAGCCGGGGTTAGCATCTGTCCAGTGGCCTTTTATTGCAGTGCATCCTGTGTGTGCTGAAACAGGGAGTCTTCTCCCCTTACCGTGTCTGTCTATGAACTCCCTCCCTCCCGCCCAACCTTCTTGTGTCTCCCTGTGGGTCTTCCCGTTTCTATGATCCCTCCCAACACCTGGCTTGCTTTCTTCTGTGGTTTGGTAACTTTGCACTTCTCCAAACCCCCTCCTCCTGCAAGGAGTTTGAGGGAGCTGATTTCCCCTTGGCTGCAGTTACTCTTTTATTCTTCCTAGGTAAGACCTATTCAGGTGCTGATCGACTTTAATGATCAGCCATTGTCCCTGGTTTAAGAACATAAGAACGGCCAGACCGGGTCAGACCAACAGTCCATCTAGCCCAGTATCCTGTCTTCTGAAGGTGCCCAATGCCAGGTGCTTCAGTGGGAATGAACAGAGCAGGCAGTCATTGAGTGATCTATCTCCTGGCATCCATGCCAGCTTCTGGCAAAGAGAGGCCAGGGATACCCAGAGCATGGTGCTACATCCCTGACCATCCTGGCTAATAGCCATTGATGGACCCATCCTCCATGAACCTATCCATTTCTTTTTTGAACCCTGTTATAGTTTTGGCCTTCACAACATCCCCTGGCAATGAATTCCACAGGTTGAATCTGCGTTGGCAGAGATGTGACACGAGCCATGGCAGCTTATGGTGGATACACATTAGAAGCTTTCCATGATGCAGCGATTTCGTGGTAATTTCACAATGTCAGACAGAATTCATAAGTTGCACAGACAGATCCCCAAATCACCACACCTTCTTTAATTCTTTATTAATCACATCTCATATCAGCTAGGATTCTCTTAAATGTTTGATTTTTTTAAAAAATCCTTTAAGGATTTCCACCTGAAATTCCTGTTGTGGAGTTATGAAGAGTGACAAGGACAGGGTGGAGTGGGGAGCAGCATCCTTATTGCCATTGTGGTATCTCCATGCTAGTGGCAATGAGAGCCAAATAGCATGGAACTACTAATTCTGCCATTCTGACAACAGGAGAATATGTCATAGGTCCGGATTTTCTCTTTACAATATTGTAATAAAACCCAATGAAACACATTGTTTGTGGTTCTGTTAATAATATTGAGTATAGATTTCTATTATCTTGACATCACCCACAAGCGTTCAGCCCTTTCCAGAATAAAGACTAAATTCCCTGCCCTTAGGAGTTTACAATCTACATTTTAGACATCAGTCAGGGAGTGGAGGTAACAATTCTGTACCAGTTTTTATAGCCATAGAGGTGAGGATGGACAGGTGTGGCAGCAGTGCAACAACAAGGGCATTTAGTTTATGCATGTGCACTACTGGCAGGAGAAACGAATCCTAAGTAAGGACTGAATTAGGAGAAGGTAAGAGCCTCGCTCACTAGCACTGTGGAGCATTAGGAGCACAGAGACACCATGAAAAAAGGCATAGAGATTGTGAGGGGGGGAGGCTGGCATGTAGCTATCAATTCTTTCACCTAAGGATTTTTAAGTACTTTAAACATTAATTACCCTCCCAGAATTCCTGAGGAGAGAGGGGTGAATGTTACGAGCATTTTACAAATGAGGAAACTGAGGCACAGACACATGAAGTCAGCTGGCTAAGGCCACATAGAGTCAGCACAAGAGCTGGAAATAGGCCCTAGGAGGCCTGTCTGTCAATTTACTGTCCTCAGCACTGGGTAATTCACATGCTTACAGATTTCTCTCTTTTAACATGTATTCCTTTATTACACTAGAATTTCAGTGTCTGTCCTGACCTACCTAAGGACAGGCTTAATCCGACGGATCTTTTCCATCTTAACTACCATGATCATGTGCTCCCTGCTTCCCACATGGCATAGAGAATTAGCAAGGGGCCCTATTTTCTTTTGTCCTGGTGCTCTCAGCACATTCCCAAATTCAATCAATTACAATGATTTTGATTTAGGAATTTCTTCTGAGAGGAAAAAAAAGTCTAAAATGCTGAAGATGCAACCCAGAAACTTGGGGTAATTTTAAGACAAAGTGGGATGGAAGAGATGCTGGGGCATCTGGCTACAGAGTAAGCGTGGGACAGAACATACGGGAGCCATGTGGGACTGGAATGGGACACTGGACATTAACTGGAAGAGTGCGCACTCCAACATTCTCTGAAGCACTGTCAGTCTTCAATGGTGATCCTGGTGTGATGACCGCCCTTTTGGTTGACACCACAGATTAAAATGGGGACCTTCAGATCTAAAAGCATGACTTTAGCTTGAGCTAAAGAGACAGAGTTGCACTCTCTGTGGATCAGGCAACACATACTGACCAATGGGTTACACCAGCATCAAGGACAGAACTGGTGCTACAGAGCAAAATTCCGCTCCGGTGTAAATTCTGCGGAAGCTTTTGGAGCTACGCCAGCATGGATTTTGCCCCACTTGCCTGGTGCCTTTATCTTGGCTGCTTCACTGCTTCTAATCTGCTCATTTCCAGGACTGATAGCAACAGGGGTGATCCTCATTTCTGCTAGCCCATTAGACACTTCACCACACTCAGAGCCTCATTTTTATGCACAAGTATTTATAAATGGGAAACACTGGAGAGAAGCATAGCTAAGAGGAGAGGAAGCAGCCTTGCATCTTAAGCAAGTGAATGAAATTTTAAATAGCTTGAGTGTTCTCTAGAATGGGAGAATCTAGGTCAAAGACTGATAAAAGTGTGGGTGGATTAAAGACAGCAGCAACAGACCTTTGCCTTTCTTGGCTGTCACTTTGGCGCTCTAAGATTAGTGACAGACACCAGGGGGACAGTCTAAGCTTCATTTCAAAACCTGATGAGTGGTCAGCAACAATGTCAGATCTTCAAAAGCTTTCTGGAATTGGTCCTTAAAATGCTTCTTTCATTTGGTAGTAGGGAGGCATGCAAGAGGGGACTGGGGAAAGGTCTAAGGAAAACCTCTGCAAGGAAGCAGAGGGACAGAGTAGCTCTAGTTAGAACACTGAGTATTTTCTTTATTCTAATGGAGTTCCGTGTTGGAAGAATGTAACTTAGTCTTTGACTCCTTCCTATTGTCACACTCAATTAGTTCAGATAAGAAAAGGAAGTTCAGTCCAGTGAATGAGCAGGGTTTTGCAGAGAGCTGGAGAAAACATGGGAGCCTTTATGGAAGCCATATATGAACAGGCAGAGCAATACGAGTTTGGTATCCATAGGAAGAACAGTCAGGAAACGATCCGATAGTTGGGAACTGAAACAAGAAACCTTCAGAAAAATTAATGTCTGCCCTAAATGAGGAAAAGATGGTGCAATTCGCACGGCACTCTAAGCTAGTAGAAGCATGAGGCAAAGAAAAAATTCCCATGGGCAAGCATGCTTCCCATCCCTGACCCATTCTGGAGGTGTTTGGGAAGAGCCTAGATAGGAAAGCACTTCATAGACTTTAAGAGCAGAAAGGATCATTACAATAATCTAATCTGAACTCTTGCGTAACACAGACCATAGAATCTCACCCAGTAATTTCTGCATCAACTCCCTATTTTGTGGTTGAATTAGAGCAGTGTTTTTTGTTTTTAAATAGAAGACATCCAATCTAGATTTACGGCTTGATCCACAAAGGGGACTGAGACTTAGGGCTCGTCTATGCTACCATGACATTCGGACTACGGGAGTGGGAATAGCGCACAGCCGTGCTGTGCAGTAACTCCCCCTGTGGATACGATAGGCACGTACTAAAAGATTCCACCTTTCATTAACGTCCTCCTCTTCAAACAGGACTACATTAATGCCAGCTAGGAACCTTGGAGGCTGTGCCACATCGTCCACATGGGAGAGTTACAGCACAGCACTCTGATCACACTGCTATTCATGCTCCCTAGTCCAAACTGCCAGGGATGAAGGGTTTGGGGTACAAGAGGGGGGTCCGGGCTGGGGCCAAAGGATTTGGCGTTTGGGAGGGGACTTAGAGCTGGGGCAGGGGTTGGAGTGCGAGAGGGGGTGCAAGCTCTGGGGAGGGGCCGAGGGGTTTGGCATGTGAGAGGGGGCTCTGGGCTGGGGCAGGGGGTTGGGGTGCTGGAGGAGGTGAAGGGGTGGGGGCTCTGAGGTGGGGCCAGGGATGAAGGGTTTGGGGTACAAGAGGGGGGTCCGGGCTGGGGCCAAGGGATTCGGCGTTTGGGAGGGGGCTTAGAGCTGGGGCAGGGGTTGGAGTGGGAGGGGGTGCAAGCTCCGGGGAGGGGCCGAGGGGTTTGGCATGTGAGAGGGGGCTCTGGGCTGGGGCAGGGGGTTGGGGTGCAGGCTCCGTCTGTGCAGTGCTTACCTTGGGCAGCTCCTGTAAGTGACCAGCATGTCCCTGGGGCTCCTAGGCTCAGGGGTGGATTCACACGCGGCCCCTGCCTGCAGGCACTGCCCCCGCAGCTCCCATTGGCTGTGGTACCTGGCGGGGGAAGCACACAGAGAGCCCATGGCTGCCCCTGCGCCTAGGAGCCAGACATGCTGGCCCCTTCCGGGAGCCGCCCAGAGCCAGGACAGGCAGGGAACCGGCCTTAGCCCCGCTGCGCCACCGACCGGATTTATAGCAGCCTATTAAAATTTCCTGGATTGCTTTCAATTGTGACTGGGAGATCTGTGCCAATTCCGGTAGACTCCCGGCCAACCCAGGAGGGTTGGCAACCCTAGTGTTGCAGTGCCCAACGTGTAGGTAGGCACCGTGCCACCTACCCAAATCCAGAGCCCCAAGCTCCCTATATCATGCAGGGGAGAGTTAGGCACATAAGACTGGGATTCATAAAAGCCAGAAAAGTGGGCAGAGAGCTACCTATGCTTGCCCTTGGAAATGCTGAGGAGAGGGGTGTGGCCTAAATCCTTCCTTTCAAAGGGAATTAGGTACCTCCCTCTGGGCTGGTGGGAGCCACCTCCTTCCACCGTGGATTCATAGAGGTGAACCTCCTCCTGGAGTTAAGCACCCAAGTCAGATCAGCCTTTTGCACAAAATGGTGGTGGGGCTACCACTTCCTCATGCCCAAGTTCCCAACCCAAGGGGTTAATGCACTCCCCTGGGATGTGGGGGACATGTGTTCACATCTCCCCTTTGCCAGCTCAGAGTAGGGACCGGAATCCCAGTCTCCCCCATGAGTGTTCTAACCACCAGTCAACAAGTGGGCTCTCAACTTTGATTTAATACCTAAATATTCTCTGGGCCAGAAAGTGAAAATGACTCTATAGCCCAGTGCTCTAGACACTAGAAGACTCAAGTTCCAGTCCCTGCTCCAATGAATATCTAAACATTTCATACAACGTGGAACATCTTTAACAGGAAGCTTGAGAATGACTTACCCCTACAGCCTGATGGTTAGGGCACTTATCTAGGAAATGAAAGACCTGGGTTCACACTCCCTGCTCTGAATCAGGCAGCGTGGGAATTTGACTCAGGGTCTCCTACATTCTCTGGATGTTGAGTGCAGTAAACGCTAGGTGTAAGAGGGGTCACCACCTCTCTCATGTTTTGTGCGGGGCCCAGTCCGGTAGGTGGCCTCTGAGCAGGCCTACCAGCTTGGCCTGCAGGCGGATAGCAGGGAACACTTCGCTTGAGGATCTCACTGGGGCTTAATCCTTATGCTGCCCAGCAGCTTGGCCCCTTAGACATCCATAGGGTTAGGAGGCAGCTGAGTGGGGGTTTTGAGGATCTAAGTGTCAGAAGTAGGTGCCTAAACTGGCAGTTAGGTGCCTAAATCACTTTGTGGCTCTAGCCCTTAAAGACTCCAAGTGACGGAAAATCCAACACATCCCTAGACAAATTGTTCCAACATTACCTTCACTGTTCAAATGTGAACCTTATTTCCAGTGTGAATTCGTTCAGCTTCAGCTTCCAGTCATTGATTCATATTGGGTTAGATTAAAGAGCTATCAGAAACATTCTCCCCTTCTAGGTACTTACAGACCATAATTAAGTGACACGCTAACTTTCTCCTGGATAAACTAAATTGATAGAGCTTCTTTGTCTCTCACTACAAGGCATGTTGTTCCAGACCTTGAGGCATTCTTAAAGCTCTTTACTGAACCATTGCCAATTTGTCAACATCCTTTTAAGATTGTCGACCCCACAAATGGACACACTATCCAATAATAATCTCATTAGAATTACCACTACATCCAAAAATCAAGTTAGCTCTCTTAGGGCTGGTCTACACTAACCCCCCACTTCGAACTAAGATACGCAACTTCAGCTACGTGAATAACGTAGCTGAAGTCCAAGTATCTTAGTTTGAATGAAAAGGTACTTACCCGGGGTCCACACGCGGCGCGCAGGCTCCCCCATCGACTCCGCCTACTCCGTTTGCGGAGTAGGATTACAAGCGTCGACGGGGGAGCACTTCCTGGTTCGATTTATCACGTCTAGACAAGACGCGATAAATCGAACCCAGAAGATCGATTGGACTCCTCCGACGCGACGCGTAAGTATAGACGTACCCTTAGTCACTCCATCCCACTGGGAGCTCATCTTCAGTTGGTTTCCACCATGACCTTAAGTCCTTTTCTCAGTAACTGCTTTCCAAAATACAACCCCCGCCTCCCCTTCCAGCAACTGTGACCTGAATTCTTTGTTCCTAGTTTTATGATGTTGTATTTGGCTGTATTGAACAACATGCATTTTAAGGAGCCCCATTCACCTAGTGACCAGATCACTCTGTATAACAACTGACCTGTTCCCAACATAATTTACTAAGCCACTATTTTTTATGTCATCTGTAATAGATTTTACATTTCCTTTCAGATCATTGATAAAGTTATATAAAGTTTGTGCCAAAAGGAGAGCCCTGGAGGACCCCACTAGAAACACGCCCACTGAATAATGATTCCCCATTTACAATTACTTTTTGAGACTAATAGCTAGTTTTTAATCCATTTAAAATGGGCCAGACTGATTTCGTACACTGCTAAGTTTTAATCAGAATCTTGGCTGGTACTATGGCCAGGTTTACACTACAGACTTACATCAGTATAACTATATCACTCAGGGGTGTGAAATCCACTCCCCATAGCAATGTCGTTATACTGACCTAACCCCCCTGCCCCCCATACACAGCTCTGTCAATGGGAGAGCATCTCTCGCTTACACAGCTTCCGCCTCTCAGGGAGGTGGAGTACCTATGCCAATGGGAGACACTCTCCCTTTAGCGTAGGAGGATCACTAAAGCACTACAGCAAGCCAGCACCATACATAAAGATAAGCCCTAAGTCAAATGCCCTACAGAAGTCTAAGCATATTAATGTCAAAATAATTATCAGTCAAACCTGCAATCTTATCAGAAAGAGCTCACTTTGTGAAGAACTTTTTTCCAGAAATCCATGTTGGGCATTATTTATGTTGCAGTCCTTTAATTCTTTACTGTCTGCATGGTGTGTTTCCATGATTTTGCCCAGGATCTATGTCAAGCTAACCAGGTTATAGTGATCTGGATCATTCTATTTACCTTTTTAAAATATTGGCACAAATTTTTTTCCTAGTCTTCTAGAACTTCCCCAGTATAACAAGGTTTGTTTACCACAAAAAAAATCAATGACTCAGACAGCTACTTGGCCAGCTCTTTTAATACCCTGGATGCAAATTATTTGGTCCTGCAAATGTAAACTTTAGCAATTACTGTTTAACATCCTACCTAGATGTTAGAATAGAAAGAATAAAATTACCACTATAAGATACAAATACATCATCATGTATTGATCAAATTGATAAACTAAACAGTAAACTAAACCAGGACCAGATGGTATTCATCCAAGAGTTTGGAAGGAACTCAAATGTGAAATTGCAGAACTACTAACTGTAGTCTGTAACCTATTATTTAAATCAGCTTCTGTACCAAATGACTGGAGGATAGCTAATGTGACGCCAATTTTTAAAAAGGGTCCAGAGGTGATCCCAGCAATTACAAGCCAGTAAGCTTGACTTCAGTACTGGGCAAACTGGCTGAAACTATAGAAAAGAGCAAAATTGTCAGACACATAGAAGAACATAACTTTTTGGGGAAGAGTCAACATGGTTTTTGTAAAGGGAAATCATGCCTCACCAATCTACTAGACTTCTTTGAGGGGGTGTAATGATGCTGCCTTTGGTGGGACACTTCTGAGAGTGCCAATTCAGGACAAATTGCTTAAAGCTGAGCACTTACAGCCCAAGGCTGGGGTTCCTTTGCACACCAAGGCAAACCAAACCAGCCAAACAGAGAAGACTTCAGTTTTACCCCACTGGCTAATCACAAGTCACACAAGCAATTCCCTTAGACACTCCAGTTTCCCAGTATCACCGCCAGTGCCACTCCTTATGGAGATGAATGGTTATGAAAAACAATACCCCAGTCAAAGAAAAAAGGTTCTCCTGATCCCAGAGGACCAAGCCCCAGGTCAATCTACAAGTTAGATCTTTCCCACAAATCATGCTGTTGCCAATCCTTTAGAAATCTAAAATCTAAGGGTTTATTCATAAAAGGAAAAAGATATAAATGAGAGCTAGAACTGGTTAAATGAAATCAATTACATACAGTAATGGCAAAGGTCTTGGTTCAGGCTTATAGCAGTGATGGAATAAACTGCAGGTTCAAATCAAGTCTCTGGAGTACATCCACAGCTGGGATGGGTCATTCAGTCCTTTGTTCAGAGCTTCAGTTTGGAGCAAGGTTCCTCCAAAGGTAAGAAGCAGGACTGAAGACAAGATGGAGATGAGGCAACTGCCTTTTATAGTCTCTTCACGGTATAAAGACACCACTTTGTTCTTACTGTGGAAAATCACAGCAAAATGAAGTTTGGAGTCACATGGGCAAGTCACATGTCCATGTATGACTCAGTTCTTTACAGGTGGCAGTCATTGCTTACATGCTATCTTGAACGTTTCCAGGAAGACTTATGTGGCTTGGAGTCTCTCAAGGTCTATTGTCAGTTAAGTGTTTGTTGACTGGGCACTTAATTTGCAAATTCCTTTCTCAAAAAACTGACCAAATGCTTCACTAATGCTAGCTAGAATTAAACACACTGAGATACACGTACATAGCCCATATTCATAACTTAAAATACAAAAATGATACACATACAGATAGCATAATCATAATCAGCAAATCATAACTTTTTCACAGACACCTCACACGACAACCTTTGTGCAATGTTTGCTGCAAATATATAATAGCGGTTGCAGTTTATGTCAATAATGTCTCAGGGGGTCAACAAGCATGTGGACAAGGGGGATCCAGTGGATATAGTGTACTTAGATTTTCAGAAAGCCTTCTGACAAGGTCCGTCACCAAAAAGAACTAGATAAATTCAGGGAGGATAGGTCTATCAATGGTTATTAGCCAGGATGGGCAGGGATGGTATCCCAAGCCTCTGTTTGCCAGAAGCTGGGAATGGGCAACAGGGAATGAATCACTTGATGATTACTTGTTCTGTTCATTCCCTCTGGGGCACCTGGCATTGGCCACTGTTGGAAGACAGGACACTGGGCTAGATGGACCTTTGGTCTGACCCAGTATGCCCGTTCTTATGTTTCTTTCCAAAGACAGGAAAAGAATATTTATTGAACACTTCTGCTTTCTCTACATCATTACTGGCAATTTTTACATCCCTATCTAGTAACATACCTACACATTGCTAGGATTTCATGTATTCATCATATATTTTTAAAAAACGCCTTGTTGTCTTTAACCCTACTGTCTCTACATTGATATATTTAGCTTCCCTTATCTATTGTCTGCATTTTGTAACTGCTAATTTATAGTCATTGCTATCAATTTCCCCATTTTTCCCTTTGAGAGAATTTAAAAAATATATATATATATTGATGCTTTTACTTCCCTTCTTAATCAGTGATGCCTTCTTTTGTAATTGTTGAATTGCAGGGAAGGAAGGTAGGGTCTGGCAGCTAGTAAAGTTTCCTTAACCAACTCTCACTTATAATTCACATTGGGAGGAAAAAATTAAAATAAAACAATCAATTTTGCCCCTAATTGTTTTCAGCTTTGTGAAAGTGACTCTTTTAAAGCACCACATATATAATACAGGTGTGGCCTATCTTCTGTTGCATGTAAAACTTAATTAGGTTGTGATCATTTGCACCTAGGTAACCACTAATTTTTAGTTCAGTGGTCAGTTAATCTTGGTCTGTCACAATGAAGTCTAATATAGAATTGCCCCAAGCCAAGTTTAATACGTTTTCTGTTAGAAGGATATTGTCTATACTTTTTTTAATTCCAAGGGCATTTTACTGATGGCAGCATGAAACCTCCAGCGCATGCCTCCAGATTGAAATCCCCCCCTGCTAACACAGTTTTATTTTATACAGGTGATTTATACACAGGGGTGTCTGACAGGCCCTTTCCCCCATTCAGTCCCACGGGTTCCTGCTGCCATGGGACAGTGACATTTCCCACGGCCGCCTGTACACTGCAGATGCTGGCAGCACCGTGTTTAGGGGAGATACAAACCTATTCCCCCCATTTACCTTCCCTGCCTCAGCATGATGGGCTGAAGGGTGAGCGCAGCCCATAGAGAGAGGGGGTTGTCCCCCTGTGGGAGGTGTGTCTGCATTTGTTGCAGGGGGGCCAGGACTGTTTAGGGAGGTTATACAATGCCACAATTTACCCACCCTGACTGTGATGAGCGCAGCCCATGAGTGAGGCAGAGTGGGGGGTGGGGTCCACAGGGTACTCTGCTCACTGCTGGAGTACTCTACTCCTGGCCATGTCTGGGGATTAGCTCTGCCAGGCTGATGCCCCTTCCTGCGGTAGCTCACTCCAGCTTCCTCAGTCTTGCTTTCTTGGGACGCGGCTGCCCCCTCCGGCCAGGTCACTGTAGTTGTCCCCTTCCTGCGGAGCTGTGTGGATCAAAGTCTCTCCAGACCCAGTGTCCCCGGCAGCCGTCCCTTTCGCTGTCTCTGAATGGCTCGTAGGGAACCCAGCCCAAGGACCTTCCAACAAGCAGCCACGGTCTGCACAGCCCTGAGCCTTGCCACTGCATCCCTGGGCTGCTTCCTCCCTTGCCCTCTCTCCCCCAGGCCCCTGCAGCTCTCAGCGCCTGGGCTGTAGACAGGCCCATCCCCTGCCTGATTAGCTCCTCCAGCTGCAGCCTGGGCCGTTAACTGGCCCACGTGGCCACCGTACCCCGCTCAGGGCTGAGTGGCGGCCACCCCCGGGGGGGTGTCGGTGTGGGGGGGAGGGGCGGTGCATCTAGGAGGGATACAGACCCCCCCCGCCCCCCAATGGATCAGTCTGCCTGGGGCAGGGCCACCTCAGGCCCAGCACAGCCGGGGGCAGGAGGCTGCTGGAATGTTCCATGGACCCCGCCGGGGGGGTTTCACGGCTGAGGTGGGGATTGCGCTGCTGCTGCTGCCCCACGGTCTGCAGCCCCGGGGGGGGGGGGGGGGTCCTACGCCCCCACAGCCTGAGGTAACAGCGGGGAGCCCGGCAGCCGCGTGGGGCGCCCGGATGGGGCTGGGCCTGGGCCTGGGCCACGCCGTGCCGAGGCAGCGCTGGGCCTCTCCTGCAGGGAGCACCCGGCGCCGCCAGCAGGGACGGGGTCAGCCCCACGCGAGCGCCTGGTCCCCCCTGCCCCACCTGCCCCACGGGCCCCCCTGCCCCACCTGCCCCACGGGCACGCCTGCCCCACGGGCCCCCGGTTCTGCCTGCCCCACGGGCCCCCGGTCCCGCCTGCCCCACGGGCCCCCGGTCCCGCCTGCCCCACCTGCCCCACGGGCCCCCGGTCCCGCCTGCCCCACGGGCACGCCTGCCCCACCTGCCCCACGGGCACGCCTGCCCCACGGGCCCCCGGTCCCGCCTGCCCCACCTGCCCCACGGGCCCCCGGTCCCGCCTGCCCCACGGGCACGCCTGCCCCACCTGCCCCACGGGCACGCCTGCCCCACGGGCCCCCCTGCCCCACCTGCCCCATGGGCACGCCTGCCCCACGGGCCCCCGGTCCCGCCTGCCCCACCTGCCCCACGGGCCCCCGGTCCCGCCTGCCCCACGGGCACGCCTGCCCCACCTGCCCCACGGGCACGCCTGCCCCACGGGCCCCCCTGCCCCACCTGCCCCATGGGCACGCCTGCCCCACGGGCCCCCGGTCCCGCCTGCCCCACGGGCCCCCCTGCCCCACGCGAGCGCCTGGTCCCCCCTGCCCCACCTGCCCCACGGGCCCCCCTGCCCCACCTGCCCCACGGGCCCCCGGTCCCGCCTGCCCCACACGAGCCCCCGGTCCCGCCTGCCCCACCTGCCCCACGGGCCCCCCTGCCCCGCCTGCCCCACGGGCCCCCGGTCCCGCCTGCCCCACGGGCCCCCGGTCCCGCCTGCCCCACGGGCCCCCCTGCCCCACCTGCCCCATGGGCACGCCTGCCCCACGGGCCCCCGGTTCTGCCTGCCCCACGGGCCACCCCTGCCCCACATGAGCCCCTGGTCCCCCCTGCCCCCGGTCCCCCCTGCCCCGCCTGCCCCACGGGCCCCCGGTCCCGCCTGCCCCACGGGCCCCCCTGCCCCACCTGCCCCACGGGCCCCCGGTCCCGCCTGCCCCACGGGCCCCCGGTCCCGCCTGCCCCACGGGCCCCCCTGCCCCACCTGCCCCATGGGCACGCCTGCCCCACGGGCCCCCGGTTCTGCCTGCCCCACGGGCCACCCCTGCCCCACATGAGCCCCTGGTCCCCCCTGCCCCCGGTCCCCCCTGCCCCGCCTGCCCCACGGGCCCCCCTGCCCCACCTGCCCCACGGGCCCCCGGTCCCGCCTGCCCCACGGGCCCCCGGTTCTGCCTGCCCCACGGGCCACCCCTGCCCCACATGAGCCCCTGGTCCCCCCTGCCCCCGGTCCCCCCTGCCCCGCCTGCCCCACGGGCCCCCGGTCCCGCCTGCCCCACGGGCCCCCCTGCCCCACCTGCCCCACGGGCCCCCGGTCCCGCCTGCCCCACGGGCCCCCGGTCCCGCCTGCCCCACGGGCCCCCGGTCCCGCCTGCCCCACCTGCCCCACGGGCCCCCGGTCCCGCCTGCCCCACGGGCACGCCTGCCCCACCTGCCCCACGGGCACGCCTGCCCCACGGGCCCCCGGTCCCGCCTGCCCCACCTGCCCCACGGGCCCCCGGTCCCGCCTGCCCCACGGGCACGCCTGCCCCACCTGCCCCACGGGCACGCCTGCCCCACGGGCCCCCCTGCCCCACCTGCCCCATGGGCACGCCTGCCCCACGGGCCCCCGGTCCCGCCTGCCCCACGGGCCCCCCTGCCCCACGCGAGCGCCTGGTCCCCCCTGCCCCACCTGCCCCACGGGCCCCCCTGCCCCACCTGCCCCACGGGCCCCCGGTCCCGCCTGCCCCACACGAGCCCCCGGTCCCGCCTGCCCCACCTGCCCCACGGGCCCCCCTGCCCCGCCTGCCCCACGGGCCCCCGGTCCCGCCTGCCCCACGGGCCCCCGGTCCCGCCTGCCCCACGGGCCCCCCTGCCCCACCTGCCCCATGGGCACGCCTGCCCCACGGGCCCCCGGTTCTGCCTGCCCCACGGGCCACCCCTGCCCCACATGAGCCCCTGGTCCCCCCTGCCCCCGGTCCCCCCTGCCCCGCCTGCCCCACGGGCCCCCGGTCCCGCCTGCCCCACGGGCCCCCCTGCCCCACCTGCCCCACGGGCCCCCGGTCCCGCCTGCCCCACGGGCCCCCGGTCCCGCCTGCCCCACGGGCCCCCCTGCCCCACCTGCCCCATGGGCACGCCTGCCCCACGGGCCCCCGGTTCTGCCTGCCCCACGGGCCACCCCTGCCCCACATGAGCCCCTGGTCCCCCCTGCCCCCGGTCCCCCCTGCCCCGCCTGCCCCACGGGCCCCCCTGCCCCACCTGCCCCACGGGCCCCCGGTCCCGCCTGCCCCACGGGCCCCCGGTTCTGCCTGCCCCACGGGCCACCCCTGCCCCACATGAGCCCCTGGTCCCCCCTGCCCCCGGTCCCCCCTGCCCCGCCTGCCCCACGGGCCCCCGGTCCCGCCTGCCCCACGGGCCCCCCTGCCCCACCTGCCCCACGGGCCCCCGGTCCCGCCTGCCCCACGGGCCCCCGGTCCCGCCTGCCCCACGGGCCCCCCTGCCCCACCTGCCCCATGGGCACGCCTGCCCCACGGGCCCCCGGTTCTGCCTGCCCCACGGGCCACCCCTGCCCCACATGAGCCCCTGGTCCCCCCTGCCCCCGGTCCCCCCTGCCCCGCCTGCCCCACGGGCCCCCCTGCCCCACCTGCCCCACGGGCCCCCGGTCCCGCCTGCCCCACGGGCCCCCGGTCCCGCCTGCCCCACGGGCCCCCCTGCCCCACCTGCCCCATGGGCACGCCTGCCCCACGGGCCCCCGGTTCTGCCTGCCCCACGGGCCACCCCTGCCCCACATGAGCCCCTGGTCCCCCCTGCCCCCGGTCCCCCCTGCCCCGCCTGCCCCACGGGCCCCCGGTCCCGCCTGCCCCACGGGCCCCCCTGCCCCACCTGCCCCATGGGCACGCCTGCCCCACGGGCCCCCGGTTCTGCCTGCCCCACGGGCCCCCGGTCCCGCCTGCCCCACGGGCCCCCGGTCCCGCCTGCCCCACACGAGCCCCCGGTCCCGCCTGCCCCACGGGCCCCCCTGCCCCACCTGCCCCATGGGCACGCCTGCCCCACGGGCCCCCGGTTCTGCCTGCCCCACGGGCCACCCCTGCCCCACATGAGCCCCTGGTCCCCCCTGCCCCCGGTCCCCCCTGCCCCGCCTGCCCCACGGGCCCCCAGTCCCGCCTGCCCCACACGAGCCCCTGGTCCCGCCTGCCCCACACGAGCCCCTGGTCCCGCCTGCCCCACAGTCCCGCCTGCCCCACACGAGCCCCCAGTCCCGCCTGCCCCACACGAGCCCCCGGTCCCACCTGCCCCACGGGCCCCCGGTCCCGCCTGCCCCACGGTCCCGCCTGCCCCACGTGAGCCCCCGGTCCCGCCTGCCCCCCGGGGCCCCCGGTCCCGCCTGCCCCCCGGGGCCGCCTGCCCCACGGGGCCCCCGGTCCTGCCTGCCCCACACGAGCCCCTGGTCCCGCCTGCCCCACGGGCCCCCCTGCCCCACGTGAGCCCCCGGTTCCGCCTGCCCCCCGGGGCCCCCGGTCCCGCCTGCCCCCCGGGCTTCTGGTCACGCCGGCCCTGCAGGCTGCATCAGCCCGGCGGGCTCAGGGACGCACTGCGGGCTGGGGTCCTCCAGGGGGCTCCAATCATGGCTGCCACAGGCAATTTTGCCCCACAGGATCACGGCACCATTTTGAGACCAGGTTAACCTCGCAGGTTCCTGTCACAGCTGCCGCAGGCTAGGTCAGTCCTGCAGGCTCAGGGCATGGCCGTGGGCTAGGTTACCAGGGGAGGGGGATTCAGGGCACTGCTGCAGGCCGGGTTACCCTGCAGGCTCTTGTCACGGCTGCCTTTCTCGCTGCCTCAGACCCAGCCTCACAATCGCTCCCTGTCTGGAGACAGAAACTGAGGGAAACACTCCCTTCTGCTAGTTCCTAGTTTTGTGGATAAAGAGAAACAGACTTATCAGCAAATTTTCTCCAGCTAACTTCAAACTAGCTGGGCATTAATTAGAAAACACCCTGTGTGGATTGAGCCCAGGGAAGGCACTGCATTCTCAATCATAGAATCTCAGGGTTGGAAGGGACCTCAGGAGGTTCTAGTCCAACCCCCTGCTCAAAGCAGGACCAACCCCAACTAGATCATCCCAGCCAGGGCTTTGTCAAGCCTGACCTTAAAAACCTCTAAGGAAGGAGATTCCACCACCTCCCTAGGTAACCCATTCCAGTGCTTTACCACCCTCCCAGTGAAAAAGTTTTTCCTAATATCCAACCTAAACCTCCCCCACTGCAACTTGAGACCATTACTCTTTGTTCTATCACAGGGGTAGGCAACCTATGGCACAGGTGATTTTCAGTGGCACTCACCCTGCCCGGGTCCTGTCCACCGGTCTGGGGGGGGGCCTCTGCATTTTAATTTAAGAAGCTTCATTTAAAATTAAACATTTTAAAAACCTTATTTACTTTACATACAACAATAGGTTAGTTCTATATTATAGACTTGTAGAAAGAGACCTTCTAAAAACGTTAAAATGTATCATCAGCACGCAAAACCTTAAATTCGAGTGAATAAATGAAGATTCGGCACACCACTTCTGAAAGGTTGCTGACCCCTGTTCTATCATCTTGTACCACTGAGACAGTCTAGATCCATCCACTTTGGAACTCCCTTTCAAGTAGTTGAAAGCAGCTATCAAATCCCCCCTCACTCTTCTCTTCTGCAGACTAAATAACCCCAGTTCCCTCAGCCTCTCCTCGTAAGTCATGTGCTCCAGCCCCCTAATCATGTTTGTTGCCCTCCGCTAGACTCTTTCCAATATTTCCACATCCTTCTTGTTGTGTGGGGCCCAAAACTGGACACCCTACTCCAGATGAGGCCTCACCAATGCCAAATAGAGGGGAATGATCACATCCCTCGATCTGCCGGCAATGCTCCTACTTATACAGCCCAAAATGCCGTTAGCCTTCTTGGCAACAAGGGCACACTGTTGACTCATATCCAGCTTCCTGTCCACTGTAACCCCTAGATCCTTTCTTGCAGAACATTTCCACTGCGTGCATCTGAAGAAGTGGGTATTCACCCACGAAAGCTTATGCTCCAATACGTCTGTTAAGGTCTATAAGGTGCCACAGGACTTTTTGTCGCTTCTGCAGATCCAGACTAACACAGCTACCCCTCTGATACTTGCTCTGTATATTGTATGTATGGATTGTTCTCTCCATTTCCATGAGCAGAGGGGATTTTAATCCAGTAGATTCTAATCAATTCAGATTTTTATAAAACCTCACAGTATTGCCAATCCCAAAAGTTGTTTTTTTTTTAAGTCAACCCCCCAAAAAACAGGATTTTTTGCTTGCATCCGAAGAAGTGGGTATTCATCCACGAAAGTTTATGCTTCAATACCTCTGTTAGTCTATAAGGTGCCACAGGACCCTTTGTCGCTTCTACAGATCCAGACTAACACGGCTACCCCTCTGATACTTGAGGATTTTTTTTGTTTTTGTTTTGTTTTTTTATTAAAGCATAATTTTTGGTCTGTCTGCTGAGTTGTGTTCCTCTACCTGCTCCCAATGTGGGTGTAACCATTACTGTCTTGTCAACATTTGCAAATTTACAGCGAATAAATTGATTTTGGCTCCTGCTGCAGGAGGACCCAACACAGTGCAACACATGGTGGCTTGTGCTCTGGAAGCTGGACCTGAGACCCACCAAACTCATCTGATATAGGGGACAACAAACATCCATTGGATGGAAACAGCTTTTAATTAGAGCCCTGCAATGATCATTAATGATCTGGATGATGGGATGAATTGCACCCTCAGCAAGTAGAAACGAGGTTGTTTGTAACTCAGAAATGTTTGTAACTCTGAACAAAATGTTATGGTTGTTCTTTCAAAAGTTTAACTGAATATTAAACTTAATACATCTTTGAAACTTTACTGTGCAGAAGAAGAATGCTGCTTTCCCTTTTTTTTTTTTTTTTTTTTAGTAGTTTACATTTAATACAGTACTGCATTTGCTTTTTGGGGGGGGAGGAGAGGGTCTCTGCTGCTGCCTGGTTCCAAATGAGCTGTATGGTTGACTGATCAGTTCATAACTCTGAGGTTCTCTACTGTACTTGAGACAGACAAAAATGCCTCTTCCCCAGTAAGAGCTGTGGAGATCCTGTCTCTGGAGTACAGGCAAGGGGGAAAGTCTGGTTAGTTCCATTGGTGCCTATAAGAAATACACTAGCATTTCTCCTTAAAGAAGCTTTAAAAAGTGCATGACTCAGCAGAACTGATCAGCAGAACTGATCAGAAAACTAAGAACTATGACAGAATGCAAACAGGGACAGATTCTGGCCAACATCACCCCTCAGTAAATCCAGCATAACTTAATTATTTCACTGGAACTAATGTGCATTTACACAGCTGTAACGGATCAGATTCGGGCTCATAGGGAATAGGTATGTACAGTTAAATGGTATATTATACAATCACTTGTCTGAGCACAAGGACATCTGAATGCTTTTCTATTGTTGCTATTAGCAAAATATCTTAATTTTAAACAACTTCAATATCCTAGACGTTGTATTGCTTGGTTTGAGCAAAAACATTTACATTTAGTGAGGTAAAAGGAGATTTTAGACAGCACCTTTGTTCCTGATGAAGGAAGGAAAAGTTTTTTGTTTTTAACAGGAAGGTGCTAGCCCTTATGCCTAAGATTTGTGTGTGGAGAGGAAATGGGGGCAGGGGAGGAACTGAGCAGGAATCATTTAAGAACTGAGCAGGATCCTAAATGAATTTTCTGCTTTTAAGCCAAGCCCTGGAGTGTTTACTCTTGGCCTGTAGCTGTGTTAACTTTTCTCTGATAGGGGGATGACACACACGTCCTGCCCCCCAACCCTCCCCTCCCTCTTACTTCCCCTGCCATTTCCCTACTCCCCACTCACACTGACCCCTAGGTCCTCAGAGATACCTTTGCAGGGTCCCTGGGAAAAGGAGCACAGTGTCACAGAAGTGGATAAGCCCCTCTTTGTAGCATGGGTCTCCCCATGTACACAAAGGTCTCTCTGTGAGAGTACAAACTGACCTTTACAGAGGCAAAATACCTACTTGTGTCATTAGGGGTCTTGTGAGAGTGAGTGAGGTTTTCAAGATTTGGCCCTTTGAATACAAGACCCATAATAGGGGCATCAGCTACTACAATTAGGGATGTTCTAAATTAACACAATTTGTGTTAGCAAAACATATTTTAAATGGGTTTATATTCCCATTTTTCTTCTTCGCGTGTCTATTATTCAAGCTCTTATGCAAAAAGCCCACTGTCTCTCTAACTTGAAACACCATGCAAGTTGCAGTAAGTTAAAGGATATCATAAGTACTCTGGAAGATGCATATGAAAAACTGGAGTCTAGGAATGTAGGCATCACAGATGGAAGCCCTTTTGGGTTCATGTATTCCATCTTCCATGGGCCAGAGCAGAACAGTTTTCTACTATACACTTTTCAGGACTTTGTCCAATCTATTTTTAAATGCCTCATGCAATGAGGCCTCAACCCCTTTCTTTGGGAGACAATTCCTCATGTTTCCAAAGTTATTCCCCTCTCTCAATACAGAAAAATACTGAGCCTAAAATTCTTTAATTCAACCCCTTACTCCTGTTGTACTCCCTTGAATGACTCTAAATGGGTATCTCCTTGATTATTTTAACTCTCAATTCCTGTACACTGGTCTCCTACTCTCCCCTCCTTAGTCACCCCTTAGCAATGTTACAGCTTTCTTAATAATAAGACCTGGCTCTTACATAGCATTTTACATCCATAGATCCAAAGTGCTCTACAAAGGAGGTAAATAGCATTATCCTCATTTTACAAATGAGGGTACAGGACTAGATGGACTCCTGAGCTGATCCAGTTTGTCAATATGTGGTAATGTGGTGCCCAGAACCGAATATGTTATTGCAGTTGAGGTTGCACCAGAGCTGTATAGAGAGGGGCCCAGAGGACCATAGGAATTGCCATACTGGATCAGCTCAGCAGTCCATCTTCTCCTGTATCCTGTCTCTGACAGTGACCAGAGCCAGATGCTTCAGAGCCTGGCCTGAAAACTCTGCTGTAGGTGGATGTGGAATAAGCTGCCCTTTACCTAACCATTAGGTCTCATCTTGATCTCTATGGATTGGCTCAAGCTCTGAAGTACACGACTCTTTCCTCCCTATCCACAATGGAAGGCTTAGACATATGCAGTCCCAACTTGCAATGTCTTTGTTGCTGCTATATCATATTTTAAACTCAGGTCTCACTTGCTGCTACTTCTTACTCCCCAGGCTACTCCTTCCCACTAAGGAGCTGGGGGTCAGGCTGTAGTTTCCCAGAAGGATTAGCTGCATTTTTGAGGCTAAATCATTTGATTTTCCTACTTCTCTAGATGCATTGATATTATTGCCCTGCTATGCCCTAGGTGAGTTCAGGCTGGATTTAACACCATATCTCAGGATGACAGTCTCTCATTCCTGCTTTCTGTTTTTTCCTTCTCAGAGGCAGATGGGTGATTGGACAGCTGGTACGCTGTTTCCTGTTTGGATGCCATGAATTCCAGAAAAACACTTTCAGAAACAAGGAGAGGGTACGCTGCTGGTAAAGCTTATGCCACTACACATTCATGGCAGCTCTCACAGATCCTCATTGTGGATATCAAGCCACCCTTTTGGGCCAACACATGTTCTAAACTTTGTGAAGCACTGGAAAACTTCTTCTGTCTAGCATGTAGTTTGGCAGGCCCCTGTCGCATCCCATTGCTGAGCCTATATGTGGTGCAGAACCAGCATGAGTGCCTCCTTCCCTTTGTGGTGAGTGTGAAACAAGGGATCTTACAGACTTAGGATTTTAAAGGCTGTAACAGATACATGCAATTTAGCATAGACAATTATGATTAATAAGAAGGTATTGTATGTAAAGAAGTTAATCATCCTTTGAATCACTTTTTATGGGTTTCATGGAAGTGAACCTTAAAGGAGGGATTTGAAAGGACAGGGCCTAGTGGCCAGATGAAGTTGGCTGCATCAAGGGTTGGGTTCAGTATCTAGGGCTTCTCTTAACACTACAACACAGAGCCAGCCCAGTCATTTGGGGAAAGTTCACACCACCCTTGGCACCTCTAAGAGAATTGAATCTGTGTATAACAAAAGAAGTTTTATTAAAAAGGGAACCAAGCATTAGTCTGGGAAAACACCACCACCACATTCAAAAACATGCAGTCACAAGGCAAACACCCATACCAAAATGAAAATAAGAAAGAAAAACTTGTAGCACCTTAGAGACTAACAAATTTATTTCAGCATAAGCTTTCGTGGGTATATGCTGAAATAAATTTGTTAGTCTCTAAGGTGCTACAAGTTTTTCTTTCTTATTTTCATTTTGCTGACACAGACTAACACGGCTACTACACTGAAACCCATACCAAAGTATGTCGGGCAGTGGGCTTTACCTGAGTTTCTCAGCTTGGGGCATGAGCCTTACAAACAAATGTTCCCTTAACATGCCACTGCCCTCCCCCTCTACTGCACCCCACGCCCCCTTGCTGTCCTTGATTAATGAAGACCCAGAATTCAGAGGCATGTTCATGGGACTGGGGGGCGGGGGAAGGTGTTGAGTAGTGCCACAGTTGCAGCCTGTCACTCTGCATTGCTGCAGCTGCACCATTGTTCACTCCATGGCCATTGGCCACAGTACCATCACTTTCTTTGCCACCACCTGCCTCTCTGCTGCCACCTCTTTAGGTCCCACCCCTTAACCCAGCTCTCAGTGATTTCAGCAATTAGTGAAAGACTGCAGTGAGCTTCCACTGAAACACTGCCCCACACAAGGCTTAGCACTTAGACCTGGTTATCGTGATTTCAGTTCTAGTGATGACCTGAGAAAACAAATGACTCAGTTGATTCTAATCAGCTCTGCCTTTAAACAGTGCAGAGGGGGAGAGTTAAATAGTGTCTAGGACTCTTGGGCAGAGCACACACCACCAGGTATAAACACCTGTCCCTACTTCTCTCCTTTTTCCACTGGGATTTGGCCTTCCTTCCCTGCTTAGTAAGTGAGGGTAACCCCCAAACCCAGTTCTACTTCCCTTTACTAGTACAATAAGGATAACATTTCATTACCCCTCCATTCAAATTTAAGAATTTTATTAAAATTGTTAAAAATAAAAACAACAGTACAGAGTTTAAGCCACAATGCTTCTGCAAAGTCACCTGTGCATGACAGAACAAGAAGCAATGGTCTCAAGTTGCAGAGGGGGAGGTCTAGGTTGGATATTAGGAAACACTATTTCACTAGGAGGGCGGTGAAGCACTGGAATGGGTTACCTAGGGAGGTGGTGGAATCTCCATCCTTAGAGGTTTTTAAGGCCCGGCTTGACAAAGCCTTGGCTGGGATGATTTAGTTGATGTTGGTCCTGCTTTGAGCAGGGGATTGGACTAGATGACCTCCTGAGGTCTCTTCCAAGATAGCATACAAAACTGCATCTATTAATTAGTCAGTTACCCTGGTCTTCCTTCCACCTTCCCTCAATTGTCAGTCATTTGTTATATCTGCTCTTAAAATAGTTATTAAAAGGATACCCAGAGCACTGGATGGGCATTTTATTAGTGTAGTTAATAAAAATAGTAAGCTCCTCAGGGCAGGGACCAAAACCTCCTCTGGGTCTGCAGAGCACCATGATGCCTTCATCTTAACTGGGGCCTCTAGGCACTGCAGCTATAGTGTTTGTGTTCAGTCTCATCTGGACTGTTTTGATATCGTCTGATGCTCTGTCCAGCTATGTTACTCAGAACTTCAGCAAAAGGCAGCCAAGTCCATCTGTTTTCTGCCTAAACCAGTAGATGCCTATACAATATTCCTATACTCTGATACAGCTCAGTAGCCACACATGCACTGACTTCATTGAGTCACTTTCCTGTGAAGTATCAGAGGGGTAGCCATGTTAGTCTGGATCTGTAGAAGCGACAAAGGGTCCTGTGGCACCTTATAAACTAACAGAGGTATTGGAGCATAAGCTTTCGTGGGTGAATACCCACTTCTTCGGATGCAAACCGAAGTTTGCATCCAAAGAAGTGGGTATTCACCCGCAAAAGCTTATGCTCCAATACCCTCTGTTAGCCCAGGGCTACACTAGGGGAGGGGGTCGATCTACGATACGCAACTTCAGCTACGTGAATAGCGTAGCTGAAGTCGGCGTATCGTAATCGACTTACCTGGCCATGAGGATGGCGGCGAGTCGATCGCTGCCGCTCCCCCGTCGACTCCGCTTCCACCTTTCGATGAGGTGGATTTCCGGAGCCGACGGGGAGCGCGATCGGGGATCGATTAATCGCGTCTTAACGAGACGCGAAAAATCGATCCCCGATAGATCGATTGCTACCCACCGATCTGGCGGGTAGTGAAGACAAGCCCTTAGTCTATAAGGTACCACAGGACCCTTTGTCGCTTTCCTGTGAAAGCATGCTCGTTCAAGTAAACTTGCTGCCTGCCATGGGTGGTGGGTATTAAAGGCTAGGCCGTGGCCCTGCCCATGTTCCCCCAGGAGGCCCCGCCTCCCTCCCCCTCTACCCGGAAGCTGGCAGGGACTCATCTCCACTAGCCTGGAGCTCGGGCCTGCCAGCAGCCAGGGGCAGCACTCAGGTGGGCCTGTGGGGGCCAGTGTCTCAGCCAGGTGCTGAGGCTGGCCTGGCACTTGGGAAAGGGGGGCGGTAGCTTGGCCAGGCGCTGGGGTTGGGCCAGTGCTTGCGGGGGGCATGCCGTGTCTCCTCTGGCCTGGGTGGGGGTCCTCAGGTCTTCTCTGGTCATGGGTGGGAGGGGCCTCGGGGCTCCAGTGTGCGGGGGGAAGGGCCTTGGGCAGAGGCAGCGAGCTAATCTCCCTGAAAGGGGGCGGGGGCGTTCAGCTGCCACCCATGCTGCCTGCCTTCAGCTCAGGACAAACTTGGTTTAAGACAAACTCTACTGACTTCAAATGAGGCCACGCAAGCCTGTTCTCACGGGACTGCACTTCTGGAGGGTTGAGCATTCTCTGTTAATTACACGTAGGTATTACACAGTATCATTTCCAGATTGCAACAGAGCTAAAGCAGGACTTCCATTTCACTTCTTGTCATGCCTCACTGGTGTGCTCTGGCTAAGTCATGTGCACCTGTCGGACCCACCACCCCCAATTTAAGGAATGAGCTCCATTGGCTTGTGCTGTCCCCATCATGTTATTTTACAAACCAAATCTAATTAGAGACCTAGTGCCTGAAGAAGACTGTCCTGGCAGCAAGTAGCAGGGAATCACATCCTTGTAGTGGGGGAAATGCCAGAGAAACCCACCACAGTAGCATTTAACTTCAAAGGGGGAACACCACAAAAGCAGGGCCGTCCCCACCCATACACAAAGTACGCAGCTGTATAGGGCACCAGGAAACTTGGGGCACCAAATTTCCTGGTGCCCTGTGCAGCTGCATGCTGCTCCACCCCAGCCCCACTTCTTCCCACCCCTGATCTGCTCCAGCCCTGTCCCCACTCCAGCCCTTCCCTTGCTCCACTCCCACTCCCCTGAGGACTGCACCAGGGTCAGGCGTGCACTCACCAGTGGCAGGAAGTGCAGTGACCCAGCCCCAGCTGCATCACCGATGAGTGCTGTCTCCCAAGCCTGCTCCCGCCCCCCCTGCGGAAGCCTGGCACCAGCCCCACCCCCCCATGGAGGCCTCGGGCCCCACACACACCCCTTGGGGAGCGGTGTAGCACCCCAGAATAACACAAACATGAGGAAACTCTTTAAATGGAAATTAAAAGGAACATACAAGTACTGTGTTGGGATAGGGTACCTTTTAAATATGGTATTGTGAACCTAAATGTGGAAGTGTGCATACATAAACGTCTTTAATCCAATTAGAAAACGATTGTGCCAAGCAGGTCAAAGATTCAAGTCTCCCACTAAGAACAACAGAAGATTGGGGACAAATACAATGGTATTTTGTTTGATTTGGAGCTTTGGGATTAGGAACTAATCCAGTGTTCATTCTAGGTATTCACTAGTCTGGGCCCACTAAACCAAAGCTGCACAACGTTGCAGATTAAAGCCCCTAGCACATTAATTGCAGTTTAACATAATTTACTTTACAAGAGAAGGTCTTTGAAGTGAGCACATAAAGCTTTGACCTAGTTTTTAACAAAGCAGAGGTTCAAAAAAATAATTTCTAACCGAGTTTCTCAAACTGGGGGCTGCAGAGGCTTACTGGGACTCTCCAAATTCCTGGATCTTCCTCTAAAATGTGTCATTTAGTAAAAACCCACTTGGTCTGGGCAGAAGGAATTTTTTCTGCCAAAAGTTGAAGCATTATTTAGGTCCAGAGTCTGACACTTACCGATACTGAGCAGCATCATACTCCTCAAGGGACCCCACTGACATTAGTGGGGACTCCCCAGACTGAGTTGTGAGCACCATTACTCATGTTGAATAGCATCAGAATCTAGCTCTACATTTAATGTTAATGGTCTTTAGCTTCAGAAAACTAGAGAAACACTTCATTACTGGTCTAGATAATACTCAGTCCTGCCATGAGTACAGGGGACTGGACTCTGGTCCCTTCCAGTCCTATGATTGTCCCTGACTCCACAGTGGCTTCCAAAACAGATTGCAATTTGGTTCCATGGGCTAATGGAGACTGAAGGCCAAATTCAAAAGTGAGTCTAGGAGTTTAAATGGATGTAAATAACTTTGCTGGCCCCTTCAATGTACATTTAGCAGCAATTTAGACATACTATGGGGCAGATTTTACTACAATTCACTCACTGGGTACGTCTACAGTAGAAACTTTGTTCCTATTGTAGTTTAATTGATTTATTTGTAAATTCTAATCTAGACATTCCACAAACTCTAGGACTCCCTACTAGGATTGACCTCAACCAGCTATATCAAGGCAAACGTTGTTAACTTCTATCTACATTAGGCAAAGGTCATGATTAGGTTCATGTGTTAGATAACCTTGAACACGGGCAGCATGTATACTAGGCTGGGGAAGGCTGTGCCTCCCCAAAGAGCCTCGCATGGTCCTGCGCCAAGGCCCTCTCCTGCAGCTAGTTGGCCCCAGCCCAGGCAGGCTGCTCCTCTTCCACATCCACCAGGCACTCTGGGGGTGGGGGCACTTGGGCAACACGGCTCTGGGCTTCGGGGGAGAAGAGGTTGGGCCAGGCTGTGAACTAGCCCCCTGAGCCCATGCTTTACCCACTGCCCTGAATGGATAAACACAACGTATAAAATGTCTGTCATCTTGGTAACTAAGCATCAGATTCTTATATATATATATATATATAAAAAATCACCTTGTAGCAAGATTGTGCACTCACCAGTTCAGCACCTCCTGCTCGTCATATGGGAATTAGCTCTTTTCCAGCCTCAGAGCACCCTCTGCTGGCCAGTGTCTTGCCTGCCTCAGGCCCCCCATGTCCCTCCCAGACCTCAGGGTTCTGCTACAGCAGTACCCCCACACTCTGGGTCTCCCCAAGCCTCCCTTGCCTCAGTGGCTACTGCCAGTTATCATCTAGCCCCCTCTCACTGGGGAAAACTACAGTTTGTAATAGCCACTCATCATTGGCAAGGGGGTTGGACCAGCTGCCTCTACCTATCCCCAGGCTATAACTCTGTAGCCCCAGTACCTGCTTTGGCCTTACCCAATGCCTCAACCTGGGGAGTTGCCAGACTAGTGCTCCCCATCCCTGTTCTAGGTACCCCTTTTCTCCCAGGCAGCTAAGTCCTCTCCCTCCAAGACTGGAGAGAGAGTGACTCAGCTCCTGGCTCACAGCCCTTTTATAGGGCCAGCTGTGGCCTGATTTGCCATGGCCCCAGCTGTGGCTGCTTCCTAGCTTATTCCACAACAGCAGGGTAACTGCCCTGCTATACACACCCATATGTGTACCCCTGTCCCAGATACCTGCCCCTTCTGTGGTGTGAGGGAGACCCTGGCGCACGTTTACCTGGAGTGCGCCAGGTTGCAGCCCCTGTTCCGGCTCCTCACCAATCTTTTGTTACGATTTTGGCTGCACTTTTCCCCTCACCTCCTTCTCTATGCACTCCCTATCCGTGGCCCCACAATGTCATGGGACCTCCTGGTCAATCTCCTCCTGGCCCTGGCTAAACTGGCCATCTATAAAACCAGGGAGAGGAGGTTGGCCGATGGAGACTCCTGTGACTGTGGGGCCTGTTTCCACTCCCTTGTCCGTTCACGCATCCGGGCAGAGTTCCTCTGGGCAGCGTCCACTGGCTCCCTTGACGCCTTTGAGGAGCAGTGGGCGCTGTCCGGGGTTCTCTGCTCGGTGTCCCCGTCAGGCTCCCTTCTTTTAACCCTGTGACCGCACTCCTGACCCTGTTATTTCATTAGTTGTCCCCCGGACTCATTTGGATTCCAGGTCCTGTGGATCCTCCCCTTAGGCTGGGGTGGGGGGAGGGTCCTTTAGCAGTAGGCGGGCTTTTGCCCGCCCACTTCCCGGAACCCAATAGGTACACACCCATATGTGAGACAAAACACAAGCAGTTGTAGTGGGATGCAGCTGCGCTAGTGATTTGTGCCTCTGGAGCTATATGGATCGATAGACTGATTTAGACAAGTGGTCTATCTAGTCCACTATCCAGTTTACAATAGTAGCCACTACCAGCTGCCTCCAAGGAAGGTTCAGGAAATTCCACAGCAGTCAGTTAGCCATGGGATAACCTGCCCACAGGGGAAAAAACAAAAACAAAAAACTTCCTCCCAGCTCCTGATTGACTCGTGCTGAAGCAAGAGGGTTTATAGTCCTCCCAAAACTCTACCTAGCCCTAGGCTACACCTCTTTTAAAAATCTTTACAGTAACAACTTTGGATAGTCTTGTGATCCATATCACTGTCCAAACCTTTTTGAACCCTGTAATCTTGGGGCAATGTGTTCTACAACCAAACTGCATTGTGAGAAAAATCATTGTTATTGCATTTTAAATGTCCTCTTTAATGTCAGTGAATGCTGTTTTGCAGCAAGTAAAAGGGAGCTTTCCTCGGCTTCAGACCTGCATTTCAGAACTTCGCTCCTTACCAAGAGAAGGCACTTTCCATCAAAAGGGAGACAGGGTGATGCAGGCTGTGCAGGATGGGCTCCAGCAGTTTAAACAGTACACCAGACATATGCTAGCAGGAGGCTCAGTGAACAGTTCTGTCGAGGTAAGCAGAGTGCTGGGGAGATGGTAATAACCATCAAGCGCAGTCTGTCTGTATATTTCAGGGGTCAGTCACTGTGGTATCTAAGCATCATGGGAGGAAGTAAGTAGCATAAAAATTCCAAAAAAAGAGGAACCCATAGCTTGCTCTGCAGGATGCCCGAGATCTCATGCCACATACAGAGTCAAGTCGCTCATGGAATATTGCCCTAGCTGTGAGAGAGAAGACAACTTGATGACAAGCAATAGCTGATTATTTTAACTTCCCATTTTGTACACTGTTAATCTCCAGGCATCCAAGACTGGATATTATTTAAAGTTGATTTTATTTCTTATGAGATCTTAGTGAAACACACTGTGTGTATCTCCATACAAGATACTTTTTTATATGACTTCATTGCCGGCCTACACTTACATTCTAGGGTCATGTTCTGCCTATATTCCCTGGATGGAATTTCCACTAGCGTCAATGGGACATTTGTGCAAAGATCCGAGTTGTGGCTTAAAGTATGTCCACAGTTCATTAAAACATCAATTCAAATGGAAAAGCATTTTATTGTGGGATTAATTGGCACAGTAGCAAAGAACAGGAAAAGCCTACAAAAAGATCATTATCTTAGCACAATCTTTAAATCAATTTTCAGTACAAAAAGCAAATAGGATCAGTATTTGGAAAACAGAGAAACTTTATAGTCAGCATTTCATTCTCTCAGCAGCAGCTTGAGACTTCCGTAGGATTCCTTGTCCCATGCACCCAAACACAGATCCTCTACCATTTTGCATCTATTGTGTCCCTTCTTATTCAGTGCCTCTTTAAAGTAAACAGCCCCAGTCTTTTCACTCTCTCACTATATGGAAGATTGTTGAAGCATCTAAACATAATCTCCCATCTCTGAATCCCTTCTATTTCTGTTATATTCTTTTTGAGATACAGTCACCAGAACTGAACACATGATCCAAGGAGAGGCTATCCCACTGATTTATATAATGGCATTGTAAATATTATTTCTCTAATAATGCCATATAATATACATTTTTGTCTATCCTTGAATGCAGATGTGTAGGTTGTTTTTCATTCTTACATAATTTTTCTTTCTTCCCCCTCCTACTTTCCCATTGTTACATAGTGTGGGGGAGTTCGGCCCTGCACCCCTTTTCCTCGGATTCACTGGGAGTCTTAGCCAGCCAGTAGAACAGAAGGTTTATTAGAGATGCCAGGAACACAGTCCAAACAGAGCTTGTAGTACCACCACGACCCCTTAGTCGGGCCCTTTCGGGGGGCAGGGAGCTTAGACCCCAGCCTGGGGCTCCCTGCGTTTTACCCCACAGCTCCAAAAAGGGGGGCAGGGAGGCCAGACTCTGTCTGCGCCTCCCTCCATGTTCCCCAGCCAGCCCAAACTGAAACTGTCCGCCCCGCCTCTTTCCTTTGTCTCCTTCCCGGGCCAGGGAGGTCACCTGATTCCTTTGTTCCAACACCTTTAGCTCTCACCTTTGCAGGGGAGGGGCCGGGCCCATCAGTTACTAGGATACAGAGTGTCGGCCCTTCTCTGTGTCCAGGCCCCTCTGTAACAATCATGCACCCTTGTCCCACCACCTAGATACTCAAGCACTGCATAGGGAAACCGAGGCACCCACACAGTACTCAGGGAAAACATTAACAACAGTCCTAGTTCGTCACACCCATCCACCCCCATTTGTTGATGAGAGGGTAGAGGGATTTGTTGGGGGGGATAAGTGATGGGTTTTAGTTTCTGATCATTGTGATTCAGATTTGAGGTGTTTATTTCAGTGTTGGAGGGCAATATAGAGTAGGTGTAATTCAGGGGATGACAATTACCTTCTCTAATTAATTTAACTGCAAATACATGCACAGCACAATCTTCTATTGCTGCAGCTGAGGGAATGGGACAGTTAACTACAATATTAAATGATCTACAGATGTAAGTGGCATATATTCCACTAGATTTTCCCTGTTCCTCTGGTTTGTTAAAATTAGTCCATAATGCGTTGTGCAAGCACACATTACTGTGCAATTTTTACAGAGGATTTCTGGTTTCCATTTTTCTGGTATACACCATAGTACAAAAAGCTATTCATGTGTATGACTGTAAAAAGACTGTGGCCTAAATTTTCAAAAGTAATTATTGACTGTGTCTCAGTTTTTGAATGCCCAACTTGAGACATCCTAAAAAGGCCTAATTTTCAGAGGGCAGGTGCTCAGTACTTCTGAAAATCAGGTTCTATTAAATAAATTCAGAGATTATAAAACCAGAAGGGATCTCTTGTCTGACTTCCTGCTTAACAGACCATGGACTTGATTTCATCAAGTGATTCCTGCTTCAAACCCACATTTAGAAAGATATCCAGGGTTGATTTAAACACCTCATGTGATGAGGAATCCACCAGACCCCAACACAAATTGTTCTAATAGTTAATTCCCCTCACTGTTCAATTTAACTTTATTTCTACTCTGAATTTTCCTAGCTTCAGCTTCCAGGGATTTCCTCTTGTACTGCCTTTTTCTGCTAGATTAAAGAGCCCTCTATTTTTAAGGTATCTCAAGTTAACACCCAAAAATCACTATTCACTTGAAAAGTTAAGCTTGTATTTTTAGAGGTCAATAGAAGTAATACCTATATGAAGGTTGTGTAACGCCAACAAATGCCAGTTGTCAGCAGGTGGGATTGAACCTCAGAAGCTAAATGTAGAAGCTGCTACTGCATGAGCTAAAAGCCCACTGGCTCTTAACTAAGGCTGTAGAGCAAACTCATTCATCTCTAAGTGGTCTCAGTGCCACTACAGGGGAAGAACACCACATGCAGGTGGTGTGTGGGTTACAGTTGCATATATACCTTCCATTATAACCTAACTTATTTTTTTCTCAGTTTGGCAAACTAACTGTTTGGGCTGAAATAGACTAGGTTTCAGCTCTGTCTCAGGTTGTTGGGTTTTTTTAGCATTAGAGCAAAAACAATTAATCTGTTTCCAAGAACAAGGCTAACAAAATTTTCTACTGGAACAGCTCTAGCATCTCCATGGGTTGGAGCATGGATCTCAAATAGTGAGATAGGACTGAGGCCAGACGGATGGACTTTGCATCCTCATAAAAGTCCATCCAGATATGTCCATAGTCCTTTGGGGAGAGGTGGGAGAGGGAGAGAATCACTATTTGCCAGGGGAGGCCTGCCCACTTGAGAACCAAAGGGGATTTGTGATGGGGTGCACCACTCATCACTTGGCTGGCGCCTCTTCCTGCTCACTATAGGGATTAGCTCTCAAGGCCAACACCCCTTCCCATGGTCGCATGCCATTATACCTTCTCTCTCAGGTCTGCATCTCCTCTCTCATCCCAGGACTCACAGCATCCTCTTCATGAAGCTTCTTTTTTGTGTTTAAGATCAGCAAGGATTTCACTGTTAAGCCAAGCTGGTCGCCTGCCATATTTACTTTTCTTTCTACACATCGGGATGGTTTGTTCCTGCAACCTCAATAAGGATTCTTTAAAATACAGCCAGCTCTCCTGGACTCCTTTCCCCCTCATGTTATTCTCCCAGGGGATCCTGCCCATCAGTTCCCTGAGGGAGTCAAAGTCTGCTTTTCTGAAGTCTAGGGTCCATATTCTGCTGGTCTCCTTTCTTCCTTGTGTCAGGATCCTGAACTCGACCCGCTCATGGTCACGGCCTCCGAGGTTCCCATCCACTTTTGCTTCCCCTACTAATTCTTCCCTGTTTGAGCAGCAGATCAAGAGCTCTGCCCCTAGTTGGTTCCTCCAGCACTTGCACCAGGAAATTGTCCCCTACACTTTCCAAAAACTTCCTGAATTGTCTGTGCACCGCTGTATTGCTCTCCCAGCAGATATCGGGGTGACTGAAGTCCCCCATGAGAACTAGGGCCTGCGATCTAGTAACTTCTGTTAGTTGTCTGAAGAAAGCCTCATCCACCTCATCCCCCTGGTCTAGTGGTCTATAGCAAACTCCCACCACGACATCACCCTTGTTGCTCCCACTTCTAAATTTAATCCAGAGACTCTCAGGTTTTTCTGCAGTTTCATACTGGAGCTCTGAGCAGTCATACTGCTCTCTTACATACAATGCAACTCCCCCACCTTTTCTGCCTTGCCTGTCCATCCTGAACAGTTTATATCCATCCATGACAGTACTCCAGTCATGTGAGTTATCCCACCAAGTCTCTGTTATTCCAATCACATTATTATTCCTTGACTGTGCCAGGACTTCCAGTTCTCCCTGCTTGTTTCCCAGGCTTCTTGCATTTGTGTACAGGCACTTAAGATAACTTGCTGATCGTCCTGATTTCTCAGTATGAGGCAGGAGTCCTCCCCTCTTGCGCTCTCCTGCTCGTGCTTCCTCCCAGTATCCCACTTCCCCACTTACCTCAGGGCTTTGGTCTCCTTCCCCTGGTGAGCCCAGTTTAAAGCCCTCCTCACTAGGTTAGCCAGCCTGCTTACAAAGATGCTCTTCCCTCTCTTCATTAGGTCTAGCCCGTCTCTTCCTAGCAATCCTTCTACTTGGAACACCATCCCACGGTCAAAGAATCCAAAGCCTTCTCTCCGACACCACCTGTGTAGCCATTCTTTAACTTCCACGACTCGACGATCTCTACCTGGGCCTTTTCCTTCCACCACTTGTGCCTCAAACTCCTTTATCCTTCTTCCCAGAGCCACGTAGTCTGCAGTGATCTGCTCAAGGTCACTCTTGGCAGCATCATTGGTGCCCACGTGGAGAAACAGGAAGGGGTAGTGATCAGAGGGCTTGATGAGTCTCGGCAGTCTCTCCATCACATCATGAATCCTAGCTCCCGGCAAGCAGCAGCACACTTCTCGGTTTTCCTGGTCGGGACGGCAGATAGAGGACTCAGTCCCCCTTAGGAGGGAGTCCCTGACCACCATCACCCGCCTCCTTCTCTTGGGAGTGGCGGTCGTGGAACCCCCATCCCTAGGACAGTGCATCTCATGCCTTCCAAACAGTGAAGTCTCCTTCTGCTCCCTTCCCTCCCTTCATCTAGTCCACTCTCCGCATTAGTACCTGTGGAGAGAACATGAAAACGGTTGCTCACCTGTATCTGCATTGCTGGTACATGGATGCTCCTCTTTCTTCTTCTGGAGATCACATGCTGCCAATTTTCCTCACCGTCCTTCTGTCCCCGCTGCGCAGCCTGCTCTGATTCTTCAGAATGCTGTGCCCGCAGAAGCACATCCTGACATCTGTCCAGGGAATCTTCATTTTCTCTTATACAATGTGGGGTTGATACTTGTTTCTCCAGACCGTGAAACTTCTCTTTCAATACGGAGACCAACTTGCACTTTGTAAAGAGAAAGTCGCTTCTGTCCTGTGGAAGAAAGACAAACATGGCACATCCTGTGCAGGTCACAACAGCTGATCTCTCACCCTCCATATTACCCTCCTTCTAAGAGCCTCCTCAGCTGTTGCAGTAACTACTCAGAGAAGCCTGCAAGATGAAAGCCGCAGTGGGCTCGCCCAGGCGAACTCCCTCTGTTAGCCGCTCCGCTGTTCGCCGCTCAGCTGGTTCGCAGCTGGCTGCCTTTTTATAAGGGTCAGGCCCACCTGGACCAAAGCATTCCCAAATGCCATGGAACCTCTGAACTCCTCCCTACTCCTAGGAAGCAGCTCCACTTCAAGGGTGTAAAAGGGTCCCTGGTGGGCTAGGCAGCCTAGTGATTAGTGTCCACCCAGAGGTGGGAGGCAGGGTAGGGAAACCCAGGTTCACCCACTTCACCAGGCTCCAACCCAGGGCCCTATAAGGATCAGCAGCATTTGGGCTCTGAGGGGGCCCTTTGAGTTACCCTCCCTGGATCACTTCCTACCACTGCTTCCTTCCCTCCCTCAGCCTCTGGTCCCAGATGAGGCAAAATAAACCAAACCATCAACCCCAACCCAGCTCAGCATAGAGTTCTGTTCCCTCAGGGAGGCTTCTGCAGCCCCTTTGTCAGGAGCCTTCAGGGTAGGTCTGTCCTTTTCCCAACCCCCGCTCTGAGCTGGGCTGCTCCCTTTTCAACCCTGTCTCCAGCTGAAGCATGCTTGGCAGGGCTTCCTGGGCCCAGTACTGTCCTTCAACCTTGTCTGGCCCAGTTTAGGGTTTGCATACCCCATCACAAAGGGACAGTAACTTAATATAGAAACCATTTCAGTACTGACAACTCCAGCCATTCCAAAATCATGAGTCAGGCTCCACGAAAACCGAGATTGCCTTCAAAATGCTTTTAAAGTAATAAATGTTGAGCTCTTTCTGTAGATCTTCTGTATTTTTGAGCCTTCCGGGTACACTCACATAACGTTTTCAAGCTGTTCTCCACAGCCATGAGGGCTGGATTTTTTCTAAGTGAAAGCAGAGATGTGCATGTAATCACCTGACTTCAGAAGTTGATGTTTAGGAAATACACCAACTCTCACTGACACACAATCAAATCACAAGAATTGGCAACAGTGCCATTTTGCAAAACAAGGTTCCATCAGCATTTAGTGATAGCAATCCCTACACCACACCTCGCCATGGTGTCACATGGGCCTCTCTGGGCTCCCTGCACGGCATGGTGGCAATAATAATATAATTACAATGCCCAAATCCAGTTCAGGTTGGTTTACATTAAACCAAATCTTACCAAATGCCTCTGCATCTGCTCTTGCATGCAGGCGGGGGGCGTGTTCCAAAAGCCCCACTAGAGCGGCTTCCCTAGCTACTGTATTGTGCTACAACAGTATCTGGGCGTGATATCTCTGGCCATTTTCTGGTGGCTGGAGGTAGCTACTGCATTAGATCTGTGCCTTCTGTTTCAGATTACAGTTTTGACTAGTCAGCCAGGCAAAGACATGGTGAAACAGCTGGAAACAGGTTTAAGAGAGACAGACCTGGTGACTCTGCGGAAACTGCAGATCATAGAGATCTCACAAGGAGACTTGCTGGAGTCAGCCGATGTGGAGTGGTGCATCCGTGCTGAGGAGGAGGTCTGCAGTGATGGTAAGTGCAGAGAGAGAGAGAGAGAGAGAGCACAATGTGGTTATGCATTTGGAGAGCAATACAATCACCAAATGTCCTTTTAATGTGAGAGTGGCTGCTTGTCAGTGGCATGTAACAAGCCTCACAGGTGGGACGTGGCAGAGGCATTCAAGGAAGGGCAGACAAGTTTTGTACCACTGCACTCCCCAGGGAGCTCCACAGAGGGTGGGCAGCTTTCATTCATGGCCTGGGTTCTCTTGGAGACTCACCTTCAAAGCTTGATCAGAGGATGTGCTGAATCAGTGCATTTCTTGGGTGCCCTCGTCCATACTACTTCTCCAGCTGCCCTCTCATTTTCTGGGCGACACTAACTTGCTCCTGGTCTCTCGGCAAAGGGGGTTGTGTGTGACTTGCACTAGTCCCAGATATTCTGCCAACAGGGGCACATAACACAACTTACTGGGTGGAACCAAAGGAGTGACCAGAGCCCCCGGGGCTAAATGTTATTTTGGCTGGCTGGCAGTACTGCTAAAGCACGCTTCCACCTAATCTCTAGGGGCATTCTCAGCAATGGAAATTGAAGCAACAACAAGAAGAAATTGCAGAACCAGAAATCCCTATTCATTTCTGTTTGTAGCTTCCTGCTTTCATAGTGAATGGGTACAGGCAACTCTGTAAACAAGCAATTCAAAGAGTTATATTCAGCGAGAGAAATCCTGCAGCACCGCTCAATTTGGTGACAGAAGCTTATGAAACGGAAGGCCAAATTAATTGCTCTCTCTCATTTAGGTATTTGCTCTGACAAACTCCTTCATATCTCCGATTAACAGTTGATGTTTCAGTTAAATTTGCCTTCCACAGGCCTGAGGAAATTACTGGTTATGTGAGCAGCGTTTGTCAATAGCAAAGGTTTGTATTCTGCTTGCTCTCACAAACCTGGGCTGCAGCATAGCACATGCTGAACACATTTTGCCATAGGCAACAATCTGTGCCTGACTGCACTCAGTCAACCCCACCTCACTATGCCAGTGTTGACCAAATCACATACTGCTCATCCCAGAGCTGCTAAATTATACAACCAAGCACTTAGAACGCCAAGCTCACTGTTCTACCATCCCCTCAAAAGTTGTCTGTCCTAAAGTGATCTTCCCTTTCAATGGGGTAGCTATTCAGGGTTCTGCACTGTTTGAAAGAGGCCTTAGGGAGAATGCTCATCTTTGTGATGATAATACACCCTGATCAGATAAAAGGCACTCCAGCTCCCCCAACTAACCATTACCAGTAGAGCTGGGAATGAAGAATAAGGAAGAGGATAAAGGTCCCACAATTCGGGGTATCATTACACTGAAATATTTAATATAGCCAGGAGTTGGAAGAACCATAAACTGTGAGTTGAAATAAATGAAGTTTGGAAGGGCCTGATCCATACAGTTCCAAAACTGATGTGTTCACTGAAAGTGTCTACTACCTGTGCAGAGAGGAAGCTTCTGGGTGGCTGAAGAATACAGAGTTCAGTCAGAGAGGGAGCAATGTTAGCAGGTGGCTCTTGATAGGAGAAACCGGGACTGCTGGACAGAGGAGTGGATTAAAGTTCTTGATAAAAGTGTATGCCTGAGCCCTGTTGTATTAATGTAGCTGGAATAAAGGGCAGGATACCTATTCTCCTTAGGAGTTGTGAGGCTGAGCCAGGGTTTTGACCATGTTAGGTACTACTTCTGTTTCACCCACATTTTCTTTAAATGGATACAATCTACTTTAAAACTCCCACTTCTATCCCATGAACTCATTAGCTGCATGTGTTTTTACCTTTGCTCTTAACACTGGTGTTTTGCCATGTAAAATATCCCAGGCTGGTGTGGTGAAGGCCCTTGTAACCAGCAGCGTAGAGGCATGCATGTGCATAAGCAGCATGGCCTAGGGGAGCACTCGTTGTGTTCAGGCTTGGACTCCTC